>JAHXMU010000699.1:148110-203899 GCA_019455685.1 Philornis downsi | reverse complement strand
AAAAAAAAATCCTCGAGATTAAAACTTACTATTAGAAGCAAAATTATAACCTTCTGCAGTCATCTTCTATATATATAAAAATGAATATCTGTCTGTCTGTGTACAAAAATAGTTTGTAAGAGAACTCCTCTCACACGGCGTACCCGATCTTCATGAAACTTTCAGGGCTTATTCGTGTCGGCCAGGAGAAGGTTTTTAACTATGTCCGAAGGTCGAAATCGAGGCGAGTGACATGATAAGTCCGTCGGAAAAGTGGAAAACTGGACATTTTTCATTATATATATAATTCTACTGTACGAGCGTTGTCACTGAACTCCTCCTAAACGGCTGGACCGCTTTGCATAAATTTTTGTATATGCGTCTGGGTGGTGCCCGGGATGGTTTAGATTTACAATTCGGTCCAATTGGACAAAGGGGCGTGGTACCTCCCATACAAACAAAAAATTAAAAATCAATTATTTCTGCTCCTGCTTACGGTATTTGAACAAAATTTGGTACATCGGTTTGGTGTGCATATCTTAAGTGCTACTGCAAATATGGGCGGGATTGGACAATGGGGCGTGGTACCTCCTATACAAACCATAAATAAAATATCCAATATTTCTGCTCCTGTTTACGGTATTTGAACAAAATTTGGTACATCGGTTTGGTGTACATATCTTAAGTGCTACTGCAAATATGGGCAGGATTGGACAATGGGGCGTGGTACCTCCCATACAAACCATGAATTAAATATCCATGGCCTTTCTTATTATAATAGACCGATTGATGAAATATTTCCAATAAAAATAAAATTTGAAGGCAAAGCAACGTTTGCCGGGTCGGCTAGTTCATTATAAATGAAACACTGGGTCACTTTTGCTAAAGTGGTCAATTTATATGTGTTGTTGTCCTGAGGGACAAGAAAATGCAGTTAATTTTCATTCGTAGAACTGTGATTCTAAATGCCTCATACGAACTTTAATACACTGAATTTAATGCAATTGAACGAAAGATATGAATTTACCAATATGTATATGGGTTAAATTAGGTCTTTTGTATAAAACCCACAATAAACATCACAACTACTGCTACAATAGTTGTTCCTATTTCACTGAAACGTCTATGATTTTAACATTGGGCTGTGATACGGGGCAAATATTTTGCAATTTGACAACTATTCAGTACTATTTATGTAGTACAGTTTGTAGTTCTAGAATAACATTCTCGGATACATTTGTCAGAAGCAGTTTATTTTTTAAATTTTTAGAATTATAGAGTAATAACAGTAATAGTAACATGTCTAACTGATTAATGTAATAATCAAATTATAATAAATTTGGACGTCGACATCAGTCTTTTTTAACCTAATAACGTTATATTGAAAATTCATGCCGCAAAGTTGATTTGCTATTATTAACTTTATTAGTTCTTTGAAGTAATGTATAACTACATTATTGAAAGCAATGTGGAACCACTTCTGCTAAATATATACAATCGGCACATGTTGCTACCATGTCTCCAATGAAAATGTTCTATCTTTCGGAGTACTTCTATTTTTTTTTTTTTTGGGATGGAGAGCTGCCAAAGTAAACTTGATTACCCGGGCGATTCTTTTTAATTTTCTTAAGCATTACAATTCATGCAGTACAATTGGCAAAAAAAGTAGGTAAATGCATACTACGAATTAGGAATTGCAATGGAAAATGAAAAATATGGAAGGTACCAGGAGGACTATGGCAATGGCTCCATTTTCATTGTCAAACCTGCTTGAAAAACGTAAAGCTCAGAATATGTGGTCGATCTTCACAGATTTTGTCAGATAGTGTAAACAAATACAATGGACAAAAATTTAGATTACAGCAATAAACGAATTAAGAGTTAGAGAGAAAACATTCAATGTCGAAAAATCGATCAATTCATATGGAGGGTACCAGAAAAAGTGGGTCGATATAGCGCACCTACTATCCCCCGACCTAGTAAATTATTAGATTGTGCCAGGTTTTATAAAGATTTACGGCAATTAAGGTGTCTACCAGCCAGACAGACGGACATCACTTAATCGACCGACACCCAAGAATGGTATAAAGAGATTACGCATTGCGCAGGTCCGTTATTCTTGAGAAATGTAAACAAAGAAGGGAATGACGTCACTCGGCTAGACAGAACGTTAAACAACAGTGAATTTAAGTGAAAAAGTGATAATAATTTGAATTAATTAGGTCCCGTATGTATTTTACAATACGTAAATTAAATGAAAATATTACAAACACGGCCTACCAAAAACGACGAAAAATAAACAAAATTATAAAATGAATGAAAAGCTTCTTCGTGTCTTTTACACAAAGCATATTGTTTAAATAATTTAGATTTATTTCAGAAAAATGTATATCAGCATAATTTGTCTCTATAATCTTACATTCATATACCTACATATTCTAAACCAAAAGCACACAAAGCCGAGTGACGTCATCTGCGCAGAACTAAATATTTTTGTTTCTCATTTGCGTTACCTTATATTCTTATACCATGACCGACACTCATGTACTCAAAAATTATTTTGTTCACCAAAATATATTAAGTGGTTGGTATGAAGTAAAATTGCAACTATATCGTAGGTAGTACTTAGTTAATGTTTGTCATTTATTTTATGTTATTTTGTTTTTTATTTTTCCAAAAAACAGTAATACTAAGCCTAATACTAAGTTAATATTTACTAACACACGCAATTTAACTAAGCGCGTAATTGACATCGACAACTCAACGACATTTGATGGAAAATAACCATGTTTTTTTTTTTTGTAACTGACAACCAATCCCTTTCTTTTACTACATGTTAGTACTGTTAAAGAAAATACAAAATAATTTTATAAAATGTACGTTTTTTAAGTAAGTAAACACAATAATTATTTTCATCTTCACGAACATTAGGCATACTCTGCGTAGATGTGCTTTTGTATACCTAAAAATAAAGTAAATATTTACCCCTTTTTTTTGTATTTTAAACATCTTTCTAAAATGTCGGGGAAAGCATTTCTCCCACTCAGACAATAATTTTGAAAATTTTGCATTTCGGCAGTGATAAGAAATATCGACACAAAAAGAATGATCTAGAAAACTTTTATATGGAATATGTCTTCCAAGACTCCTATGTAAATGTAAACAAAGCATTAAGGGGGATAATTTTTACAAAGAAAAGTGTCATGAAAGCCAATTTTCAAACAGAGTAATACTGAAGGCAATTCATATAGAAAAGTGTAATGAAGCTCACCTTTCATACAAAAAAAAAAGAGATGAAAGACATTGTTCATATACAAAACAGCGATGTAAGACATTTTTATAGAGAAATCTGTAGTGGAAGACACTTTTTAATAAGAAGAATGTCTCGCTTTTCAAAAACAATGTTGTGATGGGTGTTACCTCTAATAACGAAAAGTGTAATGTTTTGCAAGGCCCTTTCTCATATAAGACGCTTCTTGCTCTCTCTTCAAAGACTCTTCTTCAAAGAGTCCTCTACGACGTTACTTCAGAGGAAAAGATATTCTTTCAGGTGTCTTCCAAGGTAGTTTTTCATATGACGAGTGTTTCCCAAGTTACTTTCTCTTTGAATTTAATTCCGCTTAGGCTATTAAACTTATCATAAATTTATTTTTCGAGGTTCTACGGAGGATTTCTTCTGGTATTACTCAACAATGGTCCACCCCTTCAATGGTTAAAATAAATAAATAGCTTAAATGGAAAACACATTTGTATTACATTTCCCTTAATGCTTTGTGTTTGGACTATGGATTTCTTGAGCTGCTCAGCTGCGAAACTTTTTCAGTGTGCTTTAAACGATTCCTTCTGGGTGTTAAATTTCTGGTTGTATCAAATGATGTACACCTTCGCTTCTCCGAGCAAACGCATGGAAATGGATGAAAACCAGCATAACAGACGTCTGAGTGTACTATATTCACATTTCAAAGAAGCTGTAAATACGGGTATTTAAATTTAGGCATTTTTCTTTTAGCAAGCTGACAGGAACGTACGAGTCATACTATTGATTTAGAAGAAATTCATTTTATGTAAATATTTTTTTGCTCAACGTTCGATTTTTTTTTAAATAGTGAGTTAAAGGCAGCATATTTTCTTACCTGTACGTATCGTTTGTTATTTATATATTTACTGATATTTGTTTAGTATTTACACAACCTCGAAAGGTCTTAAAATTTTTGCCTTCTATCGGTCTGGCTTGTCAACAACATACGCGTCACACTATGATTACCAGTACTATTGATTTGGAAGAAATTCATTTAATGTATTTTAGGCTCAACGTTTGATTTTTTTTTTTTAAATAGTAATAAATACTAAAAAAAAGTTAAATATTTATTTATATTTGTTTAGTATTTGCACAATCTCGAAAAAGTCTTAAAATTTGTGCCTGCTATCGGTCTCGGCAATAGAACTGCTAATGTTTATTTTGTATATTTGTTTTGTTCTGTTCATTCAGTACAATGAATTAACATTTAATAAAAAAGAATTTATAGCAAGAAAACTAACTAATAAAGTTTGATTGTTTAGTTTTAGTACATATAAAGTAAAGTGAAGTATATCTTCTATTATCATTGTAAACTTTTAAAATTATTTAGATATAATCAAACGTATTTTCATATATGGGTTAGTTGTAAAGTTTTGCCCAAATGAGTGCATTTTCCGAAATTCCATCGAAAGTAAAGACCCAAAAGTCGAATTTTTACAAATTAATGCTAGTTTGTAAAAATAAATCAATGAAGATAAATCTGTAAAACTAAATGTTTAGTAATTTCATATCGAATTTGTTTGAAAATGTAGTCTATTATTTGAATAAGTTTTTCCAAAGAATATTTTTTTTTCTTTTTTTGTGGCCATCACAATCATATTTTGTTCCATAGCCGCAGTACGTCAAACAAAATTTTGCCATGGATTCAACTATTGTGACAACTTTTATAGTTTTAAAAAAATCTTTGTTTCTTTGTCCAAATCTATTTCATCGCATCATGGCTGGTGACTAAAAGCACCATAACATGGCTTTTTGAAAAGCCTATTACCTCAAAAACCATAAGGCATACAAAAAAATAATAGCTACGTTGAAATCTGAGAACCCATTGTGAAAAGTACCGAATTCCTCATAATAATAATAAACTATGAAAAATAACTTCAATTCATAAAGTTTGTCATTAATGGGGTTGTCTTAAATGCTGAAGTGCCTGAACTCCTGGGAAAAATTCCTACAATATAATTGTGTGGCAATTTCAACAAAAAGGGCAAAATATCTAGAATAATATAGACATTTTTTAATAGCAAGATTTCACACATATCTCCACATACCAAATTGATTCCATTCCACTTCAATTTGTACACAAATCACTTCGCCAATATCATATGGAATTTCAATTTACATCGTAATTAAGCAATAAATTCATGTTAAGGTAAAACGAATTTCAATTGGAAAAAAATTCCTTCATTTACTGATTGTTTTCCTTTTGATTTTTCTATTGTACGAAGTACAAAAAATAATCAATTGAAATGCCAATAACACTGAGTGGGGGCAAGCGTTGCAAAATCTCATGAATTCACTACATAAAGGTGTACATATAGCAGTGGACAGTAAAGTTAACGTCTTAGAGTAACCGAAACGTATTTCTTTATTGATATTGTTGGAAAAATTTCAACCTTTTTCACACACCAATAAGAAGGCACTGTTGCACCATCTCTTAGTAAGAAGAGATACTTCAATATGTCTTCAGCATCTTTGCAAAACAATAGTCTTGGTATATTTAATTATTTAGCATAAATGTTTTTTTTTATTTTTTTATTCGACTTCATGTATTTTCGATTCGCAATGAAATCACAATCAATCTGAGGTACGTATACTGTATTAACTTATAAGTGCGTACATGTGAAGAATATGAATTGTCATCGCTGGATGACAAATTCTTTCTTTCATTGTTTTTTTCAGTTAAAAAAAATCTTCGCTATTCAAAGAATTGTAGAAATAGTTATATATTATATAAATATATAGTTATAAATATATTATGTTATGGCATAAATTCCACACACGTATGTTACATTACACCATGCCGTTTGCAAAATCGTAATCGATCTTAGTACGTAAACTTCTTCAACTTACTGTGCTTACAATCTTAACACCTTTTGGTTACAAATGATATACAACATAACATTTACTTTTCTTTTTCCAATTCAACATTGACCTTACTATGAATATTCGTAGAAAAATTAAATTAAAATTTAAATTTTTTAAATTTTAAATTTTTTTTTTTTTTTAATTTTTTAAATTTTAAAATTGCGTTGAGAAAGAACAAAGTTTATTAAATTGGATCTATTTTGTTCCATGTTAACGATTTTTTATGGTTATACCATTTCATATTCCAGTCGGAATTATTTAAATTTTGGCAAAAAATTACCAATTACGTTAATGAATAGTTTGAGCTCCTCAAACTTCAATTGCCATTAACTTCTAGTATTCTAAGCAGTGTTAGAAGCCACTAAAGTACAAAATTAATATTTGCTCAAAATTCTTCTTTTGTAAGCAGTAATTTATGCGGTAATTTATTATCTTTAGATCGAATATTTTTTCTGTTCTTCTGAATAAGGAATGGAGAAGACGTCCAAATTCATTAACGTTGGAAAATTTTAGGGATTTTTTCAAATTTGGTTTCTTTACTCCTATTTACCTTAATGCTCAATTGCACATATATGGACCAAGTTATTATGTATAGTTATATGTTATTCCCAATGTTGAACAGAAACTGAATAAAACCTCTCTATGACTGCTATATTCATTTATCGAATTTCAAAAAATCCGCTCTTCGCTAAACCAAATTTTATGAGTCAAACTCTTTTCACTTTTTAAGATGTCTAATAATGATTTGATTAGACCCTCGGCAATTTTATATTTGCAGCTGGTTGCAGCCAATAACTTCGAACGCAACTATTTGTAAGTTAGATATAATTAGATATATTTGTAGTTATAGATAAAAAAAAATTCTTTTGCAGTGAATACGTCATATTACATATTTATGAATTTGATGCTCTTACGCTCCGCCTATCATATATTAAATGTACTATTCTAAAGAAAACAACAATTTCCTGTAAATAGTACTCTAGTGAAAAGTGTAGGAATATACAGGAAACGGACAGAAAAACACACATTTGTACATCCTCCGTTACACATTGGAGGTACTTCATTTATCGTGTCGTTTGCAACTACTAGAGGCAGTCATCTGGGACCATAATTAACATGTATTCTTGTCCCATTTAAATATGTCGGTTTTCGTGAAAAAAAAAGTTTTTTGTGAGATATCTCTATTTCATTTTTAATGTAAAATATATGTATAGTTTACAAAAAACTTATCGGGGGCACTTTTTGTATAGAAAAGTTTCTTGTGTGATATTTTTAGTACAGAAAATCTTTGTTGAATAGTAGTTTTCCTACAGAGGAACTCCTCGGGATACATTTTGCGTGTAGAGAAGCTTCTTTAAATATTCTCTTAGCAAACTCTCTCCGTATATAGAAACTGCTGGGAAGGCAATTTACATAGAATAGCTGCTTGTAAGACAAATTGAATATAGTAGATTCTTTTAGCATAGAAGGGTCGATATTCTATTTATGATACAATGAGCGGCCAGACATAATAATTTGAAAATTTGTTTTTACGTTTGAGATATTGAGATCATTGGTAATTTTTTAACGGGTTTCTCCATATTTTCTTAAAATTTTAAATATTTCGCATATTCGTCATTATTAATACGATTTTGTGATACCATAGATTTGAATTTTTTTTTTTAATTTTTTTGCTATTAGCTCCTGCATATAATAATTGAATAATAGAAGTCTTTCTTAATAAAAGAAGTCATTCTTTGGCATCACAGCGTATTAGCGGGTTAAATCCAGCATTTTAAAATATTTTTTCCATGTACATATCAAATACTGGCGTACTTCATAGCAGCACAAATGGAATGTGGAGAATGTTATTAAAGGAGAGTATTCTTACATCTGTTTATTTAAATTGTGTATATTTTTGGAAGAATATTTTTTTCGCTGTGTACAAGCTAAGACATCTTAATGATGAAACGTCCAAAAGATAGACGCCAAACTGCTTGATCAAGGAGACACAAAATTGATACGAAAATTTCTCATAGTCGTAGGTTGGTTATGATCGAAAACAGGCAAAATCGGCCTAAAACAAATAACGAGCACAAATGAGCAGAGTATTTGTAATACTTTTTACATTCGTTATATATAAAACGATATAATTGTTCATCCTGTTTGTGGCTGTGGTTATTGATAATACCATAAACAAAATTTTTTTACTGGAAACCTGTAGATAGATAACCGTAGTAGTTACATTATGTATGTACAAGGATAGGTCGTTTTTGATCCTCTATATCTATTAATCGACCGATATATCGGTCAAGATATTACGAGTCACAAAGGGATAAAATTAGTTCAGTTACAAATAAACAACAATCATACAACAGTCATACAACAATTAAATGCACCTCTGGTGAAGTTTACGTTTTCAGTATTTTATAGTACTATCATTTACTTGTAAATTAAATGAAAATATATTTTGGAAATTGATATATACGAGAAGAAATCATTCCAGCTCATGTATTTTTAAAAGGACTACAATTTTTTTAGCACATGGTTATTAAAAAAATTAATTAATTAAAAAATTATATTGGGGAACTGAGCAAAATCGGCCCTCATTATCTGACTATAAATAAGTACGTCGTACATGAAAATATAAACTCCGAACAACACAAGTGAACAAAATTGATCCAGTTGAGGAAAAAAATTCTCCATACAAAGATTAAGATTAAGATTAAAAACTTTTCCTAGATTTTTTTGGAAAAAGAAACAGAAAATATCACACATTGTTTTAAAAAACCATCCCAATTGTAAGTGACGTTACTTAAATTGCAAGAAAAAATATACTTCAATGAGAAAAATAGTCTGTAGGTTATACATGAAAAGCGTGAATTTTAGTCAAGTCCACTTTTTGGCGCACATAATAATATTGACTAATTTCAATCTATCCCTTTGTTACTATATTCTGTAATCATTATATGAATTCACTTGAATGGAAAAAGTAATAAAGTTAAAACTAATTTAAATTAGTTAATTCCTTTGCAAGTCTTTAATTAAAAATTTGTTTCGATTTGATTTAAATATCTTCTGGCTTTGTATTTAAACATTTAGCATAATGTTGATTGCCATAACCTTTTGTTAAACTTGTTGCATTTGGCATTAATTATGGCATCTATTATTTTTAATTACTTTAATTACTGCTTAATGGGTGTACATTATAATGTCTTCAGGAAATTATCAGTACTTAACAATTTGTAACGTGTTATACACATGTAAAAAGAAGTGTAAGTGTGGGAACTTTTTTACACACATTACATACATTATGTGACTTGTTTTACAACTTATTTAACAAAATGCTGCCACTTAAAAAAAACTCAATTAATTTTATAAAGGTGGCAATGCTTTCATTTGTGTGGAAGTAAGATAATTTAGAAGAACAAATTATATATTCAGGTATCTCTCTTTATTTCAAATTAACATTGTTAAGCAATGGGCTATTCATGAGGTACTTATACAAAATACGTGGTCAAGTCAAAGACCCAGCCACCGAAAAGTATTCGATTTATTACAGAGATGATGTATTCATATTTTTGTGCGGATATAAATGGGAATTTAAGGTTTCGAAATTTTGACCAAGGTTAGTTAGCAGACGCTTTATCAATTATATACAATGGATTTACCTCCCTAATCAAGAAAGATCTACACAAACCAACTTCAACGTATACTATTTCAATTTTAACCGTTATGGCGTTTTGTTTAATTGAACGTTTTCGGATGTTACCTCCAATTTAAAAAAAATTAGTTTATTTCACGAAAAATTACGTAACTTTTTTGTCGATGGCATTTTACTAAACATCACTATTTTAAATGAATTTTCAAGATTTATGACAATTGGAATGTTTAAAACCATCTTAGTAGTGCTTAAAAATTCAATACAATTTACATTCTTATTCTTATATATCTGACACGAACCTTCGAGCTACAATCTGGTTTGAATGGATGCCAAATTTACCTTCCTATGCAAAATGTCCTCTAAATTATTTGCACTTCATTGGCGGGAAAACCCTATGACGGCAATTTGTTTAACACGTGACAATTGTAAAAAAAAGGATACGGGAATATTTCTTGAATTCAGTTATCTTACAGGCATTCTATTTTAAAGATCACTAAAAGTGGTGGTTTCAAACGTCGGTTTGAGAACTCTTTATTAGGTCCATTGATCGCACAACTGGCTGAAAAGAAACAAGAGGACATAGATGTATTGGAGACAGAACCCATGATCGCACACATAATGGGAAGGTACTAACTTTGCCATTAAATTTGTAAATATTAATAGTACTCATGTCGGAGTAATAAAGTATACCCATTTTCTTTATTGTAAATCTAAGCATGTCCAATCGAACTTTCATCCTCTCCTCCAATATATATATATATATATATATATATATATATATATAATATTTGTTATATTATATTATTATTATTATTATTATTTGTTATATAAAAGCAAGATACTATTTAATTTATCATATGCAAAATGATCGTCCTAATTCACACACCGTCTGTCCTGTACCTTATTAATTGTGGCACTTTTTTCGCAACTCATGGTGGATGTTATGTGAACTACGGCCAGATCGAAATTACTAAAAATCTCTTAGAGTTTTTAACAATCAACTGCATTTAGAAACATCAAGGTTTTTGATATTTGCTTGTGATATCTGGTCCATTCTTTTATATGTAAATTGCATATACAGGGATGAGTCGCCATGAAAAAAAGTCACATTTATTCAAATAATATACTTGCATATATCCTTATTATACCGAATTAACCATTTTTGGGTTTCAAAGTAAAGTTAAGTAAAATTCAAAAACTATGATCTCAATTAAAATTTTATTTCATTATAATGCTTGGAACCTGTCATTATATATGAAATACAGTGTCATTTAAATGACAGTCTTTGGATTGGTTGCAACAGTAGATCCTTGTGAGTAGTTTTCGACTACTTTTTCGCACATTTTGGGCAGTTTCTCGGCGATAACTTGACGAATGTTGGTTTTCGAATGCTACAACGTTTGCGTACATTGCGATTATGCAAAGGCCATAACCACCCCGTAATGCACAAGAAGTGTCCACGTTTGAATCACTCTTTTGTGCTAATATTTAACTATTTTTACGCGTTCTTCGGTTGTTAAATGATCCATATTCGTAAACGCAAACCTTTCAGGTTAATAAATAACACTTCAGATGACAGGTATTTAACAGCTGACAGCCTTACCATACTGGCGGTTTTTAAAAGCACTAAATTGATAACGGGTTGACAGATTTTTTCTTCTGTGTCCTGAATGGCTAGTAAAACAGATCATCAACAAATCGGAAAAACTTGCGCACAAAAATTACCTTTATTGAAAAAACGTATGCTCCACCATCTGAATATTATCTGAACTACGGTATCTGACACCCAATGAACAACTTGGCAGGATTTTACTACTATTGGATGAACGGTACTTAGTATACCTACACATCCAACTTTATATGTGAAAATTACACTAAATGTCCCACTAATAAATTTGTAACATCAGTTGCTCTCCTAGTTAGTGGTTTATGCGCCATACTCGTACATTAGGATTTCACTGTACATTTGTTGAGTAGGAGGGTGTTAGAGTTTTGAACTTTGTGTGGGACATCCTCTACTTTGTATATTAATTACTCTGAATTGAAGCGGAATAATTATAGAATTATTATATTAAACATTTTTTAATTATGTTTTTATAAAGATACCAACTTAAATAATTTTGTAGTTTTCTACTCTGAATCAGTTCACATCTCCATAACATATTTCATCCGCTCTTAAGTGTGTTTCCAATATAAATCACAAATGCCAAAGTTCAATAAAATGACTCAAGAATTACAAATGAGTAAAACCAATTCCTTTCCATTCCATAAACGGGATATTAGAGAGCATTTTGCATTTAGTCAGCTTACGCGCAGCCTATTCTTTCTATTCCCAATGAACGTGAATTGCCACTAAACATGTATTGCAGCAATTCCAAATGTCAGTTAGAAAATCTTCTTCTATACTCGTCGATTACACATAATATTCGCCGACATGTAAGCTAATAATGGCTACTGCTAATAAAAATGTTGATAAATTAACCGGACATCGAAGCCATGGCTAGATACTCGTACACTCCAGTCGCGGGCACTGGTAATAAAGGGACTTTCATATTCTATACTTTAATTAATTATATACTTTATACTTTAATTATTACCATAGGCCGGATGAGAACTATTTCAGTAAATTGTGCGAGTATTGCGTCTATCATTATAATGGATTCGTCTAGTTTTCCAATATCATTAATCGTTTTGCAATGAACTGTTGGCGAAGAGTACATCAGGTGTTGATAATTTTCTTTGTAAATTGATAATTTTTCTTTGTAGTGTAAATCATGTATGATAGGTGGCGTTCGAAACGTTTTCATAAATTATAAACCGCAGCGTACGAAAAAAGTGATCAGTAATCATAAGTTTTATAGACACTTTACTCTCATTGATGACTTTATTTTTGCTTAATTCTGTGTTAAAGCAATTCATAGTGCCGTTCCCTAACCATATTATGTTACAAAACTTAACCAACTTATCATTCTGCTTTCTCTGATGTATCCAGTGCACACATTCATTGTTTTTCCAACATTAAAAGGATTAAGTGAAATTGTCAACGCAATATAAATTGAAATGTGTGCAATGACAGAAATATAAGTGCCCGCCTCATTCACTACTAACTCTTCTTCTTCAATTGACAAATGACACTTTTAATGTTTCGGTGTAAGTGTGTTAAGGAAAATACACACACACGCATTTAAGTGGTATATACTCATAAGCACAAAAATATGTGTAAATATGGGTGGGTTCGTGTGTAAGTTTGATTTGAAATTGGTCAACCTCGTTTAAATTGTTGACTCTCTTTTGTAATACCCCATCACACACAGAAAGAGGGAGAGAGAGAGAGTACGAAAAGTGTCAAAGGCGTCAAACGAAGCGACAGACAAGTAGACATACAGATCATAACAGTGGCAAAAGAAAGAATGTTATGGGTACTCTATTGTCGATTGTGATTGCTGGATTAGTTGAGGCTTAAAATAACATCAAAGAACATAAAATTGGCATTTACATGAAATTGCTGTTAAGTCTAATACTTGAAGGGAAACAAATGTAGGGAATGTTGTTATTGTTTCTTCAACATTGTGAATAAATATATAACGTATTCGAATATACAATTCGGATGTTACGATGTAGTTGAATGCACAGGATTTGAATTTAACACTATTTGTTGTCGCTGTTTGTACCGACCACAGTTTGTGAGGGCAAATAATTATTCTGAGATGCATTTCTTTCCGTATATAGTATGCGTAATGCTTTTATACCGATCCGATAAATGTTATGACTTTTTTGGAAAGATGGTGCTTCTTAAATAACCTATTTAAAGAACGATATGAATCTGGCGAATCATTTAAATAAGTCGTTCGTTATTCAACACTGATTACGGACAGATTAGAGGAGATTAGCTAAGTTAAATTGAAAACAGTTTTTATTCCAGCTCTAATTTTTAAAATTTTACTTCATAAAGTTCGGAATCCTTTGGACAAAATATTTGCCAGTGCAGTTTCGAAGTTGTAGCAAATAAATAAATTATTTATTTTTTAATTATTTTTTTTATGAATACTTATATTATTTATTTTCCAAAATCTATTAAACATTTCTTAGATAACCATGTAAAAGGTTTTAATTACCCTTTGGTGATTTGTGAATTATTTACACTAAAATTAAAGTTGGCATGAACAATCAAATGTATATCATAAGATTAATTAATATTGGACAAGTGGACAGGCGACCTAAGTTCGGCCAAATCTTGGTTTAAATATCCTCCACCATCTATTACGGTCCACAGTATTATGGACGACTTATCGAGTCATCATTTTAAACCGACCATTTCCCAATATTAAATGGAATTTCCTATTTTCAGTCTATAATATAATATTGCGTATTATTCCAAAAATCGCTTATTTTGAATAGTTTATGACTTGAATATTTTCAAGGTCAACCAATTGTCAATTATAAGAAATTTGATTATTAAAGAAATCATTTTATATTCATTGGAAACAGTTTTTTATGCTTTCATACGAAAAGTGCTTTAGCTATGGTCAATGAATGACACGAAATTGTTCAAACTTTTCGCCCATGTATGTATACGTATGTGAGATGAATACATTTTCATAGGGTCAATTCAAATTCATCTTGGTCATTTCATAGCCTCTTTTATCTTTTTGTTTTTACTTTATAATTCCCCATACGTTTTGTCTCAATATTCCCTGGCTTTTGTCCTTTATCCCTGCCAATTATAAGTAATAATATTATTTACGTTTGGTTGTTTTTTTAAATGTTTCTTTATTCCAGAAATACATTGTTAATACGGACAAAAGTGGAGAACTTACCGTCACCGTGCAGGTATGTATAGTCTATAAATCGAATACAAACGAGGATGGTGTGATATACGATGAGAAACAAATCATACAATACAAAATCATACAAATCAAGAGTTAATATTTTGGTTATACTATACGAAATTATTGTTATCTATTATATTTTGCCATTTGAATTCATACCAACATCTTCTTTGCCGTATAGAATGTATATTAATTATATCGTATATTGTTGTATTTAATTTTTCATTTTGTTTATTTGTATTGTCACATTAATTTTCCTTTTCATTATTTTTATTCCATGTGATCTAGGGAGATCTAACGCAACAAGAAAAACGTGCTGTTTTTATTACGGTCCATGATTTAGGATGCAATCGTGAGTATATTTAAAATTTACTTTTTTCAGACAACCAAATATTATTGCGTTCTCTTTAATGGATAAGGGGATGGACAAAACTCTTCACCATGCATCACAGTACTTACAGACCTTGTATCGTATCTATGCGAAAAAGCATGTCCTGTTTATTTTTGTCAGGCACGAAGGAATACACAGCAGTCATGCCAAACATGATGTTAAGTGCAAACTTTTATCATTAATACTGTCGAAATAAATGGCATTATCAGCACATAATTGATTGATTAGGTTTCTTCGGTTACGTATATTCATCGTGCTGGAGCACAAGTCTATTTTTAGAATGTTTATACTTAGGAGAAAAATAAGGTAAAGTAAAAAGAAATCTATTATTTGAGGGCTATATTTAGCATAGTTGAAATCATCCGATTTATGGTAAATATACACCATTTTGTTCAATAACTTATTGCCATTTCAAAGATACTTCCATCATGCCTCTCTCATAAAAACTCTCGTCCCTATCGGCGAAAAACTAGGACAGTCGATTTTCACAAACTTCTATTGAGACGAATTTCACCAGCAGAATCGTTCAGTAATCGCTAAGGTGGGTGCATAAGAATCTCCTAAGCAAAGTCTTGGAGCTTCCGGCGAGTTTCTATCGATGTATGTGGTGGCCTGGCGTTGTCCCCTATTGGCTAAAGATGGCCGCTTCTGGATGATTGCTTTCTTCAGACGGCCCATTGTTCTCGCCATGAAGGCCTTACCTACGGTATGCTATTCACACTGGGCATATTACAATGCGATTGCCAGCGCCCCTCTGGGATAGCTAAGTTAACTTGGACTATCTAGGAATAGAAGCCGACAATTTTGGAAGCAAGTTATCGCAGCTGTCGGCCCTTTCTTCTAGCCAGAAGACGCCAAATTGGGTGAGGCCTATCTTACCACCTCTGCTACTCAATGGATCTGTACCTCCACATTCGAGCACAAAGAATCTACCAGCGATTTTAGTATCAACTAACAACTCTTGTGATACCCCCACTAGAGGACCAACACCAAATGATCAGGTGGGAACTCTGCCCCAGGGCGCCGCCTGATCCCCACGTTACCGATCAAACTCACTTGAACATCATGGGCTCTTAGATTGTGATGCGTCTTTGACATCAAAATTATCGGAACGGAATCGGCGAAACCAAAATTGAGCATGATTGTCTGTTACAGAATCAGTATTGTAAACGCTATTCGCATTTTCCGCCGCCTAGCTTGCGTTTTCATCTTTATCGAAGAAAAATGTTAAAATATGGTGTATATTCCCTTCGCTGGTGTCACAAAACTGTCTGCGTAGCTTTTTAAGTATGAAATCTTATCTTTCTAACGCCATCTAGGGTAATCCGATCACACTTATACGACGAGTGATACAGATTACTTAAGCCATTCTATTGGGGAAATAATGGACTTCTTTTTACTGCGTCTTAATCATATTGTCTTAGATACGATTATAGTGTTCGAATATTTAAATTTCGTCCGTTTTCGAGAATTTTGTCAGTTTCAAGAATACGACCAATAAAGAAACCGATAATCCGGGGTTTTTCGAGACAAAATTGAAAACATGTTTTTCATAAGAATATGCTCACTATTATTATGAAAACCAAGTAGGTGCCAAATTGTAAACCTACATTAATGGTAGTATTTGTCGCAAAGTAACCGAACTCATCTAGAAACTCTCCCAGACTACTAAGTCCTTTGATCCAAGATATGAACATTTTTCTAATTTTTCTATATTCCATATTTTTGTATCGCCACTCTGTTTTAATACCATATATATTCATTATTTTTTTTTTTTTTTTGATGTATTCAAGTGGAATATTTCTTTTGTAGCCGAGTATTTCCTCCAATGAACGGCAGGCACTATTCTTACTCGTATGAATATTTTTCTCTACACTCTTTTCAACAAATAAAAAAACAAATTCTCCTGCAACCCATGAATGAGATGTGAGTTATTCATCAGACACAACGAGGTTACCGCCGCGCAAATAATGATAGGTTACTGTATGCGGGATTAAACCCGCGCCAACAATATTTATATTCATATTTATTGTTATGATAGAATAGTGTAGTGACCGCTAGCAACGTGTAATTTGGTTTCAACAGAGAAAGATTTACTTCAATGACAGCGGCCACATTCTCCACTCTTTTACATTTACAGAACTGTAGAGCAAGCATATGTACATACATATATTGCATGTGTTGTGTGTGCGAAATGAAGTAAATCCAAATAGAGCAAATATAAGATTAGATTAAGTTTATAGATTAGGACATACCTGTATATTAAGAATGCTTACGTTATGTTAAAAATATCCTACACCAACCGAAATATACTCTTTGTCTTAAAAAAAAACAAATTACACATCAAGACAGTCAATTTTCTTCAAAATTACTTATTATAAGGGTGTGTGAAATACATATGATTGCAGTCTACGCACGGTGGAAGAACTTTTGGACCTTCCCTCGTACATTTTGAACCACAGCATCTGTTCTCTTTGCAATTATAGCACCGCAAAAAAGCGAAATGCGTTTGAAGCAAAATGACTCTCTACTACATACTACCATTAACTTTTCGTTGCAGATAATTCCTTCCAGGAATTTGTTAATAGCCCCTGTATGACAGAAATTAAGGAACGTTCTTGCTTTATACACATCGATGTACCGGGGCATGGAGATAATGTAGATGCTCTACCAGATGGGTATGTATGCGGCCGAGCGCCTACTCCAGAGTCTTCGTAATTATTGTGTTATGCCTGTTCCTTCATTAGATTTGCCTTCCCCACTTTGCAAATGATGGGTGAAGATTTGGTAACTGTTTTGGACTTCTTGCATGTGAAATATGTTATTGGTTTGGGAGAAGGTGCCGGTGCCAATGTTTTGGCCCGCTTTGGATTGGCCCATCCCACGCGTGTGTTGGGTTTGATACTGATTAATGCCACCGGAAGTGCAGCTACTGTATTGCAATCATTCAAATCGAAGGTAAACAACTAAGCGACAACAGTAATGTGATTTTTTAATTGATTGATTTGCATTTTCATCCATTTCGTTTCATACACACAAAGTTCATACAGTGGAAAAACGATGATATTGCCCAATCGGCTGAGAGTTTCCTGATGTATCACAAATTTGGCCATGTAAGTATTGATTTTGGCAATTGGACGTGTGAAGGCCACGTGTTAAATATAAACGTTTCAATGTGTGGTTTTCCGTAAACACCAGAAAAACGTATTGAAGAACAATTTAATGTTTAATGTACCATTTAATTTGTACAATATTTACAATACATTATTTATATGGGTTTTGGTTTTTATAATTTATGGTGGTTTAATATTAAATGTGGTTTCTGTGTGTGTATAATTCTGTGTTCTCTTGTTTTTTTCTTCTTCTTTTTCTCTTTTCTTTTTTTAATATAAAATAATTTTCGATTTTTCCTGTTTTTATAAATTTATGATTTTATTAACCGAATGAACCAACAAAAAACCCGAAAATATGTTATTACATATTAAAAAAAAAAACAAACAAACTGAACACTCGAAAAAATCGCTTCGTGCAATCACTCACACTCAGGTTATGGAGGTATTGTAACTTAAGTTTAATACTTGTTTACGCAAAACACAATTTGCTCTCATTTCGAATATCTCCTTAATCTTATATTTTCCCATTACAAATTTATATTAGATCGCCTTAATTTTTATTCTGAATATTTCCTTAAACGCTTAGTTTTTCATTCCGAATATCTCCTCAATCGCTTAGTATTCCATTCCAGAATGTCCCCGCTATCGTAATCTATCTATGGTGTTTAAGTTGAATGACATTTTCATTTCGAAATTAAATTTAGATTCGCTTGTCTACAACCATACATGGGAATATTTCATTGAGTGAAGCAATTAATTGGCTATTTATTTCATTACAATCAAATGAAACCAATTGTATAGATAAATTATTTTCCATCACATTAATTTGTCTCAATAATAATTGTTTTACAAAGATTTAAGGTAATTTGGTTAGAAAGAAAATATCATTACCATTAACACGTCATTTTAGGTTTGTTAATGTTGTTTTCTTTTCTGACAAAAATTTCGTTTGTGGTCAATGCGTCATGATTCGACAGGGTTTCATTATCCTTCCTTAAAATGTTGTATATTTAGTAAATTATTGGATAAGAATATTGCTCTAAAAATCCACAGATTTTTTTTATTTTAGTTAACATTGCTTCAAATATTTGAAAGAAGTATGCTTAAACGTTGTGACCAAATTTATTTGAAAATTACATTATTCTTTTCATGATCTAACACAAAAACTGAAAACTTCTGTATTGATGAGTTGTTTTTCTTTTCAAAACAATCCATTTTCAAACTGTTATTGTTTACAGGTCATACAGACATATTTTCTTTACTTGTGTGTTTTTATACCAGATGTAGTAAAAATAAATGCATTATTTTTCCAATAGATGGCTTTAATAATCTGTATCTCGGTTGAGTTACGCGTTAAAAAAACTTGTCCGGCTGCAACATCCAATCACGCGCAATTTTGGTTTGGTCGATTCTGTTCAAGTAATTTTGATGTCAAAAATGTTGAGAAAATAATAGAAAGCTAAGCACTGCACTAAAAACCCTTTGAAAACTCAATGTACAAGTTAAAGCAAAAAAAAAAAAAAGAAAAAACATGGAATGAATTTCCATATACGAATCGCTACTGAATCCCAACTAAATCGACTCATTTGTGAGGCGGATGGTGACTGATAATGACAACGTCAAGCAAAAACGGTCGTAGTTGAATCACGATAGGCCGACGCCAACGGTGGTCCTGCCAGGTTTGGCGGTCAGGAAGATTTTTCTGTGTGTTTGGTGATACTGGGATCTACGACCAAACTCTTAATTCGGGTTTGTATCGTCAACATTTTTACGGTCCGAAGGAAGCAACCGCGCAGAAGTGACCAGATATTGCCAATAGAAGAGGAATTGTGTTCCATCAGGACAACGCCAACAGCACAAGTCGATAGTGACTCTCTCTCCAGAATTACTTTCGAAATGGCAACAAGTAATTGAACAAAATAGTGCATATCGGGTGATTTAAATCGGATTATTTTAACTATGCTAAATGCAGCCTTCATTGTCACCAAAAATAATGGATTTCTTTTTACTACACTTTATATATGTGAAAATGGCAAAATATCACCTTTCCTCGTCCAATACTCTCTTTCTAATCTCTAGACTGACATTAATAGTTTTATTCATGGCCGAGCCGAATATCAATTGGTGCGACGATTTGTTTAATATTGGTTCAATATTAAGGATTTTCCCCCCATTTTATTATTTGAAACCACCGCAGTGGTTTGAATGAAATATCCCTATGTACTCGTATGCTTATTACTTTTACACACCATTTATCTTTTTAGAGTTTCTTCCACTTAAACTCTTTCATTATACCTTTAGAATCGTTCACAAGCTTGATATTTTATTAAAAAAAAAAAAAACATTTCAAAGCGTTCGTAGTTCTAAGTTATAAGTTGTGCCAGATTATTATGTATCTCAACTACAAGTGGAAGTGAAACTGAATGCATTATTATGTACGATCCATACTTACATTGCCAGCTAAGCAAGTAAAGATGGCGACTTAATCGATTTTTTCTAAAAAGAACAAAAAGGATTTTTAAAAACTCGTGATGATTAATATCCGCAATATTTTTTTATCGAAAACGTGACATTGTGAATCAATTTGTAAAATTGTTTTGAAAAAAAAAAAAAAACAACAAGCACATAGGAAAATTGAAGACGAAATACTTCTGTCTTCGACAATATCTTATTGATTACACTTGAATTTGAAATAGACCACCTAAATGTTCAATTTGTCCTTACTGTCCTCACATGATCATATGGTAGAGAAAGCGTCTACTCCAAAAATTCAAAAGTTTTTCAGAGGAGTTTGTTACGTTGACATCTCAATATAAGCCTTAAGAATGCGGCCTTACATTCACTTTATGGCTCACTGCGTGGCAATGTATTATAAATATTCTTTATTATGAATCGCCTGCAATCTAATGAACACTATCCTGGCGCCTCATTAAGCAACAACTAAAATACGATCAAATTGCCTAGTTAAATTACATCAACGTTTCGTTGCTACTATGAAATATCAAACATTTTTTTTCCCGTTAAACACTTTTTGTTCACAGCAAGTTTAAAACTGTTGTAATGGATACTTCACAATATTTACTATACAAATATAATATATCTTCTGTGATTACTCTAAAAACAAAATATATGTATATTTTGTACGATGGTTTTATACAGGAAAAATGTGGTAAAAATTACAGATGTCCAAAACTATTAAACCACTTAATAAAAGAGGGAAGATTTATATACCCTATTAATTACCATGTGTCTGTATAGGGTGATCTAAAGAATGTCATAATTAACTGTTTCTGTTCCGTCAACAAGTAAAGGCTGAACAACAAAAGGGCAAAAAGCTATATCGAAATCAACACCAATGCCCGTATTTATAATACATATTCTCTATTTTTTGAGTTTCGAGAAAAGTGTTGAAATTTGTAGGTTTTGGTAACCTATTTTTATTTTCTTTGTTAATTTCGGATTCTACATACATTGGATTCTCGAGAATTGTAGTATTTGAAAACAAATCTGGTTTCAAGTGTTGACAAGAAATTGCCTTCGAATTAAAGTACAATAATTATGTAAAACTGCACTTGAACTTCTGGTTTACGATATTGTTGGTAAAGTTGTTATCACTATAAATCTAACCCTAAATATCGTCCCCATTTATGATAAAGCTCAAACATTCTGTTTCTTTTAGAATTTAGATTATTTTGCTATATATTTGTAGTTCATGTTAAATCTTACTATAATATTTAGAGCATGTTTTGAAAAATGTGTGCGTAGATTATTTTCTTAAATTTTGTTCTAACACTGCACCAATTTATTTGATACCTACTAATATACTTTTGTTTCTTTCTTACAATTCATTTACCCGGCCATATCGGGATATATAACCGACTGACCTCCAACCCACCTCCACCTACTATTTGCATTTTTACTCCACCCCAATAAAAACCCTGATTGTTTTACGCTGTCCACAATAAAACTACACTCTCGTTGGTTGGATGCTGTTCATCATTTTGTAGCAATTGGTTGGTGATAATCCGGACAAGGAAAAAATTGTTACCGAATATCAAAAACGTTTGAGAGGCTCTTTGAATAGCAAAAATGTGGGTCTTTATGTGAAAGCATTTATGAAGTAAGTAGCGTACAAAAAAGAGACCTAAAAACGAGTGGAATTTATGAATATTAATGAATATCTCACCGTCTGTTCATTAGTCGCAAGGATTTAACTCTGAAAGGATGCAAAGTGGATGTTATTTTAATAACCGGTATGTTGAGTCCTTACGCTTCCATGGTGGAGAAACTACATCGGGATATAGAAAAAGAAAAGGTGACCATGTTAAAAATCGAACGGGCTGGCGATGTCTTGGCAGATGCGGTAAGTTAGACATAACTATGACTAAAGCAAAGAAATTTGAAGAACAATTACGAAAATATGCACATAAATTACAGAAAATTTTAATTTTACAACAATCAAAATTTTATGAATTTTATAAAATTAATAATAGCCAACAAATTTTTGAAGCTTCTGAAATATGTTAAACATACGAAATTTATGATATTTATGAAACTTTTGCTATTTATGACAGTAATGAAAATTGTGAATGGAGTTTTTATAAAAATATAAAAAATGCATAAAATTATAAATACATAGACTTATAAATATGTAGATGTATAGATATATAATTACATAATAAAAATATACATATATAAATACATAAATATATAAATGGCCGTATATAAATGTATAAATATATAAACATAAAAATATTAAACAATAAAAACATAATAATATAAAAATATAAAAGTATATAAATATAATAATATAAATATATAAAAATATAAAAACATAAAAGTATAGAAATATAAAAATATAAAAATAAAAAATTATAACACTATAAAAATATGAAAATACAAAAGTATAAAAATGTAAAAATATAAAAACATAAAACTATAAAAATATAAAAACATAAAACTATAAAAATATACATAAAAACACAAAAAAATAAAAATGTAAAAATATAAAAACACCAAAAATATACAAAATGTAAAATATGAAAGTATTAAAATATGAAAAGAAATAAAATCTCTTTTTTTTAATATTTAATTATTTTTTAAATTAAAAACGTTAAAAATCTCAGACATCTTTAATATAATTTATGTATTTATTTGTAATTCATTATGTAATACAAAAGCCCTATACGATCTACTGCATATTCCATAATATCCTGAGCATATTTATTATTCAATCTGCGTATTGTGAATCTATATATAATATTAACAGAAATTATAACTTCAAACTTACTCGCCCCCCCCAGCCACAAAAAAGTAAAAGTATAAGCCAAAAAATAAATAATATGCTAGTTGATTTTTAACATGTCTCGAAAAAAGTAACTGTTTGTGGAATGATAAAATTATTATTTTTCTTTGGTTCATTCCAGCCTGCTAAGGTAGCCCAATCGATTTTACTCTTCTGCAAGGGTCAAGGTTTACTAACATCGGTAGTTATGCCCGGCGTTGATCGTGGACGTGCCTTCTCCACTAGTTCCGGATCGTTCGATGGCACAAACGGTACACGTAAACTCTCCAGGGGGATTTCTATGGAAGATTACGACAAACCGAATATTCGCCGCTTGAGCATCATCAACAACGATATTAAAAAATAAACTAACGAAACAACAAATATTTAAATGTTATCGTAAACAACGCAAAACATAACGTTATATTCTTTACAAATGAAGAAACTAATATCCATATTATTATTAATTGCCAAAAACAAAAATCACATATTAGAAGAGAGAATAAGTTGGGCATCGCAAAACAAAATAAAGCAACAAACGAAAATATATGCTATTGGTTAATACCTAGTTGATTATTATTATTGTAACTGTTATTATTGTATTAATAATTGCCTTTTTGAATTAATTTATAATAATTTTTATAACGAACGTATACAACAATATGCGTACATATATGATTATTTGACCCACCTATAATAATAAAAATCCCCAAAACTTCCGTTTTAATAAAATATATATTTGACACTATATCGTACCACAAACTATACTTTGATTCTTAAAGATCCAAATTTAGAATGCAATTGATATTTCCTAGAAACAATCATTAGAAATTTAAAAATACCTCCGATTTTTATAGAGCGGAATGAACGGCCACGTATCTAGTATTTGACTTCTTTTAAAACTAAAAATATTTGTTTTTCCCCCCAACAAGATTCATTAGAAGAAAATTTATCCACAAGGAATTCACTCCCCAACACACTTTTTGAAATATTTACAAGTTATTTACTATATATAGAAAAGAAAAAACTGAGGCACACACACACACATCATACAAAAATGAGACAAATTTATACAAAAATTAATGGTTTGTTAAGCACATAATAATAATAATAAATAAATGCTTAAATATAATACACAAAACAAAATTATAAGAAATTAGTAACAAATGCCAATCACGTCTTTATATGTTGGCTTCCAATACTTAAAATGCACCAAATAAAACAAAAATGTAGATTTCTTAACGGGAAAAACGTTAAAAGTATTTTGAAATATTTTGTGCTAAATGAGGAGTACACAAAACATATATCGAGAATTTATATAAAAATTCAAAAAGAAAAGAAAACGTTGAAATAAAACCATACTTACAAAACATATTGCAATAAAACTAATAAAAAATCGTAGAAAAAAATCTGACTTTTTTTTTAAGAGAGTTTTATAAAGATCAATGTACGATGAACCGCCCTGAGACATAAAGAAGGTATTTATAAACTCAATTTTATGTACAGATTTTAAGCGTGGAGCACTCTGTCATCTATTCTCCAATGGAGCTACTATTTGGGGGCACTGCGTTTTGGCATGGAATTATTCACCTATAAACATTCATCTTCACCTACATAGTATATAATGTTCAAATATTACTTCTAATGGTTTTGGAAACTACATATGTTATCGATTTGTAAAGGTGTAGAACAGAATTTTGGTACGACGGTACATTTAACGGGTTTTGGTGAAAGAATTTTTTACCTTTAAAGATAATTCGTTTCCCTATGCAAACTTTGCACAAAATTTCCCATTTTTAATATTTAGTTCATCTGAAATTTGCATTTTCCCTAACATGTATAAGATATCAGAAAAGATAAGTCGTTTCCCTATGCAAACTTTGCACAAATTTTCCCATTTTTAATGCTTAGTTCATCTGAAATTTGCATTTTCCCTAACATGTATAAGATATCAGAAAAGATAATTCGTTTCCCTATGCAAACCTTGCACAAATTTTCCCATTTTTAATACTTAGTTCATCTGAAATTTGCATTTCTCCTAACATGTATAAGATATCAGCAAAATTTTCGGCAACTTACATTTTCGATAACTTTTCATTTGATTAGCACTCAGCTTTTTACGAAAACATACTTTTGTTTTCTTTTATTCTTAACTGAACTTGAGAATTAAAGGGGTTCGAAAATTGAAAATCACAAAAATTAGCGTTTTCTTCCACAAGTCTCCATAAAAATGTTTCCAGCGTATCTCCACAACAGATTTTTTGAATCAGCTGTGGCAAGAATAAGATAATTGAAATAAGTGAAACTATAAATAAGTTTATATTTGATTCAATTAATTTTCAAGTTATTGATAATGTAGATAGTATAAATAAACGTCCGTTTCAATTCGGCACACTTTTTGGTACAATAATGACATTGAGAGTATAACATGGTAAACTGTAAAAGCTACCCATATGGCAACACCTCGACAGCTGGAAAACAAGTATGCTTATCTCTGGCAGTTCAGTGATAGGCGATATGGCGACACCGCCACCACCAACAAAACCTCCGAGAGGTGTTAAATATGGAAAAGATGAGGTAAATATTAATAAAAGTTGAGAAAAGCACATTAAAAATCATCTTTGCGATATCAGGAACATGGAATCATTGAAATACATCATGGGTAGCCGTGATAAGTGCGAAATTTTAACATCAAATATTGGTCATCAGTGAAAAATCTTACAGTGATGATGACATTTTGCTGCATTGGTGTGTTATCAACTTTGACAACTGTCAAACTTTCCCCAACCCTTAGAGTGTGTTTTTGTAAAAAATGAATAACATGTAAAATGTTTTTAGAAATAACAAACAATTGTTTATATTGGGCGTTGCGTGATACTGACTGTTCTTTTTTTGTCTGTCCACTTCCAGGCTGGCTGTGCTCCTATCGTTAATGTCATCAAATCGCTGGGGCTTAGCGAGACCAATGAAGAGAGACAAAAGGAAAAGCTGAAAATTGAGAAGGAGTTTAAAAAGTCGGATCAACGTCTAAATGATTTGGTATCGAAACATGATCACCAACTGTCGCAGGTTATCCCATTGTTCACAAAAGTTTCCACGGAAATCAATGGCAGCAGAGAGAAAATCCATACGGTTAAGGAGAATCTTATTGCCTGCAAAAGACTGCTGCAGTGTCGAAGGGAGGAGCTGAAGAAAATGTGGACAGATGCCGTGCAGCATAAACATGTCTTGGCCATGTTGGAGCAAATGTAAGTGTAAACTAAGTACAAATACAAATCCTAGGTAAAAAAGTCGTTTTTAACTATCCTGTCGACCAGGTGCTGATTTCCTTAGGTTACTGAAGCACAAAAGTTTGTTCATAATGCGAGCGATGTTTTCCATCTGCAGAATTATGTACAAATTCTGTTTTTCCCATGAAGCAGTTTTCACCATGAACATTGCGTAAAAATAGTATTCGTTTTTGACAACAGGAAATTTTATTTACATGCAATGTAAGGAATGCAAAACTTCGCCCACTCTGTGAAGAACCACAGGTGTTTCAACAAATTTTGGCGAAAGCAGTCCCGTGTTTTTTTTTCTCAAAAGAGCCAATAAGCGATCGATATTGAATGTTAGCGGCACGTTACCTAACGGTATCTTTGTTAGTTTTGGCACCGAAATTTACGTTTGATTCATGCCACGGCATGAACCCACATCACAACACAAAATTATGCAAATGATACATTTTTCCGGGAGGATTAGGAAACATGTCGTTGAGATTTCCGGTTTATGAAGGACCTTTAAAATCACCTTCCCAGAGCTGCTTGAAAGTTTCAGTTCCTAAAAAAATGTTGCTTTTTATTGTTTTGTGATTGATCTTTAACCGCTTTGATTAATTAATTATGCCACCACTAAAACCAATTTGTGAGATGATGCTACAATGTTACTTATCTGGAATGTTGTTGACAAATGACTAAGCTAGATTAATGAATGAAGCGGGAGCGGAAACCTAAGCTGCAGCGGATACTTCGAAAGAAAAGACATGCAAAAAATGGTAGTTTAAATGGAATGACAAAGTGCAAGTAGTATTAGAGTCGTTAATTTTTTCTGAAATTTCGCCAGAAAATCTGCTGAAACGTAACAACTTTCTTCGGACATTTTAGCGATTGTCACTACATATTATTAAGACTATTGTCAGCTTAATCTGCACAATCTACAAAGTTTCAAACGAGAATTGTCAGATTTAGTTTGGATATTGCATGAACGGGTGTTTTTGCGTAATGCAATCACACATTTTTATAGCTTTCATGCAAAGGATTATTGCTTACAATGTGTTTTCTGTTGCTTCTTCCATTGTCATTTTTAGTCAGTCAATTGTGACTTAAAAGAACAAGTACCGGAGTAAATTTTCTCTGCGTATGCTAAAAAAGTATAGAAATAATTTTACATAGACGTGTGGTAATACCAAAAATCCTTCCAGTCAGAGAATACATCTTTTTTCTGTACAACTTTTGCCTTTCTTTCCCTGCCTTATTGGTAAATTATCTGAAAAATATTTATATTTATTTACTGACGTAAATACGAAAGTACAAGATATCAAATGATAAACAGTACACTTTTAGTTTTTTTTTCGGGTATTTAGTTAGAGAAGGACGTTGGCCAAAAAATATCCATTTATCGCCAGATAAATCAGATAATTTTCGGATATTTAGTCCAATCTCCTGCAGAAAAATGACTAGAACCATTGACGTTTTCTCAGATTTGTGACCGGATTCTCTTCGACAATCCTGAGATATCAATTCAATTCTTGTTAGTCCGGAAATGCTCCGAAATTGGAATCAGATTCAAAAACCTATGCCTTATAACCTATGACTTATATATCTTCAATGAAAAATTTCCTCTTGATTCCTCCCACCGCGTTTTCTATTGATGCAGAGCTCTTTTGCAAGATATACACAATTTTCTGTTTATCAGGTTTGTTTAGTTTTTTTATCACTAATTTCTACTATCTGATATTTCAATCTGAGTGTCGTGTCCACGGTTCTTCTAGGATATTTTAAATAAATATTTATTATTAAATCCCTGACGGCTTGGACGTATGCTATCAGTCTAGCTTCAGTAAGCTTCCACGCATGTTTCACAGAGTCCAAATATATTACTTTCCCTAAATTTGTAAATAATTGTAATATAATGTGCGTGTGTTAGTTTCCATTTAATATTTAGATACTTACCATTGCATAATGTTCATATCTCCATCGGAAAAACTTTCAACATCGATATCTCGAAATAATGACAAAAATAATGTTTATTGTATTATTTATAACTCCCTTCAGCAATGACTTACGTAAAGTGCCTCAAAGTGTGGTTAGCTATACTTCCAAACGCCAGTATTTGCATGCGAGCAAAGTGTTAACCGATGCCTTGTCGCTGATTAATGGCCCCCTTAAAGAAGTTGAAGGATTGGCGGATATTCGCAGTGACTTAATGGGCAGGAAACAACATTTGTACCAACGTCTGCATGAGGAATTAGTAACACAAATCTACCACAACTCTGCCCATGACGTCTTATCAGCATTTCAACGCTCAAATTCGAATCGGTTGAATCAGGGTTTTTCCAGGAACATAACAGCACGACGTTCCACCGATCGCATAGAAGCAAACGCACGCATACGTAAGGCTCTGCAAGAAATGGCCCAAGGTGTTGACTTATCTAAAACCGAGATAATTGAGGATGCTGATTTATTAGACCCAGAACTCAGCATGACTTATTTTATTGCCATAATCGTAGAATGTTTTGGAATGTTAGGCAAAGTGCCCGAGTCTGTGGAGAAGTTGCGCGTGGGCATACAAACGGAGCTGTTGGAAGTTGTCAGAAATACTACGCGCCAATTAATTGATTCGCCGTTGCTCGAAAAAGAAGATTATCCTTTGTTGACTCTTCTAGATGTCATATTCAAACAATTCAAATCCATAGCACGAACACACGCTTCAGTGCTGAAGAATTTTTTGGCTGTGGTACAGAAATATCAAGCCGTAGGTCCTCAGCATTACAGTTTAATAGATTTTTGGGCACAGGCACAGTCGGTGGTACGTATTCAATGTTTAGGTTAACTTTGAAGCCAATTGTTTTACTAACATTAACGTTATTTCCCTTTTTGTAGTTGCAATTACTTTTAACAGACTATCTAGATATACAAAATGCTTCCGCAGATGATGCTAGCCAATCATCGTTTTCTGAGCCAACTAACAACATAAACGCATATTTTCTAAGACGCAAAGTTCCAAGGTTTGTACAACTAGACTGTAATAATTGAGAATGTTGTTGTGAGGTGATAAAGTAAATTAACTTTTTCTTTGTTAAAAAAAGAAAACGTATAAAATTATATGTGAGGTGGTAAAAATCTTATTTGGAACTAAATCAAACATTAAGCTTATACTTTCGTAATAATACTAGATTTTCGTATTTAACAGCATTTATTGCCTAAATTGAATTTCGTTTGTTTACTGGCCCTCCTTATTTCAGCACGAAAAAATCTATTTTCAAATTTGACAAATCAGCAACGAAAGCTTCATCCACATCCACTGACGGTCCAAAGGAACATCGTCGCAATATCTCAGATGGTTCGATAGACAACCTAAATGCGACTCTAAATTCCAGTGGTGGGAAGGCGGGCGGAAATTACAGCTTTAAAGGTAATCTTCCATATGAGAAACAGCGAGAGAAGCTGTTAATATGTACGCCAGATCAAAATGTTATAACCAAAGTATATTTGCCACTAATGGCGTATATACAAGAAATTGAGAGCTACATGAAATGCAAGCCGGGGTAAGTTGTTGTATTAGACTTAAGTTATTTTTTAATAGGAAAGGTGATAACCTAATGAATAGAAAACTCTAACCTATTAGATCATGAAAGTTAACAAAAATGTTGCTAACTTATAGCAAGCGTTCGTTTTCATTCTTTGATATTTTTTTTACGTTTGCTTTGTAGACAACCTTGCAGTCTCCATGATTTTATTGATAACTATATTAAGGGCACGTTCCTTTCTAAGGGCCATAATTCTCATTTGAAAATGACTATTGAAACATTGTCGAAAAACCAAGATGTATGGCGTACTATTATAACTCCCGAAGAAATGACGGCATTGAATTTGACCCGACCCATTTTGCAATCTACAGCCCGTGTAGAACAATGTCTTACAGAAACGAAACAACTTATTCAGGACCTACCCTGCTACTCCGAAGAGTTGTTAAAAACAGTATGCGGTATCTTAAAAGACTATAGAGGTATATGTAACGATGCTTATTTGGGTATAGTTCAACCAGATGCCGAAGATAAGCGTATCTATAGTGTCACTTGGTTGAATGACGAAGATATAAGCAGATTTTTAAAGTAAGTTCCTTAAAATCAGCATCCGATTTTTATAACTTTACTATCTCCGATATAATCTCAGAACTTTACCAAATTGGACCGACTTAAAGAACTCCAGCCAACGACCTAAGCACGGGAAACGTTTGCAGCGATCTACCTTCGATGCATCCGAAGAAGAAAGTCCTCAGCAGGTGCAACAACGAAACATAAGAGAAGCTGAAATGCTTACCAGCAACTTGGGTGAAGGTGGTATATCTCAACAAGAAATTCTGGGTGATGTTGCTGTTTTGAAAGAGCTGGCCATTCTACAAGAAAGCATGGAATGGTTTTCGGGGCGCATCTCAGAATTCGCCAACGAACTGAGAAGGCCTTTAGTGAATGGTCTAAATGCAGTGACGCCAGACTGTGCTGCCTATGTTGCCGTTAAAGACGGTACCATAAAAGTTTTAACTAATTTAGCATTAGAATTTGACGAACTGGCCAATACATGTCTGTTGGTGTTGCATTTAGAGGTAATGCCAATCTCGAACCTCAAATACATGTTATAATGTTACCTAACATTGCATACATTCATTCTTTACAGGTGCGAGTTCAGTGTTTTCACTTTCTGCGTTCTAAGCCACAACAAACTCGTGCAGATAGTTTTATAGATTCCAAAGATGATATCCTAGAACCCGACAGGCAGGTCCAAATATTAACTAAACGTTTATCTGAAATGGATGAAGCGTTTTGTAATACCCTACACCCAAGGAAAACAAGGGTAAGTTAAAAAATAACATTTTATCCAAAGGCTAAAATGTAAATAATATATTTGTGCGGTCACTCTACGCTGTATTCCACATCGTAAAGAATTCCATAAAACTCTCTTGCAATAGATAAGCTTCAGTTAATGGGCTTTCAATAATCTTTCCAAGTGCTTGTGCGAATATTGGAGCCCATAAAAACGCCTCAGGTACAAAAAACCGCTGCAAGCCCAACCAAAATCGGGAAAATCGACACATTTATATTTTGTATATTATATTATTCCTATTCTCAACAAAATTCGTATTTTTGGATGGATTTCATGAGTCAGGAATGACCGCAAGTTAATTTATATAACGGTGTAAAATTAACTACAGGGGGCCCAACTCAGGAGTTGACAAATGTACTCAGTTATAAGAAATGAAGTATATCACAAAAAAATACTTAGTCATTGGATGTAAGTTCGTTTTTGTATTCAGATCGTTGATCTAAAATCATAAATCGAAGCTTGAAGTGTAATTCATTGTTGTGATTTCTTTTTGCGTAAAAAGAACCATAACACTGGTTTAAAATTATATATTTATTTTGTTTCGTCGATTAATCTTTTCATTGGCAATTCCAAATCAGAAAACCTTTGACTCATATCGAATAATGCAGCTCATCTAGCTTTATAATCTAAACTTAGCGCAATTCTTTAAATTTATCATTACGCATTTCTGTAAGATCTCATTTTTGATAGAAAACTTGTTAAATATCTTCTTTACTGTACTAAGGATTTTTCAGTTAATTTTTTAACACAGAATCATTTTGTGTTCCCGGAAATTTTTCAGAAATCCAAAAAATGATGCAAAACTATTAGTTAAAGTTTTCTGACAAATTTCTCAGGTAATTTGTTAAAGAAAAAAACAGCAAATATGTATCATGTGTCCAACAAATTTCTCCATTTTTGCTTTGTTAATGCTGCAACTGTTATAAAAGGGCTCTTCTTTGGAAAAATAGAGCCCGAATTCACCCAGTTGTTCCTCAACATACTCCACACGATTAACGACTGTTCCAGACTTTCAGCCGCTCTAGTCCAATATTAAGGAATTAGCATTTTGAGAACACAATAATATTGTATTATATTTCAGATAGAAAATAATTAACATAAATATTCTGCTGCCCGTTTTCACGAAAAAATATTTTTAATTGTAAATATCGGGGCCATTTAATTAGAACCAATTTTTTAATGCAAAAAGTCTGTACGAGGAAGCAGTTGTAGTTCGAAGAGCGCCATTGATGTTATAGTAAACACTTGTAGGTGCTAATTTTCATGATGAGCGTTGAAATCACCAACCTTTCAAATGAAAATGGATTTGAGAGTACTCACTTGCCATAATTTTGTTGATATAAATATGGATGATTTCTATTTTTATATTACCAGTATTCGTTGAAATACCCGTAGTTCCCAATTAAGAATCGAGCAGGAAGGACTAGATGGAATAAATATAATTTTTCCATCATGGTTGCAAGTTGGATACTTCCGAATGATGTTGTAGTTAGCCACAGATGAGACTCTACAGTCATTCTTGGAATATGTCCTCTGCGTTGTGATAATAATGATATTTTTCCTATGTACTCGTGTATGGTCCATAATTTGATATACGTTGTTACTCAGATTATCCTGGATGGTTGTATTTCCGGACCTGTGCATAGGCAGTTCATGTGGTAGATGTGATTAGGGCTGTATCCAGCAGTTTAAATGGCCAACTTTACAGTTCTACATCATGGCGACATGGGGGCAGATATTGTATTGCATTGCCCTGCTTCTTTGAGTGTGGAAGTTCGCTATCATCTTAGTTTCCATACCGGCTTCCCCACAAACAAGGCATAGCTAGCTTCGTTGTGACTGTTTGATGGAGGTGGATACACTGGGATTATGTGGTCTAAGTTCAATCAACGGGTAATAGCGGGTCACAGATATAATTAGTCGATCAAAAAGGCAAGTTTATTTCAATCGGAAATAAACAAATAGTAAATATCTTCTTCTTAGGTGGCGACTGGAATAGACATACTTATCTATTATACACCGTTCGTAGAAAATAATTCCAAACTCTTCGATCTTCTGCGCTTCTCCTCCAATTCGTCACACCAAGTTTCCATAGTACTTCAAAAGCTTGGTCCTTCCAGCGGAGTTTTGATTGCCCTGTTCTACGCCTGTTCTACGAGTTCGTTGTCGAAAACTTTCTATGCCGGAGCATTTGGGTCCATCGGCATAACATAACATCGTTGTCGAAAACCTTCTATGCCGGAGCATTTGGGTCCATCGGCATAACATAACCCAGCCAACACAATCGCTGTATATAAATGCGTTTGACCACGTCGATGTCGACGTATAGCTCATACAGCTCATTGTTTATGCGACGCCGATACTCTCCGTTAACGATGATGGGTCCATATATTTTCCGGAGTACTTTCGTCGTGAAAACTGCCAGTCGGATTTTTGTTTGCCGAGAGAGGGCTTTATCATTGAATCGCTTGCTTAGCCCATAATAACATCTGTTAGCAAGCAATACTCTCCTCTTTATCTCCATACTGACATCATCCGTTTTCTTTACAGCGAAACCGTGGTAGATGAATTCTTCCACCACTTTAAAATTATAGTTGTCAACGTTTACACAGCGTCAAAAAGCGAGTAGGCTCTTTGTCCGTTGAAACCAATAACTTTGTTTTGTTCTCGTTTACCACCAGACCCATTTTCGCTGCTTCCTTCTCGATGCTGGCTAAAATCGCTTAAATCTTTGTCTATCTTCACTGAAGACTTTGTGTCAGGCAGCGCCTTCCTACAAAGACGTATGAGCTTCGTAGGAATTCCAAACTCGGCCATAGCTTCATACAATTTGTGCCGTATCGGGCTATCGAAGGCAGCTTTATAATCAATGAAAAGATGGTACGTGTCGATCTGTTTTTCTTGGGTGTTCTCCGAATTTGTCGTAGGGTGAATATCTGGTCAGTTGTTGATTTACCAGGTCTAAAGCCAATCAGGTCAGTTAGAATCGGCTTTAGTCTTTCACATATCGCACTCGATAGAACCTTATAAGCAATGGGTAAAAGACTGATACCGCGATAGTTTTTACAAACACTTGGACCACAAACACTTGGATAGCAAATATACTTGTAGTAATAAAAAAATAAATAAAAAGTAATAAATAATTCAATAAAAAATAATAATAACAAAAAAAAAACTAAATCGATGAAAATATTATTTAGTTGAAAAAATACCTGGTTGATACAGCTCTTGCTGGTTTAATTTTGATTGCAATGACTCAGAAACCAGTTGAGTTAGACTTGGTTCCAAAGAAGAACATTCAATGGTGTATCATCTTCAACACCTTCGACAATGGTCATTCTTCCTACCATATCTTTAATTGATCTGATTCTTTAACTTTGTGATGCTTCCTTTGGTACTTCACCACATTGTTACAAAGTTTAGACTTGCTGCTCAGCCTGATTTGTAAGTTTTGAGATGGAAATGTTCTGCTGTATTAGAACCGGATTACGTATATATAACCCTTGGTATTATTTTTTACTGCTAGAAGCGTGTCTAAATATAACAATTTATGAAGAATTTCCTCTGACTCTATACCGCGATGAAAAAAAAAATAATATTAACAGCCGGAATAATATTCTGAGTCAGTAGAAAATAATTTTAATTTAATGGAGCAAACATAAATCGCAAGCTGCATTGTGATTCATTACATTAGGATGAAAGTCTTACACACTGGAAAACGATAATACGTAGAATAAATAACAGAGAAAAACAGTCTCTTATCGTATTTTATGCATTCGTATTTATAGATGTGACGTTTGTAAGCTAGTGTATTAGAACAATTTGCAATGTACATGTTATAGAGTGACTGATAACATATGGTGTATTATTTTATTGATTAATTTTATGAAATCAATTGCAAAGTTTAAAATTGCAGTGTAATTAAATTAATCTTGTATTGCAATCATACAAATACGAATTGTACATTTTCTTTTGCTTACAGTACATCTTCGAAGGCTTGGCCCACTTAGCCGCACTAATTTTGATACAGGCCTCAAATTATATTGAACACATTGATAAAGTTACTGTGCAACGCATATGCCGTAATGCCTTGGCCCTACAGCAAACATTAAGTAATATAACAGCCTCGAGAGAAGTGGCCTTAGACCAAGCAAAACAATTTTATGAATTATTATGTATGGAACCAGATGTAAGTTTCTGTTTGTGGAAAAATATGTAAATAGGATGTCCTCAAACGTCAATTTTTTTTTATATTCTACAGGTTATACTCACAACCCTTGTTGAGCAAGGTTTGCAATTCACTGAAATGCAATATTTAAATGCTTTACAATTGTCGTGCAAAGCACGTGGTATTACGGACTCAAACACATTGGCCAATTACCAACAAAAACTATCGGACATTTTAGGAGCAAAACCATCACATGGCATTGTCGTATAATGCGTCGCTTTATTGTCACTATATTTATATCCTCCATACCTGTTTAACGTGAAGAAATTGATAATTAAACTCTCTCCTTGGTAAATTACTTAGCTTTTAAGACTGGTTTTTCCATGATTTTCATATGATTAAACCTTCATAGAGGGTATATTGTAGCTTCTTCGATATATATCCAGTTGAGAGCCTCTTGTATTTTTTGTTATTTTTTCTTCTTGCAAATAAAAAAAAGCTAATTTATATGTTGCAATATCTTAAGTTCAAATATATAATAACTAAAAAACGAAAAAATGTTCATGCATCAACTCAGAAAAAACTAATAAAAAAAAATATATGTATACATATATATAACTCTCATTGGGAACTATTTAAAAAACAACGTTCAATTCACTTGGTGATGATGTTCAAACAATTTGCTTAACAATATTGTTCACTATTATTAATTATATACACTACGATAGAAAAGAATCATAAGAAAATAAGAATATATCATTGTAACAATAAAACAAGTATAAATAATAAAATTATAAATGTATTTATAATAAAAATTCTGTTAGATTTTATCATTCGGTTCCAGTGGATTACGATGGTTGAAGGGATGTAACAATTAGGTTTAGTCTTTTAAAAGATGGTTTGTAATCATGTTCGAAAAATTATAAAATAAAGTGAGAATGCGGGCTGCTGTGGTAAAATTAAAGTGTTGATTTTAAAAATTATGAAATTGAATGCAATTTATTTGTCTATTAAAATTGATAGAACATTTCAAAAATATATTTACAAATATTGCACATTTCGATGTCACTAAAATTTCACTACAATCGTTTTAAGTATAATGGAAAAGATTTCATTAACATTCAAACCGTACCCATTTTACAGAAGACAAAACAATTTTTTTTTTTTTCTTTTTTTTTTTTTTTTTTTGTAACAGACATCATGAGATTTCTTTCTTCGAGGAATGCGATATTTTGTTACAATGTGAAAATAGTAGTTTCCTACTAAATAAAGTTCTATATATAGGTATAGTAGTAAATTTTTGTATAAAATAAAAATCAACAGTTTTTACGTAGACTTTTAATTCCATGCTCTCGTTTTAATGGAATCTAGTTTTTATTAGCGTTACATCTTACGACTAATCTGTCACAACCGTTGTTTCTTTTGAATCTGTAATACTTACGTCGCTTTCAATTTTCGTCTTTTTGGCTTTATGCTCCTCACTGACGTTACTATCACCTTCTAAATGCTCAGCTGTACGTTTCGCCGCCTTTCGTATTGTTATTTTAGCCTCATACAAATCCAACAATTTGCTGCCTTCGTAAACCACAAACGGTATTGTTGCTTTTTCGTAATAATCCTCCAGAAGTTCTAGATTATTAATGACTGTATCCAACATATGAGATTTTTCACACGATATTCCTGGAGCATCATTGCGCACTGGATTTATATGGACATGCAGATGGTAAAACGACGGTTGGTAATGAAAATACATGCGTAATTGTGTACCAACTAGACCATAACGTTTTTCTATTGCCTCAGTGGCACTTCTTCGGATATTACGCAGAAGAGGTAGATGTGTTGAGTTGAGATCTCTTAATGATTTAATGCCACGTTTATGAGTGATCGCGAGCACATATAAGTTTTGGATATCGCGCCCGTTCCATTTAAGATCAGGTAATAAAATGAACCCTGTTTCTGGGTCAGAATCTTCAAATATAATGCGTTCAGCTTCTTGTTTATGTTCTAAAATATTATAGACCCACTGAAAAGTATTCTGCTGAAATTAACAAAGCAATGGTATTACCAAATTATACATACCTCCAAAGAAAATTGACTGCTTGTTATGTGCGGCTCGGTTATTTCCTTATAAAGCTCGGCGGTCTCGTTTATCACATACTTTTGACAAATAGAATACTTCTCAATGTGTTTATCGGTAGCGGGGTAAATAACAGTCGCCTTGACGCCTAAACGAGATAGAAAATTGAAATTGTAATTCAATCATGGGAATGATGCAAGATATAAATATTATAAGGCAATAAAAAAATAGGTTTCCAACGCGGGTTTTTTTAGACTCGCTTCCCTAATACCTTTCACGTAGTGTGTCAAAGAAGACACTTCTATATCAAACGTGTTCTTCAGCGCAATTTTTTGTATAAATAACTCACAGAAAAATTTTCTTCTATACGAAAAGCTTTTCGAAGACACTTGTATATGCAAAAGTTCTCTCCGAAGCAGTTTTGTACATGAAAAAGCGTAATACAAGGCTACATGAAGTGATCTACAAGGTATCATGTGACAAGTTTTCGGAGACCGTCGTCCAGCCACTTTTCTGCCGAATTATTTTCCAGGACATTTCTCTTCAAAAAGAATGTGTTCTCCGCGAAGAACGCATTTCTGTATGAAAAATTTTTTCCGCGAATAACACGGAAAGTTCAGGAAAAATAAGAGTTATGTATCATAACCGAATCTTACCCATGTCGTTAGTTTATAAGCAATTGGGTTACGTTGAAAACTTCAAACATTGACCAGAGCATATAGCTAACTATTTGTCTCTATTTACCTTACGGTGAACAAACTGTTATTATTTGTGTATTGATTAAATTGTCACAGTTAATTATTACCAATCTTCCTACTTAGATCTGTAGATCTGTCAGTCCAATTTGGTAATGTGTCGTCACCGTTACGTCACATTCCTATTCTGTTACCGTTCTGATTGTTTTTTCCAAAATAATTTCAATCAGCTGATACTTTATGTTTGGATAATCCAAATTTAAAGTCATGCGTTTCGTCCAATTTCAATGGCGCCTGGATAGCGGTCTACTCCACCCTTAAGTTATCTTACTGTCCTTATAAGAGGCATTTTTCTCTTCGTACGGCCCAACCTATTGTAGTTGAAAATATTTGCATGATTAACTTAAATTACTGCCAACATCACAAACTGCCATACCGCTTACGCGCGTAACCACACAAACTTACCATTTAATTTGGACGGCGGTGTACATTGATAGCTCCCGTAAATATTATTAATGAATTCCGTTCGCACATTAAGATCATTGCCAAAGTAGGAATGTTCATCGCAAACGTCACCACTCATTGCTGATTCACTTCGTAGGTCACCACTTTCCGTATTAGTGGCCACATCCCTTTCCCGAAATGCTTGCTTCTCAAATATGACAATAGCATTATCGCTATCCGAGACATGGGGAAAACTACCCAAAAGGGCTATACTCTTGTTGCGCGTGTTGTTATTAAGAATGCGTTGTAAATGGAATTTGTTTAAATCATAAGTGGCCGCGATTTCTTTGGCGTTCGGGACTGCTTCACCTCCTAATGTACGGTCGCCAATTTCTTGAGCCGCCTGACCCTCGGCCTTAGCTAATTTTTTTGTTTCAGCTTTTAACTTTTCACAATCTGTGGCTACAGCATCGTTTTTTATTAAAGTTTCAGACATCTTAATTAAATACAAGTTATTTTCTCGTAAAATTAACTTAAGTGTACCTCGTCAACAAAAATGAGTGTGTGCAGAATAAGAATACAAAAGACCGGAAGAAAACAAAGCACAGAGTTGCTTCGTAGGCAACTAGAGAATTGCCAGACTTTAATGTAAAATTACAATATCCAAGTCAACTAAAGCTGTTGGCAACGTGAATACAGGCCCAAAGGCCACCCACATCCACAAAAAAATTTTACAAACTAAAAGCAGGTGCGAAACTTCTCTAATTTTTGTTGTGAGATTACAGGTTGTCAAGGTCCTAATTATGTTCGAGAGGGCGCAGAAAGCTAAGGGCTTAGGCATCTATCTAGACATTTGTCAAAACTATCAACTTCGCAGGTTTCTGAACAATAAATTCTTTAAACAAATAACACCTTCATACTCTAAAAAAAAGCCTTTCTTGATTATGTATCAAATTATTAAATTTTCAAAACAAAATTGTGCAAGAATGAAAAATTACGAATAACAAAAGTGTTTGTTAAAATTTTTATAAAACATTAGAATTTCAATTTAAATTGTCTATAGAAAACTTTCAAACAATTTTTATCAATTTTTTTTCATTTTTCTACAAAAAAAAGTTTCAATAATCTATATTTATAATGTTATTTTTGCATTTTCTTTTAAAATATGTAATTTTTCTATTAAAAAGTCATTCCGTTTAAATGTCATGTAGTAACTTTTCTAATAATTCATATTGAGTGATATTTTACCCAAGTTCATTCATTTATTAATTTTCGACAAAAAATCTCAATTAAATGTATATTTAAATTAAATTAAATTTACCATATAACTAAAATTCTTTACAGAAAAATCTTTCTCCTCCTTAAATTTTTTTAAGAATCAGCCATATAATTTCTTCTTACAAGGTCGTAGGAAGAAGGTATCAAAACATACATACATATTGTTTACCAAAATGCCACACATAAAGGCAATAGTACGGAGCACCTCTCCTGTAACGACAACAACGGAGCTCAAGGATACACGTGCTGCAAGTATATAGAGAACACTTCTGTTTGCTAACTCTGCAATGTGGCAGAAAGAAGGAAATCACGCCAATTACATTAAGTAACAAAACTGAGATTTTTGCACTGCGGTCTATTATTCATTCACTAAATGATTATGATGGAGATCACATTGTGTAACCAAAGCTTTGATAACTCTTCCTGGCTTAAATCTAATTTACCAAAACACGCCAAAAATGAAAAAAACCTCTTTATGGGATAGAACAAATAAATTTAAGAAAAAAAGGTAAAATAATAAAATTGACGGCAACTCATAGTTACCGAGTTACAAATGTTGAAGTTTAAAAGTAAGCCTGAATGGACCCCCAACATAATCCAAAAGTGTGGGTACTCAAATGAAAGAAATTTTATTCAGAATTTCAAAAACAAGATTCTTTTTAAAACCAAAGCTGATTTTAGTATAAAAAATTACTTTAGAAAAAAATTAAAAAATTATTTTAAAAGAATCTGAAATTTTTTTTAAACAGGAAATTGAAGGACTATTTTAGATACAAAAATTTAAAATTATGTTTTGCCTGCGGTGCTATTTTCAAAATAAAAAGAAACCCGCCTTATTTAAGTTTCGATGATGTGCAATTTATTATGGAATTGCAGAAATCACCAACATACGAGATAACGAAATTTAAAACATGTACCGTTTTACGAATTTGTAAATGCTGCCACACTCACCAAAAAAGTTAAGTAATCTTTTGATGCGAATCTTAAAATATATTTGTGAAAACGAACTTTTTAAAATAATAACTTGTTGACGAAAAACATTGGTCTAATTTAAAAAAATTAAAATGTATTTTCATTTGAGAACCCTTTGGGGACCGTTTGGTCCATTCGGACCAATTTTTAAATTTTGGGGCCCGTAGCTCGGTAAATAAAGGCTGCCACCAACTTTTTTATTTAATCATTTTTTTTTTCTTATTTTTACATGCTCTACCTACTGGAAAAAATTGTTGCTTTTGTGTGTTGTACTAAACAAAATTTGTTCTCGAGTAATAGAGTAAAAATTTTGCATTAAGCTATTTTTTGTGATTGTATATTTTCAGCGAAACTTAACAAGGATTCATTTTATAAGACATTTAAATGATTTATTATAAAAGACCCCTTGCCTTTCTGGACTTATTTTAGGAATTAATTAAAAAATTGTATCATGTGTTTTTTTTTTATAAATTATACCTCGGTAGGACCTCATTGATGAGGATATCGCTCCTTGAAGTAATTGTTGGCACTTCAGACTCAAAGAAAACTAGTTTATCTCAAAAATTTAGTGAGTTGCCAATTTCGTTTCGATGACAGTCACTTCTCTAAAGAGACATTTCTGTGGATTCTTCAAATTACATCAGACGGTACTCATTATTGAAATAGAAGGAAACAAACGCGTTTGTTTTATTTGATCAATTTGCAATTCACGCAACATGTGGATTTGACATCTTCAAATTTAGTTCGGACGAAGAAAAAATGGATGGAAGTACCGCAATCGCATTTCATCGCTCCAAAAACATTCTTGGGATCCAAGAAGTCCCCCAATGCCTTTCAAGAAGTCAAATCTAACTACCTAATGGAAACACTTCGTCATGCGAACTTCATTCGGCACCTTCGCTACTCTATTATTCTCAACATTATTTACAACACCCACCATCAATTACAGTAAAATATAAAAGTATTATCAACATTATGATTATCGAATACTCCAATGTTTTGTTTTTCTACTTTTTGTGGCACAGTATCCCTTAACTACTACTTAATGATGTTTAATAAAAGTCACTCGCGAAATATTTGTTTGGTTTTTGTCTTCATTATATGAATTTTGTTTTTATTTTGTTATGAGTTTTTCTTTCTTTCTATGAAATATATGAATTTCGTATTACTCTATATAATTTTATTCCCCAGTAATACTATTACAGTTCTTCTATATATGATATTGATGACTTTTCATTTCTTGTTTATGCTATTGCAAAATAGAATTATTATTATTATTAATATTTAGAAATGGCATTTGTTTTCAAAAACGTATTGTAGTGTGATTTCGGCTTTACTGTTGTTGCTTTCTTTTAATGGTATCATGCGGATATCTCTTCAATATTTCATATGAATTACAATAAATACATTTAAATAAGCTATACTTTATAGTTTTTGTTTTGTTTTGTTTTTTTTTTCTTATAGATCGCATTTCTCGGGCTTAAATCCAATGCATTAAGATCTCATCAAGGGGGAGATAATGTGTTTAATGTGTAGATTTATTTACTGACCATAATCAATAATAATAATAATAATAATAGTAATAACTTTTAGTAATAATAAAGCGCACAATTCTGTTTTGTTTTTCCTTTTTTTTTTTTGTAAACGGGGTTTGTTTTTGCTCTCAATCTTCAAATGGATTGGGTTTTGTGTATGCTTAAAAATGTATGTATTATGTATGTATATATAGCTATATATCTATATATATGAGTAGTCACAGTCATTAAATATATATTTATTCTTTAAGTTTTTACTTTGTTTTAGTTTACACAGCGTCGCAGATCGAAAATTTTCAATATTTGCATTTGAGTTTTTTTGTTTTGTTTTCAAGCAAATTATGGAGAGTAGTAATGGATATTTGGTTTTGTCTTAATGTGTCGTATGTTGCCATTGTTTAAATAATGAAATAGGGTTTTAAATTATTTATCTTCATTTGGAAGCCATTTTTTAAAATACATAATGATAATGCGGGTATTTATACTAAAAGTACCAAAGATTAAAATCTTTTTTGTTTCATAAAGTTTTTCTTGGTTTTCTTATGGACTCTTTTCGTTAAACAAATTAGGTTTATTTTTATTTAATTCGTGTTGATTTTTAGATATAAATTAAAACAAAAAATATATATATCAACAAAAAATTTATAAAATTTGTTACAACCAGGAATATTTGTGTTGGCAGTACTTTTTAAAACCGTTTCATTTTTTAATCTGAACCGTATTTATATCGGTATTATTTGGAAATTAATTGCATCTAAAATCTCTGAAACTTTTCCTGAGACATTTGTTGCATATATTAAGAAAAAGAAGACACTTGGAAACGTGTTTCGTTTTATATGAAAGATCTGTGTGACTTTCTGCATATTTCATATTATTTTCTCTCCTATGACAACTAAACAATTTTGTAAACAACAATTATCCTTCTTCTTATTTTAAAGGGCAAATTAAAAAATATATATCATATTACCATAACAAATACAGCACCTCTAAGGAAACATAATACAACTTCCATAAAAATTCGCCGTGAACAATTAGGTAGTTTTCTTCAAAATAATTCAATATTTCGCCAAAAAAATACAAATTAATTTCCTTTAAAATGTCGTTTTTTATTTTCCCATAGAAATGTGGAAAGTTCTCTACAATATCCTAAATATACTCCGAAATATTCTCATTTATTTGAGTACCTTTTAGGAGAACACAAAAAGTACATACCATTCATTATCCCTGATCGTAAATCTTTAGTCTCCTGTTATGCTAGTTTAAAAAAATAGGACCGGAGTGGCTCTTCCTTCTCTTCACGTCATGACAGATAGCATATCTGTCTTTTTCGAGAAAAATGTTATGATTAAAGATTGACTGCAATCATTATAATCTAAATGTTTATACTCTTTAAGGAGACTAATAAAAATGAGTTATTTTCACATTTAATATGTAATTTTTCTTGCTTTAATTGCAAACTTATACAAAAAAACGTATATAGGACTGTTTAAAACTTTTCTGCATAACTACTTTACTAGAAATAAAAATATTCCTCTTTATGTTTTCAATACTATTAGTTGATAGTTGTTGAGGGCGACGAGAAGGAAGTTGTAGTGTTGTTAGTTGATTGGGCGGGGGTGACAGAAATATTGGAAAGATGTTGTGGCGGCGGATACATACCAGTGGAGGAGGAAGCGGCAGAAACATTCACAGGATTCATATATTGATGATGACTGGCAGCAGATGTGCCAATTGTATTATCCACAACGTCCATAGACATCATAGAAGGATCTATTTGATGTTGCTGCTGCAGCTGCTGCTGAGGTGGAGAAAGCTGTTGCGTGGGATGATGCTGGTGCTGGGGCGGGGGATGAATTTGCTGTATATGATCATGGGGCACATACATGACGTGACCGGCCAAAGGATCTGACGCCACCATGGGTACTGTCACAGTACCAGGCAGACCCAGAGTGGAGGCAGTAGCCGCTGTGGGTGGCATGGGTGACGCTACGGCCGAAGTCAATTGAGATTGATTCTGAGCTCTAATCATCAAATTGGCTGCAGCTGCAGCATCAGTATCGGCCACTGACCAATTCCTTTCCATTTGATTTAATGTTGTCATATTGGCTACTGATGCTGACGCCGTTGTCGCCGTTGTTGGCAATGTCTTCGCTGTCATCATTATGGCATTGTTAATATTGTTATTGTTGCTGCTATTGTTATTAATAGTATTGCTTGGTGTACCAATTGCTGCCACGGCACTTTGCTCGTTAATTGTAGCACTAAACGTTCTCTCTTGAGCTCCGTATTCGCCAAACGCGGCTCCACCCTCAGAAAAAGTGCTGCGCAACGTCTCCTCCAATAAGGCCTGAATCTTGTCCTGATCTTCAATATGTACAAACCCTAAACGTACCAGTTCTTGAGTTAAATCCGAAGCGGTGTCATTCTCTGTAACATCGCAAGATAGCTGGCGATTCATTTTATCGTCCATGCGCAGTAAGATAGTCATAAGTATATCACTGCTGCCCTCCTTTAATTTTTTAACGCTACACATCATATTGACAATGCGACGTGATTCTATAGGTTCTGGTGTGGCGGATTTTACTGAGTCAGCTCGTTCAGGAGATGCAGCTCTGGAACGGAAATGTGGTGGTTTTTTACCACTAAAAGCTGTTAATGGATATACACCATATTTAACGTCTTCAACGAATTTCTCTAACTTATCTGCAGAAGGAACATCAGACAAACGATACTCCTTTATGTATGTCCTTAAACTAGGCGCTCCCTGTTGCTGTCCACCATCTTCTTCGCCGCCAGCTGTTGGCGACTCTGCTGCACTCGCTTGTGCCAATTGCTGGCCATCTTCACCCAACGTATTCTCAGTAAATTTTATATAAGCCATTATGACCTCTGGCCTATTGTAGCGTTGCATCATGCCATCAATGACAGTCTCTGAGAACATGGTACGATTTGAAGAGGAAAATATCAGACAATGGGCAGCCAGAAGTTTTAATGAATGCACCTATTTATCAGCAAGAAATAAAGGAAGAAAGACGTCAGACATATCAATATACAATCATTTCTACAATCGTGTATCCAAATATGAGCAGGCTCAAGAACATGTATAGAAATGAGCAATTGCTGTTGTTATGTTCCTTTTATAGCAACTTATAATATGGCAGTGCAAAACTTAAAAATTATTTTACACAAATCAATATATGAGAAGGTGCTTGTTTCATCGCAGAATCTCCTTTCTATTCCCTTTGTAAACGAAGAGACAATTTTTTCGGTTGTTTACTATTAAACTCGCACCTTTCTTTTGAAATATGCATGATTTTTGCTTAGAAACTATAAATGCATAAATAATGATGAATTAGTTATTCGAGCTACGAGTCTTGACAACTTCCCTTGTACCAAATTAACTTGGCTGCAACAACAATTTTATCTTTCTCTGTTATTTAGTTAATTTTTATAAAAAACGCGTATATATCTCTTTACATTATATTATGAAAACCTAAATTACCCAGAGTGCTTAGCCATTGGTATCAAATTTATTTGCTTCCATTTTTTTTAACTTGTCTCAAATATTTGCCGGAAAATATTTTGTTTACGAATTACCTTTCATTTACATTTCCTACATGTAATGGGTATCCATTCTTAAAAAGTATAATTTTATTTATTTATTTTTCAGTTTCAAAAACTAGCAATTCCCTTCAGTGATACCGCATTCAGTGATACTATATGAAATTACATATTGACCCTCTGTCGAAAAAATTAAATCCCAATTGCAAAAATGTGTATTTTGTTATTTGTCAATTAGAACATAATCAATTTTCGAGACAAAGAACGTTCTTAGTAATTTTTTTTAGTAACTGAAGAGATATTTTCAAAAATAAAATCATGATAAAAATGCTGAAAAGTGTAAGTATATCATTATTTACGTAAAATCGGGCAGTTATCAAGGAATCATTCATGGACATTACGATGTCTACAACAAAATAACTAATTTTATTTGTTAATTATTTAACGCATTAGCAGTAACTCTCGGAAAAACAAAGTAGAATCCGCACATAAGCACGGAAATGAACCACAAAATAAGCAGTGTAAGGTTTCTGATGGAAAATCTAAATGCTCAAGTCGATAAGGATGTGGTAATCTAGTGGAATTATGACATTACTTAAATTGGCCGTATGATGTTGCAATATTAATCAAGTATAAGAGTGGAAAGTGTTGGGAAAGGCATCGTACTTGGTTGAAAATTTCGGAAGCAATCCGATCGGCGTTCATCTTAAAAATTGACGTCGTATAACCGTAGATGATTCTAGTCTGTACATATGTACTGTACTTATGTTTTACAAAAACTGCATTTTACGGATCTTGATTTTCACAATTATATTTTTAATTTTTTTTTTTTGCAATATAAAAGCTTATTCTGAATTTTCCACTTTTTCTTACAAAAAGTTCATTAGTCGAAAATAGATGGGTAGATTTACCATCATTATACCTAGTCCTGCCATATGTTCTGTTACAAATATAAAACGCGATAAAAAAAAAAAACAATATTCATATTGTATTCAAAATTATTTTATTTATTAGAAGACAATATTGGTTATTAAAAAAATTGTATTCACTCGAAATGGCCGCCTTTTGCTTTAACACAAGCTTTCAAACGGTGTGGCCATTGGGCTATAGCCGCACGTACGATTTCCATGGAGATCGAGGACGCTGCTCTGGTTAATGCTGTTTTAAGGCTTCCCAAATTTCTGTGGGGAGTATTGCAAGCCATATTCTCCAATTCTGACCACAAAGCATAATCCAGTGGATTGAGATCTGGACTCCCTAATGGCCAATCTTCTGCTGTTATAAAGCCAGGAATATTGACTCTGAGCCACTCCTGCGTGGTTTTAGCTTTGTGCGCAGGAGCAGAGTCCTGTTGGAAGATCCATCTACGTCCATTGAAAAGAGTATTGGTCAAACCCTTCACAACACCCTCTAACACATCTTTTTGGTAAACCTTTGCACCAGTTTTTACGCCCTTTTCACAGAAATGGAAGAGGGATGATGGCCACGTTGAACCCTTGGAACAACTTTTTTCGCTTCCTTAGATGAAGTGGCATAAATTTTGTCATTCTGTTTGTTGAAAACTTCTTCCACGGTAAAAATTTTCTCATCCGTAAACAGAATGTTTTCATGGCCATTGTCCGCGTGCCACTGCAAAAGTCGCTTGCATCATTCCAGCCTAATTTTTTTTTAGCTGAGGAGTTAGAAGATGCCCCGTGGACCGACGATAGGCTTTCATATGCAGATCATCCCGAATCAGCCTAGACATGGATCTGGTTGATATATCCAATTCCTTGGACATGATTTTCTGCTTTCTAAGGGGATTTCTCCGAATTCTTTCGCGCATTGCCTTTACTACCGCACTCGTACGGATAACGCGCGGGCGACCACTTTTTGGCCTGTCTTCTACTCCAGACAATTCGCCAAAGCGAGCAATAGCACGATAAACGAACATTCTTGATATTCCGAGTGGTTTTAGCAACTCGAAAATTTGGCCAGCACTCTTTCCGCACTTATGCAACGCTATTACGCCGACTCGATTCTCTTTAACGCCCCACTCCATGTTAATAGTTTGCAAACTGAAACCAAACTGACTAGTATTCTTCACTAATCAGTGCATGTGTTCTGAAAAAAAAGTTAACGGTTCTATTCCCGCAAGAAGTTTTGAACGATAAGCGCTGGAAATTGTGTAACAGAACATATGGCAGGACTATGTATATATATTATATATGTATAGGTATATATATCGTACATATATATATAGAATTAGAAAAGTAATTTTGGCCCTTTTAATGGAATAAAAAATTAGAATCGGATTGAAAATCAATCCGTTGGAGACATTAAATATCATAAAGTATAAGATTTCGGAACTAGTTTTGTATTAAGCATTTGTGTGTATACGACACAGATTACCCACACAAATAAGCGCCCCTGTGCAAGTACCCAATCTCAATTACAACAAATTCGCCACAATTATGCGCGCCAGCATCATGATATGATCGGCCGGTGTACTTGCGAGTGGGTCGTGGATCGGCAAACTATCTTCCTCAGAGTGATCGGTCTAAAACTCACTATGGAGCATTCCTGTTAATTATAGAGCGCAATGTGAATTATATATACCTATACAAAGTCCGTGCCAATTTGTCCACCAATTCCTAAAAACGATGAGCTTTTACTTAATTGAACAGGTTTACGGCATTCCATATTTTTGAGTGAGAAAACAGGCAGCAAGTTACCCATACTCCCATTAGATTAGGCTATCGTTTAATAGGGTCGAAAATTCAGTCGTATAGTTCATATATTATATGTTAACTCCATAACGAACTGGTAATAAAAAGACAATAATGAAAAATGATCATTTTATTGTTCCTATCTGCAAATACCTCCCATTTCTTGTTTCAGGTAGTTGTAGGATAAAAAGGACAAAATAAGAAAGCAAGATACTTCTGGAGATCACTAAATAGTGTAGTGTGTAGAAAAAGAGTCGCAAATGTATCATCCCAAAAATAAAGTTGGTGTGTTTTAAAGCTTACTTTACTTTCAAGTTCTCAACAAATTTATTTGTAGAAAAGAAAAGGCACAATAAGGAAGCAAATAATTTATCGAGATCACCGAACAATGGAATGCCTCGAACGAAATGAGCTGTACATGTAAAAGTTGGTATGTTTTAAAGCTTACGTTTTGGAATATTTTAATAAAAAAAAAAACAATAAATTCAAGCAAGTTAAAGAAACGTGCATGAAAGAAATGCCAGACTTCAAACCATTTGTAATAAACTGTCATCTCCTTTTAAATTCCCCAAAAACAGTCAAACATGACAATAACAAACTCGAAGGGATGGGAGATTTTAGTTCAAAAAATTTACAATACTAAAGAACTAACCTTAAAATTAAACCTAATTTCATAATGGGAGTAATTAATAGTTTCTCCTAAATGGTGGTTCTAATATTTGATGGTTGTACCACAATCAAATACCCATTTTGCACACAAGTTCAATGTATCCTTTGGTAGCAACACGTTCTTTTTCACTATCAAACTTCTTAAAATTTACATTTTATTTATTCTATTACATTGTCTGACCGGAATCAGAGAAGTCTTTCCAAATGTTATTGTTATTGTCGGATGGTTGGAGTTCATATGAAAGATGTTACACTTTGTTCGATATAAATGCAGGAAATGCATTCGACATAATGATGTTCTATGAAAAAATAATGCAGTCATACTAGGACCGTAAACAATTGTTTTTATAAGCATAGCTCGTTATAATCGTGTTCGCAATAAGCATATTGCATTGTAAAGTTGTAAGTAAAAATTGGACTTCTCTTTACTTATCTTATCTGATCATTCTCATTCTAGTTTAGGCGAAGATGGAGTTATCTCAAAGAGGTATACCTTCAACTGGATTCTTAAATATTATATATCAATGATTAAATATTCTCTTATTCTCATCTCTAGGATTCTCTGTTCGGAATAAGATAATAATTATTAGTCATAATTTTCTAGATAACACGTTAATCTGTTTCTTGAGAAATGATGGATTTTATATATAAGCGAACATTTACATTAACAGAAAATTAAGCATCAGATCAATTAACAAACAACAACATATACTTTGCTGGAAACGAATCACTATCAGAGCCTTCTAAGATACAGGCGACACCTTTCCATCAAGAGAAATATTCAGTCTTTCTTTGAAACAATCTATGCTTTTATTTTGATATAAAGAAGATATTATCTTATCCCATCCAGACGACGTATTTTCGCATTTGAAATTTGCTGCAAAAAAAAGAGATTAACAACTTTTGACTCTATATCGTTTATTAGATTTTTATGTTTGCATTTAATTCAATTACTAATGAAGGTTAAATCAGTTGATTTTCCTCAATACAGACGACGACATCAGCAGTAGAGACAGTAGCAGTTCACTGAGTAGTAGAGGTCGTTTCATTAAAAAGTTCAATGACAAAACTATTTGCTGCAAATAAGCGACTACAACAACCATAACTAGGTACCTAAGTATAATAATATTGTAATGTAGTACATATAATATGTATGTAAGGAGTGTACGTACATCTGTACTCTGCGCTTAGTTGTTGTTTATTGAGCCACGATGTTGCTTATTATTATTACTGCTGATTGCATTCGTGTGAATCACTTTCTACTACTTGTGTCTCTATATTATAGCATATCTTTAGGGGATCAATAAGTAGTTCTGAACCCTTTCGTAAAAACAAAAATGCTAGGAATGATAGATAGGCTGGCAACGTGCTTTACGATGATAGTTTGAACAAAATAATAGGGGTGAAGGGTGACAATGATTCATAGGTAAAGGATGCGACTTATTGGTATTGAGCATGAAAACTACACAAATGTTTAAGATATGTGTGCGTTAAAAATTTAAGCATTCCATATAGTATGAGTTTTTCTTCAGTTCAAATTTTAAGAAATTGGCTGACATAGGTTGAGCGGATACTATCAAATAATATCGCTGAATGCACAGACAAAAAATAATGCAACTTATATATAGTGAGCAGTAAATTATTTTACATTTTCCGCACCAATCCTGGAAATATCAGTTGATTTTATAACAAGTCATATGACACAAGTTTATAGAAGTTTAGTCCTTCGATGTTACTATTTCAATATACTGCCCCAGATAATATTGTGCTGTCAATGAAGGATGAATACAATTTTATGAGAGCCCCAAATTCCTCTCATAGGTATATACTGAAAATGTTTGCGGCAACAAATGGTTCTACTATCTTTAAGAAGCAAATATAACGGTCACTTAACCTAGATAATGAATCAGTAATCAAATACTACCATTGGTCTTATCTTCCAATCATTTGGCAAAGCAAAGCAAGGGATTCGTTATGAAATTATTTGACTAAACCTAGAAAAATATCACGTATCGATCAATTTTTCTGTCTCAACCAAAGCACATCGTGTTTTATATATTTTGTAAATATGAAGTTTGTGATTTAAATGCTAGCAGACAATAATATACGCAAAAAAAATTATAAATTACAGGTGCGCAACGCATTTTCTCGCTTTACAAAAAAAAAAAATTCAACTTTGTTATGAAGACATGTTTACAAATCATTCACTAAAAGCATGACCGACCAGCCCCCTGACTTTCTTTTCTTTGAATTCCTGTAACGAATCCATTTTTCATCACCCGGTACAATGCGATGAAGAAAACACGTCCTTTTTTTCGCTGAAGCAGTTGTTCACAGGCGACAAACCGACGCTCAACGTCCCTTGGCTTCAACTTATACCCAGCTCTACCAGCGACCCATAAAGCAATGCCGTCAATTCAATGTCTTCGAAGGTTTTCTTTTTCCTTCACACGAACGGTCATCAACATCAAAATCAACGTCTTTAAAGCGTCGGAACCAATCTCGACTCGTTGTTTCACTTAAAACAGCACCTCTGTAAACGGTTTGAAGCTCTCGATGAGCTTCAACCGCCGTTTTCATTGATTGAAAGAAGAAAATCAATACTTCCCGCATATGACGATTATTTGGCAAAAAAAATCATACATATTCACACAACCAAAAGAGTATGACGTCAAAAGGAAATCACTATTGTGTCGAGGCGGTATGTTTACCATATGCCTAAGCTTGTCCCACGACGTTAAGGTTATGGTAAAATCGACTAGCACTTTCAGCTGGTGCCATCTATTGGCAAACAGCGGAAACTTAGTTGCGAAATAGAATCTCGCTAAACTGCAGGTTAATTGCACATAATTTGATTTAATCTGCTATTTACACATCACATCATTTCATTGTTTAAAAAATCTGTGAAACTTTTCAGCTATATTCAAGCATTTTTGCAAGATATTCCAGCATCTTCGGAAGATATTCGATGTTAATTCGAAAATTTGATAAGAGTTTCCTACTTTTGAAGTACATCCTAAAGTGGTACGGCGGCCGTCCGGAAGTCTCGCAGTTTCCAAATCTCAACGATTCTTCTACGACAAGAAATAAATGTTTGCCATTACTAGTTTTGGTGCAAACATAGATGTGTGATGTGGTCCTCCCAATGTATGATTTTTCGCGTGGTGATCTAAACATGGGCTTTCAATCGAACAAAATTTTTTTCAGCGATGAAGCTCATCTCTTACTCGGTGGTTACGTCAACAAGCAAAATTGTCACATATGGTTCTCGGAGTAACCGGAAGTGATTGTATAAAAGCCATTGCGTCCAGAAAAAGTGACTGCACCAAGCAGTTGGTCTGGAGGTGTCATTGGGCCGTATTTTTTCGAAAACTACCTCAAAAGAATCAACTACTGCAACCAAACCAGAGGTGGTCATTTTATTTATTTATTTACTCATTTATCTTGTAATCTAAAACCTTCCGGCCAACTCTAAGTTAATTACTATGTGCAACAGTTATATCAGTCAAATATGGAAGACAATCGGAATGTAATGAAGGCACAATCTCACAATTTCACGCGGAACAAAAATGTTATTAAAACGATTGTTGCAGAATATACTTTTTCAAAATATCGGGACACAATCTAATACACTTTAAAATGATAAAGTAGCAAACTATACACACCATTTGATTTTAAAACATATTACCGAAGAAATGCATAAAATTTAAAAAGTTATTGTATTTTCGTACATAAAAATCCATTACATCCGTAATATAAAAACTTTCATATAAACATTTTTATTTCAATATAAATATATTTTGAATCGTGGCTTGACTATTTCTCATAGTATTTTTTGTTTTCATTTGAAAGAGAATTTCTTATTATTCTCTGGAATTTCGTCGTCACAAATTCTTACGGGGAAACTAAGCAAACAGATCTAGCATAAAATAAAAACAAAAATAAACAAGCGTTTTTGCATTCACTACCATGGCCCAATTAGATAACAACAAATGCGACATTTTTGTACTTACTCTCCGAAGGCGACATTTGCGGAAAAAACGTAAAGCTGCACTCTTTCGGAAATGAACCCAAAAGTGTACATTTCGGGTCAGAAAGCACGAGAACTGAAATCGCCATAACTAATGACAATATTAGCCGTCACTCAATTAAATTAAGAGATGAATCTATAAATTAACCTCTTCCTTCCAATGACAAGGTAAAATTAGAGCCATAAATAGTTCACCAAGATCTATCAGCATCGTTGTCATATGAACTTTTGACCATTTCCCACTCATATGTTTGTTGATGATTGATCAGAAATATTTGGATTAATGAAGATTCGCTGAAATTTTGATATGTCGAATAATTTGCTAATAATGTGTGTTTGCTATATCAGGTAATTGTCGACGATATTTCATACTCTCTAGAGCAAACAAATATAGATCCATTTGAATATACTCGTATAAGTAGATATCAACAGACCCGAAAAATGGTTATGTCTATTGGAATCAGATTAGATCAGAGCTAGTCTAATTATGTCGAATTTAATCTGAAATTTGTACATGACTCACTCAAATCAATTGACATCGACGTTAGTTGACTATATTCCTGACAAATATTAGTTCATAATTCATTTCAAATATTTGGATTAACGCAAATTGGTTGCAATTTTGTATAAATTGCTAGTATTGTGTATTTACTGCATAGGCCCGTATTTAATATTATCTCAACTTAATCTTGATACCAGATAATTGTTGACGATATGTTGTTGTCTCTTATACAAAAAAGTGTAGGTCCATTAGAATATAGAGCCAAATCAAGTAGATATCATCAGATCCGCAGTACTTTTATATCATATTAAATAAGTTTAGGTCAGAGCTAGTCTAAGTGCATCCTATTAGGTCAACCACTTCCTCAAATTTAGCATAGGTACAATCTGCTCTTATAATACCTTATCACACCGGAGTCGACATAATTGTATATAATTTGATTAAAAATGTTCCCGATTCTAATCTATCCTAAGCAATCAATTTTATCAATCTAATGGTATATAATTAAATATCAAAATTCCAACTTTAAAACATTGTTTCTATATTTCCATTAATTTCAATCTAAACATCCTTCCTGAGTTCATTTTGGAACACATAAATTGAATATTATGGGCAGCAAGCAGATTTCGCTACCTGTTTCAAAATATGTGATATAGTTATATATACCAAATATAATCAGATTTAATGCAAGACTCAATCAAATCTGACGAAAGGTACGTTTAGATCTTAGTGCATATGCTTACGCTCCGCACTTTTTTTACATGTTTTGTGAAAAATATGGAAGAACTGAAACTAATCGTCCACAGCGTCAAGGTTTCGGTAAATGGGCGTTTGGAAACATTATAGAAGATCCGGTATTTTTTCCGAATAACTGCGTATAGCGAGGAAGCCTATTTCTGACAGAGTGAGTATGCTAATGAGAAAAATTGTGGCATATTGCAAAATATATAACATAAAAAAATATAGCCAAAAAAGCATTTATTTCTACATACAACAGATTCTAGATTCATTCGCTTATTTTGTTATATTATCCTAATGGATTACCTAAACTTTATCTTCATCGTCAATCCATTTGCTCTTTAAGCATTCTTTCTATTCAACTTCCAATCAGGTGCTAAATTCATTTTTTATGTGAGCGCCTAAAAGTACACGACATATATGCAATTTGTCGCTGTAATACGTGCAGCAAATGCTATTAGTCAGTCAGTCAATGTCCTACTTTACACAAACAATATTGGAATTATATTATGGACGCCGTTGTTGCTGTTGTTGTTGACTTGCAATGATCGTCATCACATATGAATGAAGTACACAAAACACGATCGATGGAGAATGCAACCAACAGACAACGACAGAAAAAACAAAAATGAAGAAAATGCACACATATTCATATCCAAACATATCCCCCAATCCGGCAAGCAATTACTCACCTCAAATAACAGCGGATGGAACAGTAAATCACTGGCTTTAGGCCTTTCCGATCGATTCCTCCTCAGACATTTGTAGATTAAATCCCTTTGCAAATCATTGTCCAGGCTGTTAATGGTTTTTAGTATTGTCTCTTCATGGATAGTGGTATTGGGCTCACTATTCTGAATCTCCAATGC
>JAHXMU010000699.1:97179-148100 GCA_019455685.1 Philornis downsi | reverse complement strand
CTATAATACTAGTGAGAGACCGTCTCCACCTCTCTGCTTCTTCTTTTGCTTTGTGTGGCTGAGCGTGAATATGTTTGTTGTATTTACACCTATTGTTTGTTGTACTCGTTTCCAATTTCAATTAAAGTCGGCTAGTTTTGTTTAATTTTCTTTCTGACGGCCTTGATTCCCAAATCTTTGTTATCTTTTTTCGCGTTCTTCCTCCCTCCGCCTTTCCTTATTCACCAGCCCCTGTCCTGTTTTCTTGAGTTTTATCGGTTTTTTATAAGATTTCGCTTATTACTTATTACTCGATCGGTTCAGTCGTTTTTCGCGTTTTAATCTCTTCTTCTTAAAGTGTGCCTGTAGTTGTTGCTTTTACTTCTGCTGTTTTTTTTTAAGGCGTATGAGTGTTTTTTCTTTACTTTTTGTTTTTGCTTCTTTTGTGGATTTTTTTTACTTTACGTACTTTTCACTTGTCTTGCAGTCGTCGTCGTTGTTTTGTCGTCGTTTCTATTTGTTTAAATTCACAACATACAAATTGTTACACTTTGAACAGACCTTTGTTGAAAGGATTTAGTTTAATTACTCGTTAATATTAATTAATAAACCCTTAATAGCGAATTTTTCCGATTTTTTTTTAGAAATGAAAATCAATGGAAATTCATTATGACTTAGTGTATCCAAGTTTGCAAAAATATTCACCAAACTTTGACAAAAGAAATGTCAAATCAACATTTGTAGCCAGAGTTGCCTGGCATATACCAGGTCTAAATACTTAAAAGATCGATAAACGTTTTTAAAAGTGCAAAATGATGATGAATGATGAATGAACAAATATGTACGAGTGTATATCGAAAAAATTACATAATTGATGTATATTAATATTTTACCCATATCGTAATTGATATACTTCTATCTAACGCATAGTTGGTGAGAATTAGTTATTTTTGACTAATTACAGCGAAATACACAATTTAACTGCGATCATAATTGACATTGACATTTCAATTTTGCTAACAACCAACACCTTTTCATGAAGAAGGTGTCATCGAAGGTACGTTACATGGAGAAGTGTCATTAAAGTTATTTTTCATATAGAAATTTGTTTTTCGGCACTTCGTTGTATAAAACGTGTTTTTCAATGCTGTGTATGTGTAACACATGGAAAAATTCTTCCATGACTCTTCTTCATATAAAAAGCTTCTTTCAAGACATTATTTCATAGGGAAATACATTTCCTCATACGTTTTCTCATGCCTTCTAAAGAACTTCTTCATATAAAAAGTATTTTTCCTCTTGGAATACAATCTTACTTAATCTATTAAACTTATTTTAAATTCATTATTAACAGTTGACGAAAAATATTATTTCGTACTCACGTTTTATGGATTACCACTACAATCTCCCACTTAGTGCAGACAAATTGAAATTTTACGTTTTGACGTAAGGTTAAGTTAAATGATTAGATAACATGCTTAAGGTACCTCAAGGAGAATGCGCTAATATTAGGAAGAAACTGCATAGTATATAAAAGGGGCAAACTCACAGTAAAATGTCGAAAAATGATCTGGTATTCCCCTGCGGGGAAAATATGAATCTATGACACAACAATCAGTTATCTGACTTATCAACCTTCCATAAATTAAGTGTAATTGTTCTCCACAGTATATTAAGAAAATAACGATTAGTGACGTCATATTGTAATATTTGTGACGACAGTCGTTCTTGCAGTTTTGTGAATGCTGCCGAAAACCTGAATAAAATTATCTTATTTTTTGTAGCTTAGAAATTTCCCTTGATTATTTGGGAACTATGAATATTTTCATTTAATTTGATTTAATTTATTTATTCAGAATTGTAATTTTAAGCCTTAAGGCCGATTTGATTAAATTATATTATTGTAAAGTAGTATAATGCATTATATAACTTTACAATACTAATGTTATAATGACAGAAAAATATGATTTACAATATGACGGTCTACTTCACTTATTAGGATTTTTCACTATATATGTTTCTCGTCCTAAAATACAGAATTATAACTTTAATTGGAATTTAGGGCTACTTCCATAATATAACGCAAAATTTAATAACAGGATAAATTGTAAAAATTAGCAACTTCAAGTAATTTTTTTTAAGATTTACTTAACTATGTAATTGAGATGCCATGCACGTAATGGCTCTAACAAATAAAAAGGAAGAAAAAAATAACAAGTTTAGCGATAATCATTTCCCCGTTCAGAATGAAAAGTAAAATGGATAGCAAACTATTTGACGGCAATATCAAAGAAAAAAAAAGGGGTCAAGTGGATAATTATAGATGAGGAATATCATTCAAGTACGCAAGAAGTCTCTTCTTGTAAGTGTTTGTAGAAGAAGAAACATTTTTTAATGTGTTTGGAAGTGCGTTAAACTGCCTGGCTACTCTGACTTAAAAGGATCTGCTCATATAATGTTTTGTGCTATGGATAATCAATTGATTAGTGCCAATTAATCGAGTGAATTTAAAAAATTCTGCAAGAATTTTTTTTATTTTTAAATATTTTGTTAAAATATGCGTGTTCATTCTACCAATGAATTTCGAATATTGTCGAATTACAATTAATATATATCTATTCTGATAACCATCACTGTACTGAAATAACGACTATTCTAAAGCTCTCTCCCGTTCTTGTAGTCTTTTTCGAACATTACAATGTAAGTGAGTTTGGTCGTGTGGACCATCTTAAGAGTTAGTCGTCGTAATACATTCCCCCCACATAGTCGCTGGAAATAAAGACTGAAACCTTACAAGCTGTGTGTTTCATTTTAAAGTTAATAAAGGTATTATTCCGTTTATGTATCTAACGGTTCAGATTTTTCTCCACTAATATTTTTTCCCCCGTTTATTCTTTTCGAGAATATTCACCAAACATTGTTCGCCTATACAATGCGAGAAACTAGTAACATTTTCAGATTTTCTTCATTTCTTTAAATTCGGAACCCGTTTGCTGTACTACCGAACGCACTATCAGCGAAATTAAGTAATTTCACGTAGTTTTAGATTATAAACCTTTTTACAGCAAGTTATTATACGCGAAATCAGCAGTCAAAATTATTTAACTTCCTGTATTTTCTGATTTCGACCATTTAATCATACGAAATGCCATAATTTGCGACTTAATTTTAATTCACGTCCTTGACAGCCTTAATGGGCTACAAACATACGAAATCACATAGTTTCACCGGAAATCTGAATCAGCTTTAATCCTAAAGCGTTTTCAAGAAATTAATTCAAAAATATTCAGTTCTCGGAATGTTCGAAAATCTATCAAATAATGGATGCTGGCAATCCTATGCAGAGGCCGCTTATTTCAGAAAATCCCTCTTCGCAATAAAATTCTTTGCAATTGTCAAAGCGAATAACAGTGCTGCCAAGTCTTGTTGGGCATATCGAAAATTGACATTTGTGATTTCATATCTTTGCCATCTCTACATTAGCTGCCAAAACAATAGAAAAAGGTTGTAAAACTGGCCGGGGGAAGCCGATTGTTGGAAAGATTCATATTAGTTTGCTGAAAAGGACGGTAAAGCACTAAAAAAATGGATCCTATATTGGGTAGAGCCCAATTTCTCAGTGAAACAGTCAATTTATTCACCGATGAAAAGACGGCAAGCGCTCGAGCTCGTGTAAGTCTATTAAGGAAATGTGTTTGTTCTTGGTGATTAACTTGGTTCTAATTGTGTCCCCACAGATTGTTGAATGGTTTAATGAGCTGGCGACGGCGGATACTCAAACAAAATGTGAGCTATTGGTAAAAATTCAAGAGACCATAATGGGATCGTGTGTCGAATTGCTGGATGAGTTTTTGGAGCACATACTTTCCATGGCCCATGATTCGAATATGGAAGTACGCAAGCAGGTGGTGGGGTTTATGGAACAAATTTGGTAATTGAAACAGCTAAAGCAATTCATATAACATTTCTTTTAAAAGGACATCACTTGCTCCTTGACAATTGCTTCTTTTCTGAAGTGCATTCTAATATTCCATCGTATGTCTCATTTCAGCAAAGTAAAAGTAGAATTTTTAGTCCAAATCGTTAACGTGATATCCATGTTATTGCGTGATCGCTCACCTCAGGTCATCAAACGTGTTATCCAAGCATGCGGCAGCATTTACAAGAATGGCTTACAGTGGATTTGTGGACAGGCTGAATTAACCGATAGCGCAGAGCAAGCATGGAACGTGTTGAGTTTAATAAAAGCTCAAATTCTAGACCTCATCGATAACGATAATGATGGTATTAGGACGAATGCCATAAAATTCTTGGAAGGCGTAGTGGTACTACAAACTTATCCAGATGAAGATACTCAAAAGAAAGATAATGATTTCTCCTTAGAGAATATACCGGAAAATTTTAAAATTATAAAAAGACAAAAGATCGAAGAGGAAGCAATAAATATATTCGATATTTTGCTAAAGTTTCATGGGGCCACACACATTTCTTCAGTAAATCTAATAGCATGTACTGGTAGTCTGTGCACTATAGCTAAGATGAGGCCAAGTCTTATGAGCCAAGTGGTGGAGGCTTTTAAAAGTTTGAACTCAAATTTGCCACCCACCTTAACCGATTCTCAGGTCAGCTCCGTAAAGAAAAGTCTAAAGATGCAGTTGATTGCGTTATTAAAGAATAAGGGCTCCTACGAACATCAACCGGTGATTAAACATTTGCTATTGGACCTTGGTTCTTCACAAGGAGAAATTCAGAGATCTATACCCAAAATGGATAAACAGGAACAATTGAGGAGGCAGAAAAGGATACTAGAAAATGCTACTAGTAATTTGGCAAAAAAAATGCGTTTGGGTCTTAGTCAGGATGACAATGATGACATCGAAGGAGAGACCGGCCAGGAGATGGTCTTGGACGAAGAGGAATTAGAAAAACAAAAGCAAAAATCCACAAAAGTCAACGAGAAATTTCTAGCTGAACATTTCAGATCAACTCAAACTGTTGTAAATTTTGTGGTTGATTTTCTACCCAAATTGCCAGAGACTGCCCCGGAAAACTTTCTGCGAGAATATGTGCCTATTAAGAACCTTTCTTTACCTCAGCAAGTGTCGAAAATATCCAGCTTATTGGGGCGACAAATGACGGAGGAAAAGCTGGGACCTGGTTCAGCTGCATTTTCAAAGGAACCGCCCATGAAGGCCAAGGCAAAATCATCGGAATCTTCTGTATCAAGAGAAAAAATGGAAGTTGATCAGTCGCCGTCGGCGGCTAGTTCAATAGATGAGGAACAGTTGCGAAAAGAAGAAGCCACAAAAAAGCTCAGGGAAAACATGGAGCGTATGAAGGGTGAACAAGAACTTATAGAGCGAATGAAACAAAAAGCGAAAGCTCTAAAGCTACAAGAGGTTACAAAGCCATTCCCCCGACCTATGAAAGAGAAATTTCTAATGGATGCCGTGAAAAGAATTCTTTATGCTGAACGCCAGTGTAAAATAGGTGGGGTTTCTGCCAAGCGGAGAAAGATTTTAACCGTAATGGCGGCAACATTTCCCGATAATGTGCGCTATCATATATTCGATTTTATAATGATGGATATAAAGCAGAGAATCGATTTGGCATTTTCTTGGCTATATGATGAATACTGTTTGTTGCAGGGCTTCACACGACACTCGTATGTCAAATCGGAAAATCGACCTGACCATGCCTACAATGAACTTTTTCTGAAGCTAGTCGAAGGCGTCATTAGCAAATGTGAATTGCGTGACAAAATTTTATTATTAAGGCGTTTGTTGTTTGAAGCCCCTCTGCTGCCTGACGAGGCATTAAAACCATTTTTGAAAGAAATTTTAGTAGAAGAATACTCCGGCTATGGCTTGGAACTACTTAAGGATTTGTGTGTATATAGACCAACAAAAAGAGCAAAATTCTTAAGAAATCTCCTCAATTTCTGCGTCAACGAACGCAGTAATATAAGAGATAAAGCCTTAGACCATATTATAACTTTGTACAACACCCAGAAACTTTTGCCACCGCGTATTAATGAATTCGCTTTAGAGTGGTCTTCACATTTGGAAAAAGAGACTCCGCCAGCAACTATATTTGGAGAAGCATACGGTCGTGCGGAAGTTGAAACCGCATGGAGAGAAGAAACTGCCAAGATATGTTTAACGTTAATGCTCGCCTTAGTACCCTATAAACCGGAGTTGTTCTTGGAGAAATTAACACACATTTATGGCAACACCTCGGCAGATTTAAAAAGAACTATTTTAAGATCCATAGATTCAGCAATTAGAAAACTAGGTCCGGAAAATGATGTGCTGTTGAAACTTCTGGAAGACTGTCCCAAGGGATGTGAAACATTAATAATACGCATTATTTATATACTAACTGAACGACAGCCCAGTCCACATCCTGAGCTGTTATTAAGAGTTCGTGAACTTTATGCCAATAAAATCAAAGACGTCCGTGTATTGATACCGGTACTCAGTGGTCTAGGCAAGACGGAAATACTCACGCTTTTGCCAAAGCTAATAAAACTCAATCAAGTGGTGGTCAAGGAGGTTTTCAATCGCTTGCTGGGCATAGGATCAGAATTTGCTAATCAGTCGGTGGACGTTACACCTACGGATATTCTAGTCGCTCTACACACAATTGACATAAATGATTGTGATCTTAAGTGCATTGTAAAAGCCACCTCAATGTGTTTAGCCGAAAAAGACGTATACACGCAAGATGTGCTCATGGGAGTACTGCAACAATTGGTGGATATTTCGCCATTACCAACTCTACTTATGCGTACCATTATCCAAAGTATAACTTTATATCCTCGCCTAGCTAATTTCGTTTTGAATTTATTGCAACGATTAATACTAAAACAAGTATGGCGTCAGAAAGTTATCTGGGAAGGATTCCTAAAATGCATACAACGTTTGAAGCCCTTATCATTGCCGATTTTGCTGAATTTACCACCACAACAATTAATGCATTCTTTAGAGCAGTGCCCCGATTTAAGGCAGCCCCTTCTGGAGTATGCACAAAGTATAGAGGAAGAACCGATGTCGGGCATAACATCACAGGTTATGGATATTATAACCGGCAAAGCAGTCGATGTGTTTATAACAGTGAGTTATAAGAAATTACGAGTATATTTATATATTTATTATATACCGTTACCGTAATAAAGAAAAGCCACAACTCATAATTTCCCATATTTGCAGCAACGTCAAAGAAATGCAATTTTTTTAAAATAAATAATGGATGTGATTCAAGGCTTTTTGTTTTTAATATAAATTAAACTAAACTAAGTATTCTGAAATAATCGATGAAAAAACTTGTTTTGGTAAATTATAAGTTAGGACCTTTCTACCTTAAGGTGACGATTTAAATAATTATATTACCATTTTTTATTTATTTTAACTTCTTTTTGATTTGTGTTGTACTTTAAAGAAGCAACATGACATTTTTCATTACTAAAGTCTAAATATCGATCAAATTTTTTTTCTCTCTTTGTGTTGCAGGACGACACCGGTGGTTTTATTTCTATCGACAATATTAAAAAGGAAGTTGAAGAGCCTATGGAGATATCTACAATTTCCACAGTGTCTACTGTACCAGCCGCAAATACGTTACAAACAGTGGCAGCAGCTCCACCGTCAGTCCTCCTTCCTGATGCCAATCAACCATTGCCCCCAGGAGAGGATTAGTTCCGCTTCGTAAATTTTTCTTCATGGCAGAGTTCTATTTTATTTCGTTATTCATATAATAATGATATATGCATAAAGTTAAAATATGCTTATAATTCCGACATTAAATGTTAACTTCAGCTGTCATTTTAGTTCCCTTTAGGCCAGCCAAAATGTTCATCGCGGTAATGCGAGACATTTCGGTGCGGGTATTGATATCGGCACTTCCAATGTGAGGTAATATCACAACGTTGTCCAGTGTCAAAAGAGGGTCATCTAAAGGCAAAGGTTCTGGCGTGGTGACATCTAAACCTGCAGCCAAAATGCGTTTCTCCTTTAATGCTTTGTATAAGGCGGTTTGATCTACAACGCCTCCGCGTGCGGTGTTAATGAAAATACAATTATTTTTCATTTTTTCAAATGCGGAACTACTGAATATTTCCTTTGTAGCGCTCGTTAGAGCGCAACACACTATAATAAAATCGGATTCTTGCAACATTTCATCAAATGTCACGTAGACCGCTCCCACTTTTTTAGCCTCTTCGGATTTCTCCGATCGCGTTGTATAAGTAATGAGGCTGGGTTTAAAAGGTACTAAACGGCTAGCTATTTCCTGGCCTATGCGGCCGAATCCGAAAAGACCAACTCGCGAACCCTTCAAACCTTGACCACACATCCAATTGGGAGCCCATGATTTCCAGCCTCCATTATAGACTTCTTTGTTGGCCTCAAACAGCCTTCTACTTGTGGCCAGTAGTAAAGCCAAGGTTAGCTCAGCTGTAGCATCAGTTAACACATCTGGTGTATAACCAACACGAACACCTCGTTTCTTGCATTCATCCAAGTCGATATGTTCATAACCCACCGATATGGTGGAAATACACTTTAATTGTGGGCCGGCTTTTTCAATGACTTCCGCATCGATTTTGTCGGTTAATGCACAAAACAAAGCATCTTTACCCCGAACCTGTTTCAATAGCTCGTCGCGTGGAACGGGTAGAGCTTCTTGCCAAGTAGTTACATTGCATCTGTGAATATGCAGTGTTTTAGTAATTCATTCGTTTGCACCATACAGACTTACTCCTTTTTCAATATGTCCAAACCGATGGCTGCCACGTCAGGTCTGGTTACGTACACAGTCTTTGGAGATTCCATTGTGGTGTATGTTTTTTTCAGATAATTTTTAAAAGTCTGATTTATTTGCAGCTGAATCCAAACCGGTCGCGGCTTTGTCAAATGCTGCCTAATTAAGACTGGAATAACCATAACTTGTTTATGGAAAACGACTGTTTTTTTTTTTTTTTTTTTTTTTTTTGAAAACAGGTGTTTAACAGCTGCCCGTGTTTGTTTATGGTTACCAATTTACTATACTATTTACAAAATCATGCTGCATACAGTGTTCAAATTATATACCGATGGAATCGGGTTAAGATAGAGCAACGGTTTACATCAAAAACAAGGTTCAATATCGGTGGTTCCGGAAAGCCTGAATCTTATTCCCGGATGAAAGGTCGTATTAGAATTAAAAAAATAACGTATCAGACTCTGCTTGAATTATTTCGGGAAAGTCCGAAATTCTTTAAAATAGGCGGTAAATTTTCTTACAATCTCGCAACACTAACTCTAAATTACCATAAAAACAATAGCGCTCTATGAAGGGACGAATTTACTCGAATCGAACAACCGGCAGCGGCATGCAAGATACAAATACAAAATCTCAATTGCAAAAAAAAAAAATATTTAGTAAATTTCTCGCAATTTTTTTTTCGATTCGATTTTTTTTTCTTGAGTATAATCAAGCAAGGTGTTTGGAGAATTTTGTTCACAATTTGTCGTTGTCAAGTCATGAAAAGTTCAATTTCGTCTACAAAAATAATAATAGCTCCTGTCAACTGATGTCGAAATTAAGTAATTTTGCTTGTGTGATTTCGTCCCAATTAACAACTGATCTTGGCAATCTGAATTTAAAATACATAAAGGAGATGGGTATCCAGTATTACATCTTGACATTAAGTCTTACATTAAGTATATTGCTATTTTTCAGCATATTAGCAGCTTTAGAACAAAAATAAAGAATTCAGCTATATTGACATCACATACATTAACACATGAGTACACATTTATTTACTAATTCATTTCTATTATTTTTCTGTCGACTTAATGTAATGTAATGACGAGACTACAAATAAGGAAACGATGCTTATTTATAGTCACGTCATTACAACTTACTAACCAATTCTACGTATTTTAACTTGATTGAAACTAATACAAATGATTTAAATATAAACAAAACGCTATCAGATGCGAACGAAATCTGATCAACATTAGGCTGACCAATTTGATTTTTGCTCGCCATTTCCGCCCAATCGTCCAATCTTGCAACAAACAAAAGAAGCTGTAAATAGTTATTAAACGAGAAATCAGCTGTTGAATCGCCCAAAGAACTGAATTAATTTCGAGACAAAATATCGAAAGAAAATGTAGCTATTCATACTGAATTTGTGAATGGTTTGTATACAACCACACTATTAGCTTTAAAATTAATAACATTTATACAGAAGGTGAAATGTAGAAAAGATTTTCGGAAAGCCTGTAATTGTAAATAAAGATACGACGTAACAGATCCTGAAAATGGATACCAATACCAACATTATTTATTTTGTCAGCTGGCTGGACATCTGGCTGAAAAAATATTATTTATCAAAACGAATATAATTAATAATTGGCCGGAAGGCTTTAAATTACAAGCCAGAAATAAATAAATAAATAAATAATATTACTTAGCAAAAAGTTAGTTTCTTTCTCGTTTTCGATCCATTTTACATCTGGAATATGAATAAACTGTAACAAATACTTAAAAGAAACAAATCAAGAAAATGTCGAGAAATATTGAGGAACTATTTGGAAAATTATTTAGCAGTATCGTTTCATTAAGAGGCAATATTTACGTAATTATATATGAAATTCATGCAACCAATACATTCGGCACCGGTTACAGGAGTCTAGGCGATGACACATTAGCAGATCATCAAATTTGGCATATTTTTAAGGTGTATTTTACATATCGCATGTCACTTTTTTGACCCGTCTGTTTTTCGTACGTCTGTCAAAATTATGAAAAAACGCGGCGTTCAATTTTATGTGTCCAAACGTGCATGTGTAAACCACATAACATTGCCATTAACAGCTGATGTTGTTATGATACAAAAAACCATTTTTGTTTTTTTTTTTCATTAATACTTTTATTTATATTGTTAATAAATTACTTACTTTTGCGTTTTGTCTATTCATTTTAAACTATTTTTATTTTATTTTATTTTTTTGTAGTCGTTGAACACTTGACGTATTGTAAACAACAAAGTTACAATAAAACAGCTGACTGCGATGCGGTTTACATACGAAAATAGAGCACGCTCTATTTCAAAAATTTACATATGTATTGCATATGGCATGGTGCATATGGCATGTTTGACATGGGCCACACGGCATGCATAATTTTTTGGTATGTAAAAGTGACATGCGATATGTAAAATACATGTCGTGTATTCCCACCTTTAGTAAGAAAATTTAACCGAATTAAATCCATCAGCCTAATGTCCTAATGTGTACCCTTCCGCCTTAACATACAGTAGCTTTTGACCTGGCAATCATTTTTCACGCAGCTGCTGAATTGAAAGCGGCAACCCCTTCGTAAACGTTTGTCGTCGTTGTCGGCATGTGGATTTCAAAACAAAACTGTAAATAAACAGAAACTAAAATGGATCTAAATGTAGACCAAGTCAATTTAGTGAAAGATAATAAGCAGTCTTCACAGATCAATTGCAAAAGAAAGTGTGAAAATGATGAACAGGTTCCTAACAGAAAAATATGCATTGGTCAGAGGCCGGCATTAGGCTTGGAAGATGCAACCAGCGAACACGGAAGGGTCGCAGAGAATTTACATAGCCTGGAAATAAAGCCAGAACCTAACTGTGATGAAACCCAATCTACAGGTAGAACGGCAACAGACGATCTAAGTCTCGAAAGCAAGGAATTAAAATCAGAAGTGCCACAAAGCTCAAAAAATCGTGTGGGAATTAATAACAAATGTGATAAACGGAACAAAAACAATAAGGAGTTCATTTACGGGAACTACAGCCAATACTATGGATATCGCAACGGCTATAACAATTGCAAAAACCAAGAATTCCAAGACATAAGACTGAATATTTTTCAAGAATATAAAAATACATTCAGAAATAAACAAGTATTAGATATAGGCTGCAACAATGGTCTCTTAACTTTGGAAATAGCCAAACAGCTTGAAGTGAAATCTATTGTTGGATTGGATATAGATAAGCAACTTATAAAGCAGGCAGTGAAATCATTAACTAGGCGCAAGAAGATGTTACCAATGGACAATGAATTTAAACGTCTGCATAGGTTTCCTTTTAACGTCACATTTATGCATGGAAATTATGTGTTAAGAGACCAAGTTCTGCTAGAAATCGAACGACCTCAATTCGATATAATTTTGTGCCTTTCTACAACAAAATGGATACATTTGAATTTCGGTGATGCAGGTTTGAAATTGGCCTTTAAAAGAATTTTCCTACAACTTAATCCAAAAGGTGTGCTAATACTGGAAGCTCAGCCATACGACAATTACGGCAGACGAAAGAAAATGACAGTAAGTATGAAGCAATAACAAAATTAAAACATTGATAACTATCAATGCATATCTTTTCTCTACTCTCGTAAAGGACACGATATTTCAAAATTACAAAAGCATGAAATTTTATCCCAAAGATTTCGACGCTTATCTGTTATCGTCCGAAGTGGGATTCTCCAAAATGGAATTAATGGGAGTACCTGACCATTGTCAGAAGGGATTTAAAAGACCCATACAAATATTTTACAAAGAATAAATGAAATATTTGATAGAAAATAAAACAATGCATGAATTCAATTATATCTCCCGTGTTGCTCAGTCACTTATTTTACACTTTTTTATTTAACAATGTGATAGCTTGAAGGATTAGTAAATACAACTCAAAACTAAAAATTGATATTCTTAGACAGAAAAGATATACTTTTTGCACATAAGAGTATCTTGACTTATGCGAAGCCAAAAATAGTTGTAGATATCACATAATATTTATGTTCTAGACGTCTATTTTTGTAGCATACTCGATATTTTTGTATACCGCCGGATATGGAAATATTCCCGTACTTTGGCTGTACGTAATAAAAACCCATAATTTAGATTTTACACATGAGATTTTAATATTGTTTCATAATTTTAATTTCAGCAAGCCATACGATTTCGGAGCAACAAAGAATCACTCCATTTTTCGTCTCAGCGTATTCACATGGGCGCGGAAACAGCTTTAAGGAAAGATCTGTTTTTTCAATTTATTTCTGCATATGATTAACTCTTCAACAACTGCTGTAGCCAAACGTGTTTGATCAACCACAATTGCAAATATAGGTGTTTTTTTACCTTATTCGATCCTAATTATTCGAAGATCCTAATTTGGGGGCTTATGGTCAATTTGTTGAAATTACAATATACAACAAAAACAGTTTAATATAAAACTATATTATTACTAACTACTATAATGAACTGCTTATTTTAACTTCTATAATAGATTTTCGGAAAGGAGGCGTGTTCACTTTTTGCTGGTATATATTTCTCTCCATGCCAGTAACGTACGCACCAAATCTCATTTCTATACCTCTAATAAAGTGTTATTTGTGTGGCCGCTGCAAATTCGTGTATTACCGTGTATTTATGTATGTATGACGGATTTAATCAATTAAGCACATCGGACCAAAAAGGAGTCGATGACTGCACTTTTTGAGCTGTTTTAAAATGGATTCAGCAAACGAAAAGATACAGCTCTGCAGTATTTTGGAACGGATTTAAAACATATCGTTCTTCATCTTTTTAGGGATATATTCGCAATAATTTTTCCAAGGCAGCTCAGTGTACATGTAAGAAAGTAATTGAATCTACTCTTTCGAGGTCTAATGTCACATGCAGACTCAGTTTACTCCCAAAAAATCGTTGCATATGGTGTCTGCCAATCATGGTGCAACATTTTCTAAAGCTATGCTGTCAATTATTTACCATACACACAATGGAAATAAATTTAAAACTACACAAGCTGTATTTAAATTTTTTTCCTCACGAAAACTACCGCGTAGCCTAACTTTATTCGCAATAAGTAACAGGCGGATAGACACCACCACCTTCGACTGGGCCCACCGACATGAATTGCCGTTTTACAGCAACTTGTCAAAAACTGTTTCTTCCATACGTAATGTATCGAATTATTATATTTTTTTCTGGATCAATTTGTCGAAAGTATTACCTCCAGATAAGTGAGTAAATGGTATAATTATACAACATAAAAAAAAACACTCAAAATTGTATTAATTCTAATCATTAATTGATAAAATAAATAAATCTGAATGTAAAAATCTTTATTATTCAAAGGCGGGTTTCAGTCCTATAATGAGATATACGGTCTATAGCGTTGAGGATGTTGTGCCAATCTATCGTCAGATAAATTTATTATTATATGCGGTCGAATACAACTGCAACGAACTAAAATATACTGCCGGTAAGGCAAAAAACAGGTAAAAAAAAGAAAAAAATGAAACAAATTAAAACAAACGAATATTTAGCTTACTAAAAAAAAGGCAATAACATAAAATTTTAAGTCAAAACACATCCGCAACAGTATGACTGTCGAACTGTTTCCGTGACGATCACAAAACTACGTCCCTCGATGTTAAAATAAAAAGCGCAAACTGTTGACCCGATAACTCTACCTTAACGGGTTCGAACATTTGGTCAAATGGCGACTCTATATTAGGACTGAGAGTGTAACAATCAAATTTGGCGACGACTCAACCTCCTTTAGTAGCAACTTTTTCAATGCCATCAAAACAAAATTACGGAAATTGACATATTTTGATTTCTATATTGCTTGAACGAAATCAAAGCAAAATGGCAAAATTTATTTCACCATACAAAATTACATTCAACCAACTTAATTACTGAATAAAATATTCCATTTAAAACGCAGCCCTTAACGCAAATTCATAGTGGCAGTTAACACATTTCAGTACCACGCGATTCACCACTGAAAGATTCCACATCATTTACCTTCTGCATATAATCTTTTCATAGGCTAACGGAACACAGCTCTTTTCACGAAACGTCAAATTAATGTGCGGAATGTCATCCCTTTTCTCTTTCTCTATATCCGGTCAACCATAAGACCTGTAAGTGCTGTTCGTGAATTTTTCTATATTTGATCTGAAAAATCGGGTGATTTTCGTGCAAATGTACTGAAGCCTCATGAATAAAACGAATCTGCGTATTCTAAACTATATATTCCATAAGTTATTTGCGGCCAAAACGGAAAAATTCCTAGAAAAAATTGATATTTAATAAAATGTCTATTGCCGGACAGACAAAATGTTTACATGAAAGAAATATGCTAATATTTCGAAATAATTGTGTTAAAACCAAGAGAAAATGAAGTGTAGTGATGTATAGTGCCCGAAAATCACTTGATTTGTTTGGCCAATGTTTGCATTTTTTTTATAATTTCTCCAGAAAGGTAACTAATGTTTTACTTTTTGGTTTTATTACATGTCTGATCTCAACCATGACCACTATGTGTATGTGTGCAAATGTTTGGTTACTGCGTTGCTATTTGCTCCTGCTGATGATGACTCCTTCATTTGTACAACTCTAATCGATTTTTGCAGCCATCAAGATGAGGAAGATTATGAAAGCCAATAAAATCGTAATTGTCCTTAGTGGGCGTTACGCCGGCCGTAAGGCCATCATTGTCAAGACCGTTGATGATGGTGCTCAAGACAAGCCCTTCGGTCATGCTCTCGTCGCTGGTATCGACAGATACCCCCGCAAAGTGACCAAGAGCATGGGCAAGACAAAGTTGAAGAAGAAGTCGAAGATCAAGCCTTTTTTGAAGGTATTGAACTACAATCACTTGATGCCCACTCGTTACACCGCCAGCGAAATTTCTTTCGACAAGCTGTCGCCCAAGGACTTGAAAGATCCCGCTAAAAGAAAAGCACACCGTTTCCAGACTCGTGTTAAATTTGAGTCCTCGTACAAGGAAGGCAAGAACAAGTGGTTCTTCCAAAAGTTACGATTCTAAATTCTCTGTGGCAAAGAAAAGGAGAGTGTTTCTTAGTTTTTAAAAATAAACAACAAAACCATCAAAATAATAAAAACATAATTTTGTATGTTTTTTTTTTAACTTTCCGTGCTGTGTGGAACTGCTGCATGGGGGAATTTTGTGACATCTTTTTCATGGAATAGTTACAATAAAGTCTCAAAAAATCAATAACGAGAGTTTTGTAAATGATTGAAAAAAAAAAACATGGGCTTTTTAGATGTTTATTATCAAAAGCTGAATGAGCGGTGAGTGGAGAATTGCGGTATGCAAGGCGGACTACGGAAAAACCAAATTGGGGCCTTTTGTTCTAGTAATTTTTACATTGCATTGTATGAAATTTTGCAGTCGTTACAGACCTCTGGACACCACTCAGAAGCGTTTTTGTTGCCCGTTTTGAAGTCCTGAAGAAGAAAATTAATTTTTACGAATATGCGGACTCTGCTGTAATGTTTTTTTTTAGTACTATTCGAAGTGTCTTTCTAAATTTGAAATAGAAACGAAATTTTTCTCGAAAAGTGTGGGATTTTCAAGGACACTTGAAAAATTGGTATCTTAAAAAACCGCAAAACTTTCTAAAGAAAGAATTCAGAATGAACAAAAAATAAAAATCGACAGAGAATACAAAAACTACAGGAGAAATATGAATGTTAAACAAAAAGGTTTTAAATTTTGAATTGATTTTTTTTTTAAATTGGATTTTATAATTTAGGGATATTGGAATTGGAATATTTTAATTTTAAAGCCTCATGGTAAAAAATTTAAACACATTGGTTTTCTTTCGAAAATTCCATTTTTAGGAATGAAGTATAATCAGATATTTCTAAGGCATTGCATGCTGCAATCAATACTTTTTTGAAACATCTATATTTGGAATCCTCATAGAGAGACATTAATTCAGAATATCAATACTTGGATAAAGAAAGTGCGATCGAACTGAGCCTCTCCTTAGGGCTCCATGGCCGTTTTCACAAAATTTTGGCAAGTTTTCAGATGTGGGGGCGCTATCAATTGGGTCACAAAACGAGAAAACAAAAGTCAATGTTGAGGGGGCAAAAATAATGGACAGATATTTAAACTATGGTAAATCCTAACGAAGACCCAGGAACAAATGGTTGGACACAACCCCTTTTTTTTTGTTTTGTTTGTTTTTAACTATAAAACTACCACCGACGGTCTGATACGTCAAATATGAATAAAGTCATGACCGAATTTGGTAAAATGACACTGACTGATCCGACAAGAAACGTGAGAAGTCGCAGATAATACGACTTGTACTGTCTTTAATAAAGCCACAGGATACTAGAGTATGCTAATGACATCAACACCATGGATAGAAAACTGCGAGATATTACTGCAGATTGAGAAGGCATTGGATAATCATCAAAAATGTTTTATTGGTGTTACTTGCATTTAGAATATGGTATTCAATAATAGCAAGTTTACTGTACAAAAAGAAAAAAAAAAAAAAAAAAACAGCTATAACAGACAGTTGTTCTATCTGCTAGTTCTATGACGGAGTATTATGGAATAAGCCAATTCTTGCCGAAAAATATATAGACCCATCATTGATAATTGAGAGTACAACGACATCGACGTGCTCAAGCGTACCAAGAAAACCAAATGCTCTAGCATGAAATCCTTAACAAAAAATTCGATGGCCAGTGCAGAAGACGGCGATCGAAGGTCCAAGCTTTTGAGACGCGCTTTACAATACTTTCTATGTGCATTGTATAATGGCTAAAAACATTTATTCCAGCTCCCATCTATACAAGTAGTAGGTGTCATTTATTACAATGACCTCTTTATGAACGACATATCGTTAGTTGCAACAACTGCATTGCATATTGATTGAGTAGCTTCAAGCGTAAGCATGACCCTTTGACACTTATTATATACGACTCCGATTTAATAATTATACTTCATGTTTAACAAAAATTAGTACATGTTGTAATAATGCTGCATATAAATTATGAATATGAAGAAAATCCAGTTCTTTAATCGTGCTATACATTATTTTGACTGTCTTTGTCGATTTGTTCATGTGTATCCGCTGGTGATACAATTTCTATATTGTTCCTTTCCCAGTATCTCAACTACTTAGTTAATTAAATTTTAAAAAAGTGTTGGTAGGTATTATTTTTTCCCTACTTAATTTTCTAACCCCAAGTAAAGTTGTAAATACGTATATTACGACGAAAGACTTATAAAATGAAAAATTCTAATGAGTGAAGAACAAAAGCAATTCTTTTTCTAAAATTAGTAAAATGGTATGATCTTTAAATCAAACTTGTAGCTTTGGAAGAAAAACGCAATACAAAACCAAATGGGCATTGTTATCATACACGTTAAGTAAAACGCATCCACAATTTTTTTTTTTAGAAAAACCGGCGGTATGGATGGGGAGTTTGCTTTCCTCAATACTCTTCCTTACCGCCTTCTCAATTCCTTGTACTTTAAACTTAAAAAATTTTTGATATATAGAAATATTTGATTTTGTTTTATTTCAAGACGGAAGCTCATACATAAAACTTACTGATAATTGTGGTTTGACTGCAAGTTTGACACAACAGTTTGTAATGGTTCGACATTCTAGTGTAATTTTCATTGTGCACTTTTTTTTACTAATTATAATCACACACATCCACACCGCCTTTCTTTTAACTTTCTTCACAGTGTTTAAGTACGAAATTTAATTGTAATACGCTTTATTTCCACAAGTATTCTTTAGTAATTGTTGCGCTCGCTTTTTCGGTTATATATTTAAAACACGTTCACTTTAAATCGTTACGCATTTTCTTTAATGTTAAGCAATTAATGCTAAGGGCGATGGCGTACTATTAACTGACGCTGAACTTAGTAGTGTTGCCAGATCTCTGAGATTTCTTGGATATGTCATTGTGACTATTCCCTTCGAATTGTGTTAATTTAGAATTTCCTATTTGAAAATGTTATTTGAAAGTTACAATTTCAATAATTTTTAATTTGCAGTTATTGTTTAACTGTTTTTGTTTTCTTTACTATGCTTTGTTGTCAAATAATTTACATTTACTTAGTAAGTTTTATAATTTGCAAAGAGTTTAATTTGCGGTGAAGAAGTATACAAATGTCAGTGCACTGGAAGGTAAACTAATACCTACATACTAAACTCAAATAAGATTTATTAGTTGAAATAAATGGCAACACCATCGAATTGCTATTGTGATTTAAAATCTAAAGATGTTAAAATATCGACAAACAAAGAACTTGGAGAAGAGCGAAGATAACAAACTAAATAGGTGACGAGAAGAAAGCTGCCGATAATTTTCTTTTACTTGTTTTAATTTTCGGATGAAAACATAAAGTACAATAAGAGACAAATAAAAGAATATTATGTTTTTATTTGCAGTGTATTTATACATACACATGTGTGTTCGGTTGATTTGTGAATATTGTTTGTTTCGCTTTTGCCCTCACAAATTTTCGCTAGAGGTCATCCCTTTTTGGGCGGTGAAGCTGTAAGTGGAAAATCTGAAAAAAAAAAAAATGAATGCCACATCTGTGCCCCCCGAAATCACCATGATGACATTTTTTTGAAAATTCGTTGAAGACCTATTTTTGATCTTGGTTGAGAAAATGTTTAAAAATGTGTATTTTGTCCAGGACATTTTTGCTCACATAAAATCCAGAATGAATCAGTATGGATTATAACAAAATTTTATTTCTACATATGAGCATATTTCTACATTGAAGCAAAATTGTAATTCAAATTGTGTTTTTTCCAATTGTCCTCAACCAAAATAGTCAGCCACCGGACAATGTATGTTACAGTATCGTGCTGCAAATGAAAATGATACATTTTGTTATCAAAAGCGGTGTTTTCTTGTAGCAAGAACTTGATATTTTTGCGTCGAGTCTTAGGTCTATACCCGTGATAAATACTAAAGCAGACCCGATTCACCAAAATTATGCGACTTGATATAGTTACTTTTCCTTGCTAGGCTTTCTTGAGTCGCAAATTTATGCCAGTAAGGCCTAAATGATCAGTACCCTCAAAGTTAACACAATCCGTGCCGTCGCTAGCATCAGAGGCATGGAAAAATTTATTTGTTTTATTGAATTTGTTCTATCGGTCTCAATGGCAAAATAGGAAATAGGACGTATTTGAGCAATCGGTCTCTAGATAGTTGTGACAGTTTAACATAATAGCCGATGAAAGACCACAAAAATTGTAAAACACTACCAAGTTATTTCAAAAATAAGTTTTTTTTCAGTTTTGCAAAACAATATTTTCAGTATTTTGATTATAAAGTGAAAAGATTTGTTACATCAATTTTACGTTTTTTTAAAAAAGGAGCAACAACTACTAAGGTTTTAAATAGTAAACTAATTGAATATGCTGTAGTAAGAACTTTAAGTATTTTATTTTCCGCCAGTTTGACCAAATCCGTATACTTTTTCCACTACACTTATGATTGCATTTGCAAGTCTTCGATTTTTGAATACCTACATACTTATACCTTACATAGGGAGCACTTTATGAAGTGTCTGGCACTATCTAACACTCTTTATTCCCAAAGGAAACTTTTTGCAGTTCATAATATTACAGATCACACTACGTATCAAGATCTTTGGCATGTGAGGCGCCTAAATTTAAACGATCTTGTTGTCCTAAGTTGTGCTTTTCTGTTACACTCACCACAGTTCTTTTGCGAGAAAATATGAGACCAATTTCTGACTGTTCGTCTCCGAATTTTATCGTGGAATTAAAAATGGGATAGGGCAACCAATATTTAAACTTTTTTTTCATAAAACGAAGACTTCAAAATGTGTGTAAATTACTATGAAACAAGATTATGCACCCGACCGCAATGGATTTCATTGTACTATCTTTTTGAGATTCCATTTTATAATAAAATGGAGAAAAAGGAAGCCAGTTATATACAAGCAACTACTACGGGTGAAAATGATCTTAAGATCAAAAAGATCAAATTCCAGCTAAAAACAGCTTAAAAAATACACAATATATTTTATGCGCAAAGAAATAACAAGTGTGTTCATTTCGATATGTGTTATAGAGCAAAAACATCATATTATAACAGAGATATTTCTAAAAATATTAAAGTGCTGATTGAGTACTTCTGAACAGTCATTGCATATTGACGTGAGGGCAGACCATAAATTGTTCTAATTATTTATTTAGTCACTCCACTTAATCCTAGTTTTTGTTTTGTTAGACAAAAATGGCATACCGGTTACAAAATAAACGATTTAAATATGTCTGCTATTTTTTCAACAGAGCTGCCGTTCAAATTTAGAATTTGAAAATTACAGAATTGGAAGTTTACGATTCAAAAATTGCGTTCAGCTGCATAGTTTGTGTTTACTTTAGTAATGGCCCTTACGGTCTTCCAAATTTTACATAAGTTTCTTTCACATTTCACATAACTTAATTTTCCCCCTCTTTTACAATTTTTCATCTTTTTGTAGTTTCAACGTCGATTCATCTCACAAATGAACTCCAATAAAGCCACAGTGGTGGTAATAGCGGTTATAATATAATCCTTGCCTTATTAAGCGGGATGAAAAACCAACATTTTATATGTTTCGAAATACGTAATTTAATATTTTACTTGACTATCTAACAAACAAATAATGTTCGACAAAATAATATTTAATATTTTTCGAAACTGATATCATTATGGTAATTGGGTATTTTTTTCAAATAGTTAAAATACAAATGATCAGAAAATCATAAAAAATACAATTAATAAGATAAAAGGAGACTTCAAGATTAATACATATATGGTAAAGTTGTGTTTTAAAAACTCACGAAGATTCATCAATAACTGAAAGAATAATTTTGAAAAGTACAAAAAATTTTTTCTAAGTAACAATAATTTAGAAAAAAAAAAAATAAATATATATGAACCAAACCAAAACAATTCCGGCGTGGCAAAGAAGTACATCCATAACGAATGCGCATAAGTGATTTTTTGCCACACACGAATCGCATTGGTATGGAAACTTATACAACACAAACATGTAATGAAATGTAGACAATTTTTAAATTCCCCATTTGATTTAAAGTCAAGTAAACATTAAAGACTGAAATTAAACATTTTGATAATATTTGATTCTCTTTTGGAGATAGTGAAAGTGTCTTAGAGAAACTTATGTACTATATTCATTAGAACAGTTTAGTTTTTAAATGTTGGAAGAAAACACATGTATAGATTACTTAAAATGACAGCATCAAATATTTATGTAAGAATTCATTGTATAAAATAGTGTGACTACTTGTGTTTGGAAAGAAACTTCTCCTACAGTTTAAAGATACTCTGTAATGACATTAGAAAAGAAAAGATAGAAAAAATAGTACATTAGAATAAAAAATATATCCAGGAGGGCATAAAAGGGAAAGATGTATAGAGATTTTACAAGATTTACCTTTATATCCGAAATTTGCCAACATTTATTTGTCTGTGGTATATGATTATGTGATTTTTGTTTAGTAGTTTTGTCCGGTTTGTTTTTCAAAATTTGTCATAGATCGAATGTGTGGGCAGGAACATACAACAAACACACGGGGAGGAAACAGATGTCAGCAGCAGGGATACACATTTACAATTTCGGTTGTTTCGTTTGGAGGCGCTCACATTTGGGTAATTAGTATTAATGGCTCAGAGGAGTGTTTGTCTATTTGTTATATTGTGGCAATAGGGTAATAAACTTACAACTAAAGTTAAACTTTATCAGTTAAGTTCCTTAGCTATTTGGCGGTTAGACATTCAAACAAATATCGTTCGCACGCGCTCTGTCTTTAATTTTGAGTGAAAAAGTTTCCATGAGGCCTGTTTTTTATGACACACCATGAATGACACAAACACATAAAAGCAATCCGCAGCACCACATAGTTTTGTTGGGAATTTTTGGGGGGAGCGTGTGGGGTAACAACAAGCCCGGTTGGAAGAATGGAAGAAACGTTTGGAAAACACAATTTTGAGATTAATATGAATTGTTTTCAATTGATTATCTAGTCAATTAAATATTATAATTTGGAAAAGAAATTTAAAATTTATATAGATTGATATTTAAGTCCACAATGATAACAATTTTGCAAATCAATTACATACGTGTGATACATAGCATTTTAATATACAACCCAAGTAGATCTACTCGTGGTAATGTAGGCAAATATGTGCCGGGTGTGGGTGTAAGTGGTTTTTGTGGCAGGGTTTATGTGGGGTAGTGTTGGGATGTTGGAAACACTAAATAGTCTATAGGTTTTGAGGCAACAATTCTTAATAGCTGTATATATATGTTGAGTTTAAATGTTATTGATGTTAATTAACTTATTTAAAAAAAAAAAACATTACGAAATAGGAACTTTGTGTGGGAAGTATTTTGGGCACATAAGACTGACGTGTTTATCCAAAATTATGTAGGACTAACAAAAGTAGATAAAATTTAATATGCGGATTCTGATGATAGTATACATGATCTGTGACATATTTATCTAGAAACAAGTTTTCTTTACGAAGTCCATAAAATCGTCAACAAATTTTATCTAATTTCGTTATCATCCCTGTTAGTTAGCAAAATAATCAGTAAATAAAAACTAAATCAAATTAAATAATTTTCCAGAAGTGCAAACATACAATCAAAGAGAATAGAAATGATTAGTTCTATTCTCTTTGCATACAATAAAGGGTGATTATGTAAATAAAACAAAGTAACCAGAAATTTCAGTGTCACAAACAGATTACTGAAACATATCTGATATAATGTTAATGCTACCATAAAAAACATTACTTAATAGATATTCGACTTGTGGTGAAAAAAGTAATAACAAAACATAAGAACAACTTAGCGTTAAACTAGTAAAATATGAGAGGATATCAAAAATAATAATATCGCATATTTGACATGAAAAAAAAAGGATTTATATTAGAAACTCAAATACGGCATAACTTCAGACGGAACTCAAGAATTCAATACAAAGGAGCGTAGAAGACATAACACATGTAAAACATAAAAACATTACCAGTTAACACGTTTATTGGAGAGGATTTCCAAAATACTTTGAACGACGTCTGTGCTTGAATGATTGCCACCCAAATCTAAATGGAAAACACCGGAACATATAAAGTCAGGCTAGGTGATCAGGAATATTAGAAACACATTTTACCTGGGGTCCTAATGGCCCGATCGACAACGGTCTCGTACGAAGCCTCTGCAATGACACGGGCGTGATCCTTGTGACCCAAATGATTCAACATATCAATGCTGGCGTTAACCATTGCCAAAGGATTAGCAATATTTTTGCCGGCAATTGCGGTACCGGTATTACGAGTACCAGGTTCAAAGATAGCATACTAAAGAATTAAAATTGCAATTATTTATAATAGGAATATTTTGTGAAAGAAATACAAACATGATCGCCATAATTACGGCCGGACAATATACCAGCACCTCCAATCAAACCGCAAATAACGTTAGAAACAATAGTGCCATACAGGTTGGTCATATTCATGACATCGAACTGAAAAGAAGTGATAAATTTCAATATTTTTTCAAACTAGCAAGTTGTTGGTGATCAGCCCTCTTAAAGTTATGGTGATTTTTAAATTGGAAGATTTATTCTCAGGTAGCTCAAGTTTTCGGAAAAGCAGGACGTAACATTGACAAGCAGCTCAAATTTTGAGGCATGCTCTTTGAAAATATTCTTTGATTATAATTAGTTTTAGGGCAACGACTTTATGAGCATTATTATTTGTATTGTACTACTTAGTTTCCGAGATATATAGTGTAGTGAAATGGAAATACCAATTTTAAGACCAGTTTCACTTTCTAGACATAACTTACTATTCCAGAGATATCTTAGGAAAAAAATTTGATCAATATTACCAGAAGTGCAAGTTTTTAAAAAACCAAAGTTCGTCTCATTTATGTTATAAAGTCTAATAACCAAATTTAAATCGAGTTACAATGTAATAATAAAGCTACCTCCTGAAGTATGTCATCATTATTAATGTTACAAAATCATTAATATAAAAAAGCAATATCAAAAACATATTAAAGTGATACAAAATCGAATCACTGACTTTGTTACCTTTTCTGGTAACCGAATTAAAACAATTTCTAGTGCAATCCAGTCGGTCGAATCGAAATTGCGGACAATTTTAGTCATGAAATCAAACGCAATAAATTTTTTGTGCAGGAAATGCCCTTAAAATTGATAGGATATTGCGCTTATCCTATTTTGTGATTGAGCAGTGCCTATCAATTTATATAAGCAAACTTAGATAGAACACGCTTTTTGGCAACTCAATCACGATATTCCCCGAAACGCTTACCTGATGAGGATTTGATACCAATTGCATGCAAGTGTTATCGATAATCATGTTATTGTGTTCTAATTCCGGATAATCCTTGTGTACTTTTTTGGCCACTTCCAAGAACAGACCGTCAGACATCTTCATAATATTAGCCTTGTGAATGGTGGTAACCTTCTTACGACCATTTTGGCGAGCATATTCAAAAGCATAGCGAGCCACACGTTCAGCATTCTCCACGGTGACAACTTTCATGCTCTCCACAACGCCACGCACTGATTCATGTTCCAACATGGCATATTCACCATCGGTGTTTTGACGAATCAATATAATGTCAATATCCTTGTGACGGGCGGGAATGCCAGGCAAAGATTTGCAGTGAACAACATTCACATACAAGTCCAGCTCATTGCGAATGGCGACGTTACGAGACACTTCCGCCAAACCATGGGATTTAGTTTCAATGTTACCCTTGATGGCGACACCATTACGTTTGATCGAAGTAATGGCATATTCCAAATCTTCATTACCTTCGGTCGAGGGATTAATGTCGATAACTTCGAAATCAATGGGAGCGCCACAGTAATGGAAGATATCACGCACGTATCCCATCAATTCAGGACCAATACCGCCGCCGGGTAACATGGTCACAGCATGACGACCACCATATTGAGCACTGGGAATGTCTGTACCCTGCAGAGGAAAACAAAACACAATTTATTCTATAACCTCAAAATAAGTCAGCATCGCTTTTCCGGCGACGTACCGTTAATTTTTTTTGCAACGCAGATTTAGTATGGGCGACATCTTCAGTTTTTTCTTTAGTGACCAAGAGGGGGTAGCCCTGGAATGATAAATTAAATGCGGTATAAACGTATCTATATTTACAGTATGTTAAGAAAAGTTCGGCAAAGTTGCCTGAGAACTTCTCAATTATGTAATTTTGTTTTGTCAGTTTTGCATTTTTTTAACTTACTCTACACAAAAAAGGTGTTTGCGCCTTCAACAGTTTCTGAGTCAAACGTACTGCCATTTTCCCCTGGATTTTGTTTATTAAACCAAAATTTTATTACTTAATTAAAAATTTTCTAATATCCTTTGTGCAAAAACTGGTGTTCTATGGTGGCCGTATTCCCAGCGGACTACAAATAGGTAACACTGTAACAGCTGTCATTTCTAAAGGTACAATATAGAAGAGTTGCCAGCTCTACATGTAACTTATTTCTTCGTGAAAATTCAATTAAGCTACATTCGCAAACTTCTGAACCGGTCTATATAAGATATTCAGACTAACTAACTAACAAACTAATTTCGAAATTCTAATTTACATATCAACAGCATTAAACAAAACAAATGAAACATATATTTTTGCCATAACAAAATGTGTTTGTTATTGTTGCAATATGTTTTCGATATCTGTTGTAAATCAAATAACTTTTTGGTGATTTGGAGGAATCATATAAACGTGAAGATATTTCACTTTTCACACAAATGTAGGCGAAAATTTTAAATAAAATAGTAATATTGTGTTGACTATAGATAAACCAGTAATAATATACACGGTAAAGAAAGGCACCATGTTTTTCCAAGAGTAAAAAATTATTTGACACATTGTTACCTCGTGAAAACTGATCAGTCTTGTCAATTGTTAGTGTGTTATATTGTAGCTAGTATTGTATTTTAATTTAATTTAATTTTTTATCTAGGATTGTAATTTTAAGCCTTAAGGCCGATTTAATTAAATTACAATATTACAAATTATAATATTACAACGTATCTTCACCTTTATATTGTAATTTGATATAAATTTGGCTTTTCGGCTTATAAATTAAAATTGTTACAATAAATGAAAACTAATATTAAATCGTTTTTGTATTAGTTTCCCACACAGAAATCGTAAGAACACATGTTTTTACGCCATAATAAGTTCGACGTTGTATTTGTAAAATTGCGTATAGACGCATTACAACTGTGAATTACTGTGAATAAAAAAGTTAAGAAGTCCTTATGAAATAGCGCCTTACAGGTGTAATCAGTTGTTTACAAATCCATATTAAATATGGCATTACATATTTTTAGATTTCAAAATCCCCGAAGTAGTTCTACTAAGTCTTTTTGTTGAGTTTGACAGCATTTTGTATTTTAGTGAAGTTCGCTGTAATAGCTACTTTTATAATATACAAACTATCGGAGAATTAGTTAAATGCGTACACCCTTTCCACATTATTTCGCGAACACTCACACATGATAATAATTTTGTTGTTGTATTCCTTTTTTTTCATTTTATTCATTGCATACTTAGCGGGTTTCTTTCGAAAACTAGGGATTTGGAAAACTGAAAAAAGTGTCAGAAATCTTCCCTGGTTTGCGCAGAAAATCTTGTAACGAGTTTAACTGCCATGTTAGCACTAAGGATTTTGAGGGAATTCGAGTTTTTGTCATAAACTTTATGATTTGCGAAAGAAATTTTATCGTAAATCTGGAAACAGTGTAGCATACCATTGTGCAGGCAATAGAGTTGAGCAGGTATTTACCGAATGCAAAATACTAATCGTTTGTATTAGTTGCTGAAAAATTACTGTTCGATACGTTAATAACATAATATACTAACAAGCGGATCAGACAGATTTAACACCATTTGTGGTCAATTTGTTTAAATTTTTACATTAAACATTTGATAATTTTTGCAAATAAATACAAAGGTAGCAGGTTTACAAAATTATTTAAATCTCTTTAAGACTATTATTAAGTAGATGCGAGATTCGTTAACAGTATAGATATATGTATATTCGAATCAAACAGTATCGGATAAATTTGAGTTTGTTTAGTTAAAACTGCAAAAATCTTGTTCAAGTATGTAAATGAATAATATTGAGTACTCATTTAAAAATATGTTGAATAATTGGATTCAAAGACATGCTAATGTACAGACAAATTATTTTTCTCTGGAAACAAAGTTGGGATGATTAGATGAGCCAAGGGAGTAAGATGAATCCACTTTCTTCGGTACTCTCTTTGCACAATAACTCTGAAACTTTAGGTATTTTGGTTACCATTTTTGCAGATACCGTTACGTGTGAAGTTAAAAGACAATAAATTGTTAAAGCTTCACGTTGGAAAATAGAATGAGAGAGGACAAAATTACGCTCTTGAGTGAACGTTGAAGCAACCGAGGGAAAAACAATTTGTCTATACGTTTGCATCGTCCTTGTTGGACTACGTATTTTTATCGAGCACTCAAGTCAAGTGTTAATATTTTATACAAAGTCCGTGTATTCACATAGATAAATTATTTCGCTAGGTACATACAATAAGGCTATGTGCATACTCGGTTTTTTATACTTCTAAATCGCACATTCCAAACCGTAGTCGGCAGTGTTGCCAGAAGCCGGCAAAAAATTATGCTAAATGCCAAAAAAGAAATTGTGCAAAATGCAAAAAAAAGATATATTAAAATTATCAAAAAAAATAAATTGAGAAATTTTTGTAAACGTTAATTATGAATTAAATATTATATATTTTTTGCTGTATAGATATATTTTTGTGAAAAAAATTCAAGAATTTTTGTAAAAAACCAGAAATTTAAAGCATCATATCTCAGGTCCTATTAGAGAAAGGTTAATACAACTTTGTAATAACGACACGTTGGTTGTGAAATTGAGGCACATTATATTTCTTTGATTTAAAAAATATACGTTGACTATATTCCAAGTTTTGATTATTTATTGACTTTCCTAATTTTCCTAAAAATAATCGGATACGTTTTGAAACCTTCGTGACAAAAGTATTTTCAGAAACCGAAATGAATAAATAAATCTGAAAAATGCAAATTGATAAAAACGGAGACGAATCAAAGTAAGGAAAGATCCGAAAATTTTCGGCCAAAAAAAGCATTTAGCTTCGCATTTCAAAATAAAACATAAAATAAGCTAGAATGGTAATACTGGTAGTCGTCGCTGTGAGGTAAAATGGAACGGTAAAATGCAAGATCAGCACCATCCTCTTTAATAAATCGCGAACCAGATGTTTATGTAAGTACTTGCGTCTCTCTTTTTGAAAACTTATTCAATTTCAGTGTTACAGATTTCAATATTCAAAATGCATCCCAGTGTATCTGACTCCAGCACAAACATTTCTGAAACCGATACGTCCAACGATTCTTTTGCAGTATTAGTTAACAAATTTGGGTGTGTCGAATGGACTTCCTCAATGGTTGTGGGAGCCCACAACAGATGCAGCTTTGAAGTAAAGCTAATAGTAAACAGCAGATACTTCGTCGCAAATGGTTTTACGGTACAATATGCTAAGAACAGAGCGTCAATGATGGCACTAAAAGCAATGGACAATCAAAAGAGCGAATCAAGTGCGTTTAAACATCGCGAAACGTTAAACCATTTCCACTCAATGCATTAATATTTCAATGATATAATTGCAGATCGGTCAGCAGATGTTGATCCTTATGTTGGAGAATTTGACCCTGGAACTATTGAAAAGCATGTACTACGAAATCAAAGCATTTTAAAGAACTTAGATAAGTTAAAATTATCTTCATATTCATTAACGATTATGGGTGGGATTGAAGATTACCAAACTACTAGCGGGTCTAACAAAGATATTGAAGACGTTAGGGGTAATTATAAAAATTCATGGCTTCTAACACCAACTTCATTAAGCAGTTCTTTCCAGACACATCGGCTGAGCTAGATTCAAAGAATGAGACAGAGTGTTCCCTTAAAACTGGTGAGGATAAACAAAAAGGTATTTAAATCTAAAGCATTCTTTCATGCGTTTCAGCAGAAATACTAAGAAACGACACATTACTTCTACAGCTCCAGAATTAACTTACTGTTCAGAAAGGTACAAAATTCCGTATGAAAAAAAGCTAAATCAGGCGGTCCATAATGCTGACAGTGGAGGTAAAAGATTTCAATACGCTAAGTCGGAAGAAAAATCTATACAAAGTAAAATGGGAGAAAGCAATTTAATCGATACGCAAAATGAAAACCATTACGCCGACTTTGCGCCAGGTATAGCGCAAGTTATAGATGTAAATATATCGGACGATGTCAAAACGTCTGCAGGGTCGTCAGAAAATTCAGTTCCGTCGGCTGCTTCAGAAAAGGTTAATAATTCTAAACAAGGGACAAAGCCGGCAACAGACAATGACATTTTGAAGAAATCCTATGAATTTAAAAACTATAACAGCGGTAAGAAAAGTGAGCTGAATAATTCCGAAAAAACTTCTGAATCCATTGAAAAGCGCTGCTCCTCAACAACAAGTCAATGCATTCCAGAAACGACACGAAAAAGCGAGAAACATAAAATCGTTTCCTTATTGGACAAAGCTACGGAAGCAGCGCCGCTAGTGTTTGACGGAGAATGTGTGCTAAATCCCTTTGCCAAAATGAAAAAGATCAGAAATACCGAAGATCCATGCATCCAAACGGGATTCACTCAAAAATCAGATGTGCAAAATGCCCACACAGTGGACTCAGATGTACAAATTATAGAAGAGGATAATAATTCTATGCCAAAACACAATCAGAGTGCAATAAAATTGTGTGCTGCTAAAAATGCTTTAATACCTCTGAAGATTCTTGAGATGGAAAGTAATTCGGTAATGTCAATGGAAAACCGTGAGGAGCAATTAGATAAAAATGTTCCTACGATCATAGACGTGACATCTGACGACCAAGAAATTGTTGAGGAAAGTGTACAACATTATCCAGATAATGTAAATCCACTTGAGAAAGAAAAACCCCAAGGTCAAGCAATGTTATTAGATTCATATACAGATACGAATGAAAACTATTTTGGAGCTTGTATCCCAAATCCTTTCGCTGCATATGCTAGGAAAACGGAGCCAAAATATATTAAAAATCCAGCAGCAGCGAGAAGAAACTCCGTTGGTATAGGAGTATTGAATTGCAACGAAATAGATATGGTTTCATCAGTAGCCAAGTTTGGCCAAAATCAAAATTTAAATATGGAACTCTCAACAACCTCTGTACTTGATGGACCAATGGAAATAATAAGAGAGAATTTTGTAACATCACCAAATAAACGGCTGGGCGTTTGTGAGAGAGTAAATATTTCTGACTCTAATCAGGGCTGCCAAGAAGAAACGTCAACCGTGTTTACAATTAATGTTGATGCAGACATAGTAAACGTTCAGCAAGATTTTGTTCCAAACCCATTCGCCTTGAAGCGAAAATCGATCGATGAAGCAAATTGTGTTATTTCGAAGAAAAAATCGCCTGGATCACTTTCTCCCTCCTCATCGATTACGAAGGATAGTACAGAAAAATATACAGTTGTTGATCTGCTTGAAAAACAGTTGTCTTTGGAAAAAATTCCAAAGACAACTCGACGTCGACTCAATAAAGGAGGCATAACTGGATCTGCCAATAATATATGTTACATAGATATTACCAATGAATCTACAGCACCTAAGTCATCACCAACAACGGTAATAGAAATAGATGAGGATGCTCATACCATAGAGTTATGTAATCAAAATAGTTCATTCCAAAAAGTTGATGTGGAATTCTCCACACCGTCCGATATGAACGATGATGAGACTGAAAAAGACATTGATAATAAGGAAACAACAATAAGTCAATGTTTATCAATACTTCTGCCCGAAAGCCTAACTGTCACTGATGATGAAGAAGCGAATAAGAAAACCAGCGATATTACAGTCGAAAAAAATTCACCAGAAGTAATAAATGTTAATGCAGAAACGGTTGAGAACATACAACAGAAATCGCGTTCGGAAATATTAAAAATAAATCCTATAAACATAGATGTTGGTTCAGGGAAAGGTAAGTTCTTCTTTTTTTATAAATCGCGATAATTGTTTATAGGAAAAAAAACTTTAATTGAAAACATTTTCAGAAAATTTTTAGACATTTACTTACATAGTAATAGTTACGCCTTCAAGACCAAATTAGTGTATAACAGTAATTTATTCTAGTAGATATGTATACCACACTATGAAACTACCTCCTTTGACCAAAGGTGTCTTTAAGGACACTTCACACAAATAGTATTTTGTAAATACTTTTAATAAAGAAAAATGTATCCTTAGCCACATTTCATGTGGAAAAGCACGTTTGTAAACATTACAAATAAGTTATTTCGTGGACATTTTTCACACAACAAAATGTTTTCATAGAGATCTTTCGTATAGAAAAGTGCTTGCAGACATTTTACGTATAGAATGCAAAGAAGTCCTTGTAGAAATTTCGCATATCGAAAAATCTTCACACACGCTTTTCATATAGAATAGGATTTTCATAAATGTTTTCAATAACCTTGTATTTTATTTTTCCAGTTCCTCAACCAAAGGACATTCCGTTATCGACGCGTCAATTAACAGGATCAAAAAAATCCAATAAATTAATTCCAAAAAAAATATCGAAATTAACAAATTGGAAATTTAAGTTTCAATCAAATAGACACCGGCGCAAGCTAGCCATGCTAAAGAATACAAGTCATGTCAATAAGTTCCATACAAACCATAGCGCTATACAGCGTTTGTATCAAATATGCCCTTCCATTTCTTATGAATTGGAATCTGAAATAGGTCCCTCACATTCCCCTTTTTTTGTAACCTCAGCTACATTGAATGGGCGCAAGTATTATGGACATGGCAAGACTAATATGCTTTCGCGTTTGGATACTGCTAAACAGATTTTGAACGTACTACATGAAAATTCATCAAATATTGCCTCAGCTAATAACTTACAAAATGAACAAGAACAAACAAATGAAAATGATAACAATAACGTCAGCGATAGCCTTGAGACAAAGGCAGAGAAATTGTCCCAATGTGTGGAAATAATAAATGTTGATCTTAATAACCAATTTGATGGGCGATTGTTGAACAGGGGCCAAGGAATCCAGCAGGCATCGGCAATTACCAATTTCGGCCTACAACATACACTGCCTCCTCGTAAAGCGAATAATGACTGTTCAGAATCAAATGATCAAGTTCATTATCAAAAATCAGATAATCGTACAGCTAACAAAGGAATTTCGCAATATCGAAGTCATAATCGACATTCATCTACCACTGGCAACAATTTGGAAGCTAAAATGAAAAGCTATAGAAATCAAGATTGTTACTATAAACCTGGAGTATATGTATCTCCACTGCCTCCACGATCCGAGCGAATGATGAATATCATTCCAAATAATGTTCAGTTTGCTGGTCAAAACACAAGTAATGGGCATGAATACAGTTCAATTTCACAAACACGTCATGTTCTGTTTGGCAGTAATGAAATAAATCGCAATCCAAGAGTTTGGGATTCACCGATGTCACAAAGACACAAAGAAGAGGCAAATATGTCAGAATTTCCACAACTTGATTTTCGGTACCGTAGTCCTGCAAATAATTCTAACCCAGGAGTCAGGACAGCATCCTTACCACGACGTAATTTCCAATCCACTCCACTCCGGCCAAATAGTCGCATTTACAAACGACGACCATATGATAGACGTAGAAATGAAAAATATTCCCAATCTCATCGTAACAATTTCCGCACATTAGATCAGCTTTTAAATAGAGAAATTATACATACTTCTCATTTGCAGATACAATCATCTGATGTTGGTAAACTTCCATATCAACGTCCAAATAGTTCAGGTAATTCTGAAAGGTTTGCCATATCCCCTTTTCAGACTTATAATAAATCAATCACCACTGATCAAAGACTGGATACATCCGCTTATGGAAGAAACAACACTAACTCAGGCAAACGGGACCATTATAGATGGGATGGAAATGCTACTTCGCCTTTTCCCAGTTCTTCTGAAAGTAACAGTTCTGAAGCTTTGACAAATTCTTTATTTCAAATTCGAGGTAGTTTGCTCTTGTCCCAGCAGGATTCGAATTTAGTGGAAAAATTGGTTTTAGATCAGTTTGATAAATTAACCAGTACGAAGCCAGAAGTTGGCGACTACAGAGTATTGGCTGGCATTGTAATGACACGATATTTTAATTTTCAAAACGCCAAAGTAATCGCCATTGCTACAGGAACAAAGTGTGTTAATGGCGGTAGTATTAGCTGTGAAGGCACGGTTCTCAATGACTCACATGCTGAAGTTATAGCCAGACGTTGTTTAATGAAATACCTGTACACTCAATTAAAGCATCATAGCAGCCCTGACTTGATGGATAAGTCAATATTTATACGAAATCCAAATGGTTTAAAATATGCTTTTACGTTGAACCCCCAAATTCAATTTCATCTTTATATTAGTACCGCTCCCTGCGGAGACGCTAGAGTATTTAGTTCAAATCATGACAATGTCACAAATCATGCTCCTCTGTATACTAACGACAGTCAACATGGCCAATTGCGCACTAAAGTAGAGAATGGCATGGGAACCAAGTGCATTGGCAATCAATATTATCAGCAAACCTTTGACGGTATACAATTAGGCGAACCATTGTTCACAATGTCCTGTTCAGATAAAATAGCTCGTTGGAATGTCTTGGGAGTACAAGGCGCCCTGTTGTCAACTCTTGTGGAGCCCATTTACCTAAGTTCCATTGTGTTGGGTGGAATGTTTAATACGCGCCATTTATATCGCGCGGTATGTGGCCGTTTAGAGCAAACGTTAAATTTCTTACCAAAGCCCTATCGCCTCAACCGGCCCTTGCTGGGGCACGCATCCGTGGCGGTGAAGAGGCGCAGTACTCAAAGAGCACCAAGTATTGGCGTAAACTGGACATTTGGCGACCCAGAGATTGAAGTTATATCTTTGCCAACCGGTCGCGAAATAAGCAATACATTGTCATTTCTGTGCAAGAAGGTGTTTTTTGAAAAATACATTTGTATATTGAGACTTCTGCCAAATGTAAACGTTGCTCTCCTAACGAAGAATTACGCCGAAGCCAAAGAAAATGCAAGAGATTTTCAACGAACTAAACAGGTATTATTCGATGCCTTTCAACATGCCGAACTAGGATGTTGGGTAAAGAAGCCCATAGAACTAAATGAATTTTTATCGGATATTTAAAAAAAAAAAAAAAAAAATACAATTCACTATTTGTACTTTATCTTATTAGCCAGTAATTTGAACTTAGGTTGTTTTTTTTTATAGATAGATACAGTTTTTGTTTCATTTCTATTGTCGAGTTAATTTTTTACATATCGATTGAACTATTTTGATTATTTACTTACTTTACTTTTTTACTTTTACCTTTAAAAATGTATTTGCAGTTACATTTTGTATTTTGTGTCATTTATTTGTCGCTTCGAAGCTAAAAGTATTGCATTCTGTGGATCATTCTTATGTTACATTTTACTTAATAATTTATAGTAATTAATAGTACTTAACCTTTTTTTGCTCTTCGCTTCGCCTCTGGTTTTAATTGAATTCAAATAAATATTTCTACTTTGTATTAAAAGTAAAAAAAGTTTACGTTCTTGCCTTGTCAATAGTTTATATACCTATAAAAGCATTTAGCATGAAAAAGTAGATATCGCTAAACTAAATATATCCAAGATAGCCCACGTCCTAATTCAATAAACTTTTTCAATCCTGTTATTTCTCTTATTTTTCCTGTGACAGCATATGTAACCATGACAATTTTCGTCGATGGCTTGTATTACCCAGCGTTGAACCAAAATAAGACCAGAATATCGTTTTCACTGGTTAAGAAAAACAGAGCTGCGTTCGCTGATGGCCTACCGGCAGTGTACCTAAACACTATTCAGCTCAAAAAATGCATGGCCCCTTTGTAGGGATCTGAGTGTATTATCCGCAGTATTTAAAAAAGGCGATCCCAGTGTATACACCAAATATGTCGGAGCAGTATTCTATCTAAACTGATTGGACATAATCAGGGCGGCCTTAGTCCTGGTAAATTTGCAACTGGCCATACATATTTATATTACGACAAATCCTGGGGAAGAATAATAAATAGATCGACACATGTCACATTTTCGTCCACTACACAGGTATTTCGACAGTCTGCTACTGTGCAGGGACGACTTGTAGGAAGTTATGGCCGAGTATTCAATATATTATATTTAGTTTTAGAGGTTTGGGAGAAAAATTGTAGTAAACACTACTGGTACCACCTTTAATAGAAGTAATGTGTTGCCTACATATGCTGATGATGTCGATACAGCCTTCTCGGGCATTTAGAAGGTAGGTCTGATGGTAAGCGAGGCCAAAACTAAATCATTTGTTGTATCGTCAAAAATCAATCGTTTGGGACATCAACAACTTTAACTTTGTAGTGATGGATGATTTGCGTACAAGGTGAATGAAAAATGAGTGATGCTACATGCAAACAAATTCCGCAAGGAACAATAAGGATTTTGAAATACTGTCGAAATTTGTTGTGGCGAAATTTGTGCAACCTGCTTGGAATTATTTTGCGCGGTGCATAATAGATAAGATTTTTGTTTTTTATTATCTAAGTAAACATTGAACTTCACTCTTTGTTACTTTTCCATAACATCTTCAGAAGGCTATACCAAATTTTTCGTCTAAGAAGGGGCGCAGGAGCGATCTGATTGGAATTCTTTTGCGCGGCACATAATAGATAAGATTTTTGTTTTTCATTATCTTAGTAAACATTGAACTTCGCAACAGGATTGCAATTTTAAGCCTTAAGGCCCACTTGACTAAATTACAGTGTTACAACATGTCTTCTCCATAATTCAATAACAAATACATTATAACATTTTACAAAACTAATGTTATAAAACTTTTGTGTACCTTAATAGCGCAAAAATATGATTTGCAACGACAGCCTACTTCAGTTATTAGAATTTTTCATTTTGTATGTTTTCCGTCCTAATATACGGAATTACAACTTTAATTGGAATCTACAGCTACTTCATAACATAAATTTAATAAGACAATGGGAAAAGTTAATAACTACCAGTAGTTTTTTTAAGTTTTAATTAACTAAGTAATTGAGATACTATATATGTAATGACCTAAAAATAATTTTAGCGACAATTATGTCTCCGTTCAGCTTGAAAAATAAGACGGACGGAATACTATTTGACGGCATTATTGAAGAAAAAATAGTTCATAAGTGGATAATTATCAATGAGGAATATAATTAAAATACATATTGAGTCTCTTTTTGTACGTGTTTTGGGATGAAGAAAAAATGTTTATTTTTTACTTATTGGATTAATCAATTGTCTTAAATAATTTTGTTTTTGTTTTGAGAAATTATACCAAATGAAAATGTACTTGTTTTTTGGATGTGCAATTATTTCTGCTAAACCCAATACTTAGTTTGCTGAGGTGAAATATGTTTTTGGCGCGTGTTTTCGCAGCACAAATATTTTTCATTATAAGTATGGAGAGAATATATTTTAAAGACTATTTATTATTGAGAAAATTTAATTATGGCGTGGGACAATTGCTGCGATAAAAAATTGGGTCAAAAATTTCGGCTTGACATTGATGAAATTAACATTTTCAATTCAAAAAAAATTTACAAAGAATACAATTATGTAAGTAAGGAAATATTTCAATTCCAGCACTTGTACATTTATTTGAACATCGTTTTCCAACAAATTGTTAAAGTTATAATTGAATGCAATTTCTGCTGATGGAAGTGGAAAAGTAAAGAATAGGTTAAGATTATTTTTCATAATATTCAAGAAAAGTTACAAGTTTCAAGCTAAAAATTTTGTGAACTGAACTGGGAGGGATCTTTCTCGTATGTAAGAATTTTAAACTTGTATTGCTTTTAGTTGACGAAGAAAGTTTAGGAAATTATGGACATGGAAAATTCTCCTAATATTGGATCAATCTTCTTATTTTGCATTTGTCGTGGATGATGTCAGATAGGTGGGGTAGTAACAGCCCCTTCTCGTAAATAGTAAATTGTATATAGACCAATGTAAATTAGTTTTTTTTCCTTATTCTGTAATAATCATGCCCAGAACTCTACATAAATTAGAGTGGTTCCTTGTGGTGTCGTTCAACTGCCACTACGTTGATTATCATGGACAAACTATTGCAATCAGACACTCATTTGGGATATCCTATAAGCGGCTTGGCTCCTCGAAGTTGTTAGAAGGGGAGCAGCGATGAAGTCCTTTTTCGTGTCAACTGAAATGTCTTTATAGACGCCTTTCAAATAGACAGATGTCTTTTCATATTCAAATAGTTTTCACACAGAAGAGCATCTTCATAGATACTATCAATTTAAAAGGAAGTCTAATAAAGAGAAAAATTCGCATCACATGCGAATTCGTATAATAGTCTTCGTATAGGAGTCTTTATGCATACTTCACTTTTATAGACTGCGCTATAGGATTATTGTATCTACGGTTTTAAGAGAGCTGTCCAATGAAATGAAGTAACATACGTTGGACCTATAATATTATGGAAAATTTGAGTTGCCCTAAAAAATGTTTTGTAAATAAATAAATTATTAAATTAAATTAAATTATTAATTGAATTAATTATTATTAAATTAAAATTTAAATTATTCACTGCGAAGTTTTTATAATACTGATTTACTGTTGCCCAGATCGATTAAGGAGAAATTGGTTCATGCTTATACCATGCCTACTATTCTATATTGTTTAGAGTTATATAATGGCACTAATAAACAAAATATAGGAAAATTCATATGGCGTTTAATAGAGTTATGAGATATTTGCATTCACTGAGGCGTCGTGTTCATACAACACCGCATGTTAAGCGTTTCTTGGGTTGTAGTTTTAAAAATTATATAGATTTAGGTCTTTGTTGTTATTTTATAAAGTTGTTCGATTGTTTAGTCCTCAATTTCTTTTTAATTCATTTAATTTTTCACATTCCACTCGTAATAAGCAGCTTCTTATTCCTAAAATAACCACACTCATGGGTCGTGCTTTTGTAGTAAGAGTAGCTCGAATTTACAATTTACTACCAAGCCATTTAAAAAGTCTTAAATTATGTCCTGATTCTTACAGAAGGCACATTCTACAACACTTTCAGACTTTACTGTAAAATTTTTGTTTTCAATTAAACTGTGAGCAGCCTTTATTACATACCGATTATCTTATATTTCCAGATTATATACCGATTAACTTCTAACTTTTGAATTAGTCTTTTTTTCATACTTTTTTTGTCTTTAATGATCATAATTTCATATTATATTTTTATAAATTGTATATTTAATTTTTATTACGTGTTTTTTAAATTTATTATATTGAGCAGATTAAATCTAATAGATGAATTGTTGCATACTGTAATTTACTTATAATTGGCCGGAAGGCTTTAAATGACAAGTCAGAAATTAATAAATAAATAAAATAGATTCGTGTTTAATAGTATAACTATTACTAAGAATCAATCAATCATAAAAGATCGGGAGCAAAGATAGTGACCTATTTTCGGGCTATCACGTTTTCTGTATTGGCATTTACATTAAACCTATTCCGATTCTTCATATTGCAGGGCTTTCGCAGCCTAACAATCTGGCAGGTTTGTATTATTTTGCTCTTTTCCACAAGCGATTGTGAATGAAGTTGTTAGCCAAGGGAAAATTTATCAGTTGTTCCGAAAAACTCGTCGCGTTGGGTTGTGCGCGATATTTTCTTGCCATTTTCGTTTTGTTGAGCCGTTAAACACCTATGAACAGGAAAAAGGTCATTTAACAGAATTAATGATAACTACAATATTGCCAATACACGAGGCAACAACAGCTTAGTGTAAGAAAAAGAGTAGAAAGGTCAAAGTGGAAAATATGTTGCGTTTGATTTCATAACAGAAGTAAACGAAATTTGCGAAGGGTTAATTCGTTTACCTTAAGTTTATGGCCTCGTTAAAGACGTTTTATTTAAATAATTAGTAGAGCTTATCTACGAAGCAACATTTAGTCCAATGGGTGCGTAAACTCTGGAATATACAAACGTTTTTAGTGCACATTTTTATTATTGTTTGTTGAAAGTGGAAAGATAAGAAACGAAAAATCATTCTAATTTTAGCAAGTGAGAACGACGATGCGAATATTTACGCGAACATCTCTGCAGACGATGGTCAAGAGAAAGAAACCAAAGAAGACGTTGAAAAGTCCCCCAACACAAAGTTGACAAAACAACAGCATCAACAACTGATAGAATGTGCAAACATTGAAAAAATCTTCCAAGAGGAGAGTGGGGATGAGCGAACGACGACGAATAATGTAAACAATGAAACAGCTGTTTGCGAAGAAGAAGAAAAGCAGCAGACACAAAACCGAGTACCACGTAGTATTGATGATATAGAAAAAAACGGGGAAAGGGACACTTTGCTTTCGTTCACACCGGCCGGCGATGATGGGGCAGCAAAAGCAGCAGCAATGTTTACGAAACACAACGAAGATCCGCAACATCAACATGATGATGACGGTGACCCCGAAGTCGAAGATGAGGAATCGATTTTGATCGCTACAGCCTTCGAACGTCCCTATAGTGCCCCTTTGGCTCCTTTCGACATGGAATTAATAGACAGACTTAGAAAAGAGCAAGAACTTGCACATCATCGACAATCGCGCTCCTCTGCTGGTTACAGAAGAGAGCGACCTCCCTCATACCACCATCGTAAGAGTGCGAGTAGTAGTGCTGGCGCTGCTGCAACAACAATGTTCATGGAACGTGAACGTTTAAACTCAGACGCCGGTGGCAGTCGACAAACTGACTCCAGTGATTACGAACGTGCTCCAGCAGCCGATCGTTGGAACATTATGTCAAATCATATGGTTAGTAGTGGTGATTCAGAGAAACCATCGACAATGGCAAATACGGACGATGATAGGTGAGTGAATGTTGTATTTGTAAATAAACGAAGCCAGCGAGATGAGAAGACCAATTTTGGAGATACAAAAGTAAAAATGAGTGTTGAATTAATGTAATTGTGCTTATAAAGTTGGAAAACACGATTAAAGTGGTTGCTACGTGAAATGAATTATAAGTATAACTTTTTCTTCAGATTTTTTTTTCTTCAGATTTGGGTTACAAATAATGTTAATAGCGTCGGTAAGGTATTCTTTTGAATTGATTGCAATTGATTGCAAAAATAATCCCCAATACATCAGTCCATAAAACGTCATAATATGCATAGCTACATTTGGTTGATATACCCTACTGTGGTTTTGGAAGTATTATGAGTTGTTGCTTACGTTTTGTAACATTAAAATATAAATACTTCCGAGTACTTTTTTTGCGGGAAAATGTTTTTTGTTAAGACATTTTTTTCTTTTCTTATGATATGAAACAAAATCCATCGGAAATATAATTGCTCCGATTAAATTCAAATTTATGCCTTTGATAGAACTTACTTATATTGTGTAAAAAAACTATATAGTTTTCACATACAATTGCTGTCACATTATGTGAATGTATAATGAATTTAGGAATTTAGCATTTCTGTATTTGCCCAATAGTGTCATAAACTGCAGTAATTCGCGGAAGTAGTAGTGATTGATATTTAAAATTCCGTACAAATTATTGTAAATTGGATTACAGAGTTATAAGTGGCGTATTTTAAATTTATTGTTTTGAAGCATTTTGTATTTTTCAAGAAGCTATTATACAAATTTGTGTAAACTCTTAAAAATGGCATGAAAAATAACATTAAAAAATATATTTCCGCTTACTTTAATATCTTAAGACGTCAAGAAAACTTAAAAAAAATTTTTTTACAAAATTTGTGAACTTTACCGAATTTTGAATTGGCGATCGGGCGATTGGGCGAACAAAATTTTCTCGGCGGTTACGTCAACAAGCAAAATTGTCGCATATGAAGCTCGGGGTACCCAGAAGTAGTTGTGGGCAAGCCATTGGATCCAGAAAAAGTGACTGCTTGGTGGGCATTATGATCTGGAGATGTCATTGGACCGTCTTAATTTTGAAAATATGGCTGGGGGAACCTTTACCGTCAACCGTTATCAATTCAATTCAGAGCACTATGGCCGTATGATAACCGACTTTTTGTTGCCTTGTAGTTGAACATTATGAACTGTATGATATGTGGTTTCAACAAGACGGTGTCACGAACCACACAACACGACCGATTTTGGCTTTATTGCATGAAGCGTTTTTCTTATAAACACCTGACAGTCAGATAGTCACAATTAGACTCAATCAAAAGTGACATATATACGAACTCTTTATAACAAAACTTTTAATTAAAAAACAAGCAAAATTAGTAACAATAGTAGCAAAATTAATAATGTACAGTTTAAACTTTGTCACCAACAGCAATTAATTCGAATGGTGGTGCAAATTCAAATCCCGAACATAGCAAATATGAAAGAAAATGTTTATCAACATAAGAGTAGGAATACACTTTTTTCTTTTTATGCAATTGGATTAAATGGCTTTTAAAATGAGCAACAGATAACAATGATAGTAAAAAGAGATATCTATTGTTTCATGTTTTAAATTCAATTTTCTCATTCCGCCATTATGAAAAGCTTTTAGTTGTGTTTCACTAGCGTTATAAAATATACGCAGATAAGGCCGTTTTGGGCTTGTTAAAGTGTTCATTTGACCATTAGGAAAATCCCTTATTTTCCGTTCTATTAATACTTTAACAGCGCTATAAAAACCGTTTCCCCAAGCTCGGATCGGTGTTATCATTTTGGATCAACAAAGCACTACTACCACTACTGATACAACTTCATTCTTGAATATCGTACGTTCGGCCTACGCTTGTACTCTTTTCTGAAATATATCACCCACGTTTTACCCAACTCTTTTTTTGAACGTATAATATATACTTTCGAACATACATAGATGGCTTTTGCTTGTATATGCTACTTTTAACTTCCAGCGTTTATAGTCTAAATAACGAATAAGCAGGTAACTCTTATTGTTGAAAAGGGCTTTTGATTACACTGGCGTTGTTGTTAATGATTCTATTTGTCTCATTATAATTACTAAATCGTTTATTATATGAATAAAAAAGCCTCCTAAATAAAAAAATAATTACAGTTGGTTTACAATTTGTAATTAAGTTAAAAGCCCAAGCTTTTTTCCGATGTTATTTACACTTAAGTACCGAGGTTGCAACACGGTTGGAACACGCTGCTATCGTACATGTGATCGTGGTTTAGTGCTCCGATACAATCACGAGAACTTTCATGGAACAGCAGCCATTTCGATGTGTCTGAGGAACACCCTGAATTGTCGAATAAGACTATATTGTGGTTCAACAATACCTCCCGTTCGTTGCGTCTACGAATATAGTATGTGAAAGCCCACTCACTGTAAGGCGCTTTCATATGCGTTTTATTTTTTCTATCTCAATTGCCCGATATTACGAATTGCTGCCAAGTTGTTTCACCGACATTAATACATCCAACTTAATGGGCCGTAAACAAACTCCAAACACGTTTTAGTTGAGGAGTCATATATATATTATGGGAAACTATGGGAGTTACAGATCGAAGAAAGTAAACAATTCAAATATTTGTTAATCATTTTTATAGTTGTTTTTGTTTATATTTATAAAGTGCACTCGTGGGTGCCTTACTTGAGTAGATTTCATGCTAGCAATTTATGTTATGTTGCAGTTATGTTATAGTTACTATATTATTATATTTTCGTTGTAGTTACTATATTGCAATTTCAAATCCGTTTGTCCGATATTAATAAAATATATATTCTACACAAAATATTGATTAAGAATTATGTAAATAGAAAGCCAACATTTATGGCAAGTTATTGATTTTTGGGCGCTAAAGTGCAGTAATAAATAACATGATCGTCGTAACAAACGTCTTATTACAGTAAATAAAATCAAAATCAATAGGTCATTTAACGCATCATTAGGATTCATCTTAATACAATCGTGTCTAATATTTTAAAATACGAAATACACAGATGACTGGTTAAGGGTTCTGATGATAAGGTACAATTAATCGTTGCGAAAAAACAATTTTAAAAACTGTTTATAGCATTTTAATAGCTATTTTCATTACTATTATTTGGTGTAATTTGTTATTCAGATCTTCAGGTCTTCTGTATTGGCTTTATTATTATATTGAAAAAATATAGTATATTGAATTTTGTTGTAATTTGTTTAATATGAAATACTAGAGAATTTCAACTGGTGTGTTTTGAATGAAATTGCTGTGAATTGAATTTCAGTTTACATGCCTTGAAGTTTGATTGATATTTTTCTAATAAAATTTGAATTTCTAATACAAGATTTGAGTTTCTTTGAAAAACTTCGGAATTATAGATGGACTTTATGATGTCATAGCTGTGACATTGTGACTTGATATTGAGTTCCAGTAAAATTTATACGTTCTGGAGAAAGGAGCCATCGTTTTACTATTCACGTTCCAAAATCTTTTTCACAATTGGCAGACAGTAATGCTGTTTTATATTTTATATTTTTTTAAATTTTCCACGACTATCTAACATTTTTCTTTAAATAAAATACGCCTATTATTAATATACCGCCCTGTATAATTTTGTTTTAGATGGTTCTAAACATTTGTTTATGATTTTGATCTTTTACTTACTCGGTACATCCATTCTCACATGCTGGGACCTAATTAGTAAATCTTGCAAAGCTGAAATCTACATTTACTGAATATCTCGGGAGAGTCAAATGTGAATTGCCTACTGAACGTTTATACTCAACGTCACTTGCTCGTTACATGTCTAATAGTTTGCTCTTTCCCCATTATTGCTCTGATGGTTTGCATACATAAATTGCCCCACAGCGTAGACGAGTAAAGTAAAGCTCCTCTCCGTCAGTCTCACTTTGCGGAGGGCATTGTTCAAACAAACAAACAAAACTCGAACACGTTATTTTGTTGATGACCTGGCGGAAATCCGTCTACAGAAATGTACTTTAGTATTAACTAAGACTGTGAGAGCACTAAAACGGTCGTGGTTGTGGTCAGCGGCGGAATTTGTTGAGGCATGAATCAGTATTAAATTCAATAATGAAAATACAAATTTAAATTATTTTTATTTTGTGGTTGCGAAGGCTGTTTTGTGTGTCTTTGATATTTGCACAGCGGTACAAAAGTGCGTGGAAGTAATAAAATATGATAAAAATGTAGAAATACTAGAGAATTTGAAAAAATTCCCAAAAATGTACTGAAGTGTCATTTTAATTAGTGGGAAAAGTAAATTACCGTTTCAGTGCAAGCATTTCTTTAGAATTTGTTGAAATGATTCACTTTTAAAACCATCACAATATGTTTGCACTTCTTTTCCAGGTATTGTTATTCAATTGCCGCTTGTGTAAAGAGATAAACGAGAAGTGTCAAACATGGTTTTGGTTTCCGTGCTCGCTTTCCTATTGTGACTAAATCAACAGTTGCCATAGCGAGTGGAAAAAAAAAACAAATCAGATAAACAAAACTATGAAAAAGTTATGAAACCTTGTCGTTTTGTTGTTGGTGCTTATATACATAAATTAGTGGTTAATTTTATTACTTTTTATGGTATACTATTATGGTATAAATAACAAAATATCACTTTGAAGCCCAGAGTGCGTGCTAATACAAACGACGACTTATCTTTTTTGTTTAAATTGTAGAAATTGTATTGTCACATCAACCAGGTGCACATATGCATATTTATATACGAACATATTTATATTTCTTGATAAAAGAAATTAGTGTCTTGCCAATTCAAGATTTTTATGAATTCAAGTTCATAAAGTTCTTCGGAAACAATTATAATTCAATTACTGTCTTATCATGCGGTTAGTGTAGTAAGTGTTTCCTGCCCCTTACCCTACACTTCAGTCAGGTATTTACTTGTTCTGATAAGTTTTATAACACTTTGGTTAGAGTGAAAGGTAAACAAATGATTTGCACACTTCTTGCTATAAATAACACGAAGTTTCTGAATACCCCCCATCATTTGTGTTTTCCACATTTTTCTTCTGCACAGCAGTTAGATGTTTTCACATTTAAATTAAAATAATCGCTTATTTTTAGTAATCTGGGGATTGAAAACGACAATAAAACATATAATAATTATACGGATGAAAATTTCGGAAATTACATATCTACAAATTTCGGGCTTCCGACCACCATATAAGCACATCAGAAATAGCAATTACAATGTAAAAATTGGTCATTTAAAATGATCGATTATGATGGAAAATTTGAAAAATTCCAAAAACACGCAAAAGTGTTGTATCTAAAGACTTTATATGTCATATGGATTTTGAAAAACCCTAAATATTAGTTTAAAAAAACGTTTGCTAACATTATTTGTAAAATTCCTTTCAACAAAAATGTCGATAAATAACTTAAATTTTAATTCAGCACATCATGCCCTTTCTCGATTGATCAAAAATGAAAGTCAAAGGGCGGTTTTTAACTGGCAGGCGATTGCCATGTGCTTAAACACTACACACATGCCGAACGGAACATTATAAGCGATGGATAAAAAAGTAAGCATTCGCAGTAGCCGGTACCCAGGTCATAATGCTTTGATTTATATCATCGGACGTGCTCCTTAAGCCAAAACATGTTGGAATCATATTATTAGCTCATTAATAATTCTCTCAGAAAATTATCTATACCGCTGGCTTTGTTGTTCTTAAACTATGATACTGTAATCCCCGGTAAGTTATCAGCACACTCTCTATATCCCCGACCAGACGGCCTTTACTTTTTGCAGAGCAGTAGCACGCGACATAAAGCCAAATAAATAAAGGAATATAGCTGCCTGTTCTCAAAATTCTAAATCGTATAGGTACATCCCTACGCCCTTGTCGACGAACATTTCTTTTTTTTTCTATTTTTATAAACAAATATTCACCTAAAAAAAAGATTTTATCGGATCCATAATAAATATTTAGATGCGGCTGATCCATCCTAGGCAACTCAAAAAGTGCTTATAGAATTATCAAAAGCAAAAACTTTTATATCATTGTAGCCATCTAATTGAAGAATAGAATTTTATTTGGATGTTTCCATATGAAGAATTCCCAGTTTCATTATTTCAGGAATACAGTTAAGTTATAATTACGAAATCAATATAAACTTGGAAATTTGAAAGTGGTTTTTATACATTATTTGTGTTGGTCTCTGGTTCAAAAATACGTTTTAATCTGTAACAGTTTAATGTGGGTTTCGCCTTATTCACGGAGTGCCATCATTCTATAGCCAAGGTCCCTTTGGGTGCTCAAACTATCCGCCTAAGGATTAGTCGAAGTAGCAAATTTCTTGGTTCTTGAATCTCAAATATAGTCTCGATATAACAAAAGTAAAACTATATTCTCGACAGGGGGCTTTGGTCGAAAGATACAGTGGGGATTTCGATCCCACGGCATTTGAATCCACGATTTCTAAATGAATAACCATTTAATTTTACCATTGCATCGTAATTACCTATATCTAGTAATAATATTTTTCTTATTTGAATATTGATAGATTTTAACAAAAATTAAAAAATAAAAAATAAATAAATAATTTCTTAAATCACTTTTGAAGTTTCATTTTACTAACCTGTGAAATAATGTGTTTATTTAATAAATGTTCTTATTGGCTTCCTTATGAAGTCCCATATCTGCTTACTTGAAAGAATCGTAAACCACTAATTGGGTCCTTGAATTTTTCCATGAATAGCTTTCGATTCTGTAAAACGTGTAGTGAGTGGATGGTGTGAGGCTGCTTTAAACATGCGCTGAGAAGCCAAAATGCGAAACTATTTCAGCGAGCTCTACCTCATTCAATTTTCGTTTAACATTTTAAATGACTAATGGTGGAAGTTTTGCCTTTGCTATTGTCTTCTTTGTTATAACAATTGGTTTTTCCCCTCTTTAAACTATTGTTCGAATTGCAAGCAAAAACATATCAGTCAAGTGGCCAGAAAAGAGTTGAAATTATTCAATCTTATGTTACGAGAGCAATGTAATAACTAAATAGCTCGAGAATAGCTATAGTTATTTTTATCTGTAATGAGAAACTAATGAATATTCCATCTGTAGTCATTTGTATTAATTTTTTTAGTTGAAATTGAGAAAACATAAATTCATGTTGATTGATACAGATGTGAATTAAAAAAATAGTGGTTCGATAATGAAAAATTATAATTCATTTGATATGTCAATACATAATCTGTAATAATAGACCGTTTTTGTCACATTCGCTTATTAGGCGATGAGTCGATAAGAAACTATTGCCTCTGGAAATTTGAGTATTTTTAAAAAATGTTCAGCAGTTTTGATATTTTTTTGGCTTAAAGCAATAAACGATGTCAATATATAAGTTTTTAAGGTGCCATTTTATTATGGGCATTTGGGTGAAATAACGGATCAGTTCGATGTATAATGTATGAAAAGGAAGAGGTTGTTTTACATACGATAACTTATCTGGCAATGAGTTGGTAAATCGTCCATCCCATTATAAAGTTGTTCCTTTTCGATATTTCCTGAACAATTTATATTTTATGCATTAAAACGGGAAGAAACCGTGAATGGTTTAAAAACGAGCTATCACGGTACTTTATATAAGACAACAAAACGTTTATAAGACAACGTACATCGCTCACGACAATGTCGGGCCGGTTTCAGTTTCAGTTGGTTTCAGTTCAGTTCAACTTTTGGCGCCTATTCTTGTACTTAATATCGATTTTCCTGTTCTAAATAACAATTTTAATTTCCTCACCTGTATTATCAGTTTGGTTTTATATTACCTATCACTTCATTTCGAACTGCACAAGGTCTTCCAGCACGCGGAACCAATCGGTAAATTATTGGACCGCTAGTAGCATTTCGAACATGAAAGAAATTTTGATATGATCTCATAATCGAATGCTGACTTTCAAAGTAAAATTGAACAACTTTAGTTCTTTGTCTTGTGCTGAGCCTTTCCATCATAAGTTTCCCAAATATTATTTAGTTAATTCTGTAATTAGACGAAAAAAAAAGACAAACAAAAAATGTATTCACTGATCAAATTTTAACGTTGCTTATGCGCCACCCTATAGTTAAGTTCACCGTTGGCGCAATATATTTCGTTTGGTTAATTGTAGACATATTTGTGCAAGTACAATACAAGAATTTGGTAGTGGTTTTAGGAATGAATAACAATTAAAAATATTTTGCTATTCTTACACAACGGCCTCATTTGCCTTTTCGTTATGAATCAATGGTTTTTTATATGATTGAATATGGAGTTTTAACAAATAGGAAGTTATGATGACCATTATTCTTATTTATTCTCCCTCCTATGCGATCGAATCAGAACAATTATTGATAGTTTATTGTTTATCTATATCAATTTATGGCTTTCCAAAGGCGAACTGGTTTTATCAATGTTAATTTGTAATATTAATTTTGATCTTTCAATATCAGATTGCATATACTCAATATCATGATAGATCTCTCAATACTAATTTGTGCCTTCTCAATTTTAACTTGTTATGTGCATACAACCTTCGTTTTATAATTCCTATTAAAAACTTCGTCTTATGTTTAACTGTTGACATGTGATTACTGCAGTTTACATAAATAATTAACACAAAATAAAAAAACCTCTAGTAACAAGATTTTGTTATCGGGAATGTAAATTAGAACTTCGTATTTTGTAATGATTAAGGGAGAGCTTTTTTAGTGGTTAGCATTTATAATTATTTCATAGAAAAATGTAATTTCCGTTTGTGTTTATTAATATATGTATATTTATAGTGAAATTTATTCGTTTGTATACTAGTAAAGAGTGTAAGAGCTGTAAGAGAATAGACTAATGATTGATATCCTTGATTATTAAAATGGTGTGGGCTACTTAAATCTAAGAAATTACTGGAGAATGGAACAAAATCTACGTTTTTATAGCTTATTTGTGCGTTCGCTATGTATCAGTAAAGTAAGTTAGAAACCTTAATTAAAAATGAGAACTATAGCAACTGTGACTTTAAAGACAGCTTCCTACTTGGACACTTTTATTACATAATGTCATGCATATAAACGGATCAGTCAAATTTCGCTCTAACATCTTGTCCATATCTTGTCCATATTTTGTCTTTATTATAGAATGACTTGAGTAATCTTTCCCTGCAGTCGTTTTTCGGTTCCTTGCAAAACTATGATCAAATTTTAAATCGGATTTGAATACTTTAAAACAAAAGTTTGAAATTCTCGCAAATACAAATAGCAAACTGAGACACATAAGAAAAGAAAAAATCCTTGAGATTGTAACAAATAAGTTATTTGAACTTTAAAATAATCTTTTGCGGTGGTGTAGACAGCAATCTGATAAATTAAGAAACCCATTCTAGGTTCGATTTCCGCTGGGGCAAATGTTTTTAATATTTTCTAAATAACCGCAAATTACTTCAATCGTAAAAATAAAACTCTGCAATTTCCATAATTGTTTTAAAGATTAGAGCCCTCAAATGGTATTAGAGGAAAGTTTGGCTTTAGACATTCTTAAAAACTAGACTAAATAAAATTCATTATTGGGTTACTTTGCACTTCTAGGTGCACCTCTGCAAATTCCTCATACATCTTATGTACATCATCATAGATATCAATATAATATTCTACAGCTTCCATAGTGAACGTGATGCTTTTATTCTACTTATGACGAATAACAGTGCACGAGATCAAACCGTATGCAATACATTGTTTCCTGTATAATAATTTAAATCCGGTATGCATAAATAGTCCGTTTTTGGAATACTCACATCAATTGACGGTGTGCAAAAAGTTTTAGTTTGCGGTAATAACTAACCAAAAAATTCTTCGTAGTTGTCAATCAAATAAAAAGTGGCATAATAACAGGGATCGCTGGTATC
>JAHXMU010000699.1:50974-97169 GCA_019455685.1 Philornis downsi | reverse complement strand
AGTAATATATAATAGAATGAATCCTTTATTATACGGAAATTGTAAGCGTCACAAATCTACTCTATTGTAGACATTTTTGATAACGTCTATGTTTAATTGCTTTCCGATATCATCAATATGCTGTCTCATTTCTAACTGTGTTCCTGTTGGCATAGATAACATTAAAAAAGAAAAACCATCGTTCTTATTGGTTCATAAGTCACGATCAGATAATGCTCACCGTCTGCTGTATCACATTTCACAGCGCCTTTTTTATGAAAAAGGAGCCAATGATTCTGCCATCAAAAATGCGCGCCAGACAGTGAAAAGGCCAAAGATTAAAATTGCAAACCTGAGAACGGAAGGTAACAAATGTTTGACATTTAAGCCTCATTTACCTGTAACATCAATCGGTTTTATCAAAACACTCTTTGTAAGTAGCACGTAGTCAGAAATTCCAAGCGCTTTCGTTTTTTGCATTCCTTCTCTAATTCATTGCCACTTTGTTTGTCGCTAATTGAATTTTTAGTGGAAGGCTTTTCGTGTAGTAGCATTTTCTTCCGATATCTAAACATGTCCTAGATACCGCAGTGACGGTTTATTAATAAGTTTGATTACGCCCATTTTGGTAGGGAGTACATGCTGCTCATGTTTGATACGATGTCAATGCTTTCCTTTAAAATGCTTTCAAAACAGTTGTTTGATATATAAGCAGTTTCATCAGGTTCCGTCGCGTTCGACATTACCCAGGAATCTGCTTTGTTTTGCAAAACGGTTAGAATTTGCATCGGATACAGCAGAATTTCTGTTTGTAGAGGAAGGCAGATAAAATCGTCTACATTTATGCTATGCATTTCTTTTCGAGCAATTGTTACCTACTGATATAATTTTCGATTTATCATTAAGGTATGACAAGATGGCAGTCATGAGCCAGATAGATTAATATAACCCGAGAGCCTAAAAAAGAAAAAAAATGTATTTATTGCCAATTTTCGATTGTAGAAACTATTCCGCGTCATCGTCTAGACACACTCAAGAAAATATGTAAACAATTTCTTATAATGTCATGAGCCTTGTGCTTTACACAGTCATGACGACATAGTGGATGTATTCTCTTCGTGGTTTGTGCTCATTAATGCTGAGAAAAATAGGTCAATATATTCCCGTTTATATGTTTTTGTCGTAGGCATGTGGTGTCGTATGACATTATATCCTTTATGTCGTGTTGTATTTGCAGCACTCTCTTTATTAAAGGGCGACAGGGGCAAAAATACTTCCCATTCTCTTTCCACTTCCTATTGTTTCATACGCATAGGCATGAGAAGAATGCGGAAAGGCAGATATTGATTGTTGGCGTTAATGGTAGTCATTTCAAGTGTTGTTAATTTTAGAGGTCATAATAAAGGAGCTTTTATGCTGTTGTTTTACGTAATTACATAATTTTTATAAAAATATGATATTTACATATATATTCCAAAATTGTATATGAAATTTTTCTTTAGTTTAGGATCAGTTAGTTTACGTAGTTTTTGAACTTGATGGTATACCTTTCCATAGAAATTTTCATTGCTTTTTGGTCACACAAACTTACTTTGAAGATGTCGCCTTTAATCGATAACACCAATTTCCATCAATTTCCCATAGCGAATAAAGTATTAAGTTTGTAACATGCAATGCTAACATACGGCAAAGTTTTTCCTGAGCTGCACTTTTTTCTGCTTATGATAAAATAATTGATTGAAGTTTAGCAAAAGAGTTTGAAACCTGTATAAGAATTCCACAGTCTACGCACATGAGTGATTGCCGCATTATTATTGAACTGAAATAAAGATAAATATTTTATATGTAATGTCTGTTCCCTAAATGATGTAGTAAGGGAATTGACATTTTGCAGATTTGATCGGGTGAATTGTGATTAAATTCGTTGCTGTTTTAGATGCTCAACATATACGATTTTATAGATATTTGATTTCACACTTCTAAAAGTTTAGAACAGAAACAAACATATCGTTTTCCTGCATATTAAAATCATGTCGTTTTCATGCACAGTGTACTATAAAAACAAACAGAGCAAGAGATTCCATTGGAATTTATCATACAAATTACTAATGCACTAACCACAGTTTCAATTTCTAAATAAAAAGTAATCCAAATGGTATTCATGCTCTTAAGGGTATTTTTATGGTTCGCTTAATAGCCCAGTCGTTCTCCGGTTAGGGTATCAAGAGAAAGAAACAACCAAATTTAATGGGTAAACTAAGGAATTGCAATCTCTCTCCGTACCAAACGTTTAATTTTTATAATATTTTCCTTACTCTCAATGTTTTTCGAAATTTCACACTTAGTTGTTAAAAACAATTTCATTATATTTTTGCATATTCTACATTAAAATACAATTAAATATTTTGCATGTTTTCAGTATTTACAGAGATAGCACAACGTCAACACTACTGCTTCAAGACGATTCTCGACAATCTCATCAATTTTTGGGCGTCAACACAAATCATAGGAACAGCAACCATCATTATTACAATAACAATAGATCGAAAACTCCTGGTATTGAAGAGGTGCCAATGACCCAACTAGCGCCATTTGCAGATCCAGTCGAAGAACTAAGTGCTCCAAAGGAATATTGCACGAAATGTGAGAAAAATCCTTCATTATTTTTTGATGATGGCATACGATCAATCGATTTTGTACTGGTCTACAAAATCAGTCCGCAACAACATGTGGAAGAGGAGAATGCGGAGAGACGGAGGGTGTTCGAGGCGAATCTCGAGGCAGAGGGTTTGGAAATTGAGAGAGTGTGTAAAGAGAAAGAACAGATTTACTTTGTTAAGGTAAGATGGTTTGCAAGCAATTTAAAATAATTTTATAAAACACTAATGTGTAGGTGTTGTTGTTGTAGGTCCATGCCACCTTGGAAGTCTTAAGACGTTATTCTGAGATCTTGAAATTGCGAATGCCAATGAAAGAGGTAATATTAGCAATAAAAATGGACTGTGTGTGGTTTACAATTTTTGGTTTTGTGTGTATTTTTTAATTCTAAGTTATATTTCCATTCCCCTACACATTATTTCAGTCCCCTAAACATTATTATTAAATTATTGTTTCTTTTAAATTTTAATTTTTATTATAGTTAATATGCAACGTGAAATTTTTAACGAAATACAGTCGTCTGCGTAATGCAGCCCAATACATTTCAAAAAAGGTTTGAAATGTTTCTAAGTTTAATGCATTGTCTTCTTTTCTGCATTGCGAAATGGCCCTCTGTTCAAAAAAATTGGTCACAAACAAAATCAGCATATAACAAACCTTTCTGGTTAAAAGTTATTCCCGTTCCTAACGGCCTTAGTTTGCAGTTTTGATTTAAAAGCTTTTTTCTATTATCGATTTCGATTGTAAATTAACATTACTTGGTTGGTTTTGGGCATGTCCTATGTTTCTAAAATTTGTTTCGCGCTTGGTTATACTTTTTTGGTATGTTTTTGGGTTCGACATTTATTAATTACATATTTTTCTATTTCTCTTAGATTCCCGGCATATCGGTGGTGAATCGCTCAACTCAAAGTGTATTTTCTAGTCTGAAAAGTATCGTTACTTTCTTCATGAAATATATTTATGTGAATGAGAAATATTTTCCACGACACACACAACGTTTTACTGCCATCTATAGTCGAGACAAAGAATATTTGTAAGTACGGCGTATAGAATATATATATATATATATACAAGTGTATATATATATATATATATATATATTTGTATAAATATAATATGTTTATTTATATATGCTATGCTTCATGCCGATTAAATATACATTATTAGTCTCGTTGTTAATCGGTGGTGTTCGTTTACATGATGTTACTATTTTCAATTAAAAAACATGTATATAATCAGCCCTGCTTGCACCAATACTTGCGTTGTTTTCATTCCATGCGCGCAAATCGTCATAAAAATTAAAATATATAACTTTCTTCTTGAGGGATTGCGTCCAAATACAAGTTAAACTTTAATGTGTTATTTTGTCCACCATTGATTTTTCAAAACGAATCAAACAATCCATATACTTTGTTGTTCAGAATTCGGTAGTCTTATATATATACTTCAGATGGTTTTTATATACTATCGCTCCGTCTTCGATTTGTCGTAGCAAGCGAGTTAAAAATCTGATTCCCCTCAGTACTTCCTGTCGCTATTTTCCTCGCCACCCATAGAATACAACATTCGACTTTTGTTACAGATGTTACCATTCCTGTTTACGACAGCTTTGTTCATTATGGTCTCTATAGGCATGTTGAAGAGATTGGCCGATAAGCTATTGCCCCGTCCGAGGCCTTGTTTATGTCAAATGGCTTAGTAAAGTATTTTTTCCACTATTTGTCGTAGTGTGTATTTCAACTCAGTGACCGTTATCTTAAATAATATATTCTCAGGAAAAGATGTAAAAAAGAACCGCAATTAATTAATCTGAAAGCAATGAGATGTATCATCACTAGTGAATATTGCGAGAGCTTCTCATAGGCATGAAGGTATTTAACAGCTAATAGCCTTGCCAGATTGGAGGTTTTGAAACCATTAAATAGATAACCTATTATATAATATATAATGAATTGCTGATCGGAGTCGTAGCACTAAATATAGTGTAACTCCAAACGGGTAAGACGTCATTACGAAATTTTTCAGGAATCATTTTATTATACTCAGCAATTTTGTAAATCTAATTAAATAGTATGTAAAATCCAAAACGTTAATTTTTAATAAAGTATACCATTGTAATATTTACATAAAATAGGTGCTTTATAAACGACGGTATTGAAATTAAAAAAAAAAAAATTTGCCCAGCAATGACCCTCAAAACGGGTAGTACTCGTATATGACTCTAAAACTAAATTTTAGAATCTAACCGTCTAAGAATTTATGTTGAGGATATGTGAGTCCGAAAAGTCAAAACGACAATATTTTTTTCGGTTGGGTTTTGCGATGTTAATAGCAATTTTTTCATTTCTTTGCTCTTTTAACGCCCGACTAAATTTGGAAAATGCAAGAATTGGATTACTTGAAATTATTTTTAAAAGTTAATCTTATTTTTTAATCAGTGGTTTATTTGGAAATCGATAAAAGCTTTTTCACTTCATAATTATTTGTGCGCCTAAACAGTTGTAATTGCTGGTAATAATCGTGGTTTAATATTTTCCTTTTAGATTTGATATCCGTCATAATAATTTTTTTACGCCCGCTGTCCGTTCCCGTATTGTCCAGTTTATTTTGGATCGCCAACGCTTTACGCCAAAAAGCAAAGATGAAATGGCATTTGGTATTGAACGCCTATTAGCCAATGGTAGCTATTGTGCTGCCTATCCATTACATGATGTAAGTATTTGACAAAAATACATATATGTGTTCAACAATAATCAACTATTTATCCTATTATAGGGTGAAGTGACGGAGAAGGACACCATGCGCAATACTTTGCATGTCCATTGGGCTTCCATAAGTAAATGGTATCGTTATCAGCCCTTGGATTATATTAAAGATTATTTTGGCGTAAAAATTGGTTTGTATTTTGCTTGGCTGGGCTTCTATACTTATATGTTGTTGTTGGCTTCTGTGGTAGGGCTGTTTTGCTTTATCTACTCATGGGTTACACTCAAGGATTATATACCAGTGTAAGTATCAAAAAATATATGATTTTATTCTTTTTTTTTTTAATTTATTTTAATTCGTTCTATTTGTTTTTGCCTTAGTAAAGAGATTTGCTCTACTGACAATAGTAAGGACATCACCATGTGCCCTTTATGCAACTGGTGTGAATTTTGGAAACTGAAAGAGACCTGTTTTTATGCCAAGATCACCTATTTGATCGACAATCCAAGTACGGTATTTTTTACGGTATTTATGTCGTTTTGGGCCACCCTATTCCTAGAGTTGTGGAAACGTTATTCAGCTGAAATTACACATCGTTGGGATTTGACGGGCTTCGATGTGCATGAAGAGCATCCCAGGCCTCAGTATTTGGCCAAACTACGACATATACCGCCAACGCGCACCGACTACGTAACGAACATGAAGGAGCCCAACGTGCCATTTTGGCGTATGAAATTACCGGCTGCCGTTTTTAGTTTTTCAGTCGTTCTTCTGCTAATCGCTTTAGCATTTGTAGCTCTCTTGGCCATTATAGTATATCGTATGTCCACGATGGCAGCATTGAATCCAGGCAAATCTATGACTACCTCATCTGCAATAATGTTGACTACGGCGTCAGCAGCGTTTGTGAATTTATGTTTGCTTTACGTACTTAATTATGTAGGTGAAGTGGGAATAAATGCCACGGAGAATTGTAATAATCTATTTTTTAATTCCTGTTTCTTCCATATTTTAGCTATACAATCAGCTGGCTGAATATCTCACCGAATTGGAAATGTGGCGCACTCAAACCCAATTTGACGACTCTTTAACGTTAAAGATATACCTTCTACAGTTTGTAAATTATTATGCTTCCATATTTTACATAGCATTCTTTAAGGGGAAATTTATTGGCCATCCGGGCGAATATAAGTTAATATTTGGGCGTTATCGTCAAGAAGAGGTTTGTTACCATTTTAATGGTAGTTTCGTACTTCTGTGTTTGAATTTCTATTTTTTTTTTGTACTGCAGTGTTCTTCTGGTGGCTGTCTTACCGAGTTGTGTATTCAACTGGCTATAATTATGATTGGAAAGCAGGCTTTTAACTCCATATTGGAAGTTATTATGCCCATGTTTTGGCGTAAAGTGATGGCCATAAAAGTTGGTCTTTCACAATTATTTTCTTCCAAAGAACGTGTTCAACATAAAGACACTGAAAGATGGTTAAGAGATTTGAAATTGTTGGATTGGGGACCGCGAAGCTTATTTCCCGAATATTTGGAAATGGGTAAATATAGACAACTTGAAATTTTTGTTCAATATTTATAATAATTTAATTATGGTTTGAAAAAAGTATTTGCTACGAAAATTTGATTTAAAATCGTTCAATAAACGTTAATGAATATCAACCCTTTAAACATAGAGCTATGCTAACAACTAATGGATGTAAATCAGTTTAAATTTCGAAAGACGATAATTTTGTTATTGAATAAGTGGTATATATAAAGATCAGTGTTTTTCAAACTGAAAATTCATTCCAATTAAATGTAGTCTTCATAACGCAGTATTTTTGTGCAGACTTGTAACTTTTCCGCTTCCATTCTTTGCTATGTATAATTAACCGTCTAGTAGTATAAAGTCTTTCACAAGATTTTTATAAATATTTGTTCATCCTATATACGATTACGGGAGGCGATTGAAAATGTATTTTCCGCTTCCATTGATTTCTGTGTATAATTCATCTTTTAGTGGGAAGAAGTCCTTCTTTGGCATCGCTGGCCCAAATAATTAAGTGTACAAATCAAGAACCGAGCTTAAGAAAAATAATTTAATAATCTTCACCACAGAAAAAATTTGTTGTAATTAAATTATTTACCATTACCATACTTTTATATGCTTTTAATTTTTCACTTGCATTTACTTACTTTTAGAGCGAGATCATCAACTTTATTTATCTAAATATTTGTTTAAAAAGCTGTTTGATTTTACGCATCATGGAACGGAGAATCTACTAGAGAAGGCCTAACTGTAAACGTAGTTCAATTGTATCCGAAAAGTAATTTTCTAACAGCATGCTGAAAACTAACTAAATGAAACTTCTGTGAGATATTTATAATGGGAATGCTGTGTAAAATCGTGAAAAGTCTGCATAAAAGTCGTAATATCTCAACCATAGAAATAAATTTTTAAATTACTATTGCTTCAAATTATTATTGTACATGTACAAAAGCACAAATGCCAGTTTAAGGAAAACGTTTTTTTGGAGATGTTTTAAAAACGTTCCTGCTAGCGAAAAAACAGGTGTATTCAAAATATTCTAGTAACCGCCTTAAAATATGTCGTCCTTCGTTTTTAGAGGTGTACATTAGCAGCTTCTTTTCGAGGCAGTCTTATGTAAATGACTAATGTTATAATTTATTCGGACGATTTCTCCATGCGATGATCATCTATAATACTTGTATAGAATTTGCTTTAGTTTAAGAAAATTCCCTTTATTTGCTACATATATTTTATTAAATTCCCACTACCTGCAGCATGTTACTTTAAACAACCTGCCTTCGTGCACTAATTGAAACAAATTTCCATTATGAATACTTGCATTTGTAAGCCTTTTTGGGAGCCACCTATAGTTGTCAATTGCAACTACAGGATTGCAAGAGAACCATTGCCAAAGTTTCATTAGTCAATAAATGTTTGATGAGTAGGAACAAACCAACTTTTACACTACAGATGCAAAATATAATAATAATATATTATTTTCATTGGAGATCTGCGATTAATTATACTTTAAGATTAATTAATATCGTAACTAATCAGTTAATAGAATAATCAAAAATTCGGATTACCCATATCCACCAATTATAAATTAATATGAATTTTATTAAGCAATGCTCGAACAACATTTTCAAATAGTTTGGACAAGAAAATAATATGATAGAAATGTACAGGCAACACTTATTTTAAATGGCAAAAAGGTAAATTAAAATGTTTTGAATGCCTTATAAATTTATTATGGGTTTTGAATAGTCAAAATTATGTTTGATCAATAAAATATGATCAATTAATTGACTAATCCGGATTTCGGTTTTTATTGTATTCGAGTAAAAATTCATTATCCGATTGCTTATCCATGTTCGATTTTAATTTATTGTGCTTGCCATCTATAAATTTAAAATTTTCCACCATACCTCTTTACAGTGCTACAGTATGGCTTTGTAACAATATTTGTGGCAGCCTTTCCATTGGCCCCATTGTTTGCATTATTAAACAACATTTTGGAAATGCGTTTGGACGCAAAGAAGCTGTTAAGACACCATCGACGTCCAGTATCGCAGAGAGTGCGGGACATTGGAGTGTGGTATCGTATTTTAGATTGTATAGGAAAATTAAGTGTTATAACAAATGTAAGTTAATAAAATCGAGAGGGTCAATTCACAGATCGACTGATAACACATTTTATATTTTTGCTTAGGGTTTTATAATAGCTTTTACTTCGGACATGATACCTCGCTGGGTTTATCGTGCTCAAGGCGATGGTACCTTAGATGGATACTTAGAATTTACGTTGTCCCGTTTTGAGGTTAAGAATTCAACGGAGCTGAACAGTTTGGCGGCAAAATACGACAACCTGACTACGTGCTAGTAAGTACAATGACTATTGGAATATGATAAGTTTTCAGTATATGTATTATGTATATTTCTCTTTTTGTGTTTGTTTACAGTTATACGGATTTTCGTGAGCCAACGCATCCATATAATTTGAGTGCTATGTTTTATATAATATTAGCTTGTCGTTTGGGGTTTGTTGTAGTTTTTGAGGTAAGTTATAGTACAAACTATAGGTATATATTATGCCATATTTTATATCAATTGAAAATAAATTATCCAGATATAATTTAAGTACATTACATTTTTAATTTATTGTTAATTCCGCTCATAGCCGAGCCGAAAAAGCCATATATGATTATGGTTACTACATTGTCTGTTTGGATTTGAAAATGTTGTTGTTGTTTATGGAAAATGTTGCGGCTTTTTGAGACTTCGGATATGAAAAATTACTTTCGTTTTGCCATATGTTGTGTCTTTTATTATGTTTTTTTGTATTACTTTTCATACATTCTGCCCAATTTCTTTCTCAAACTTTAACATGTTGAAACATTCCAGTGGCCTCCACAATGCTTTCTTGTAGAACTTGATTTTCCTGACGTTGCAGTTTTAGAAACTTACACAGCCAGTAGATGGCAAATGTAAACATTACATTGAGCACTGTAAATATTTGACAGGATAAAGATTTACAAAATATTTTATGTATATCACTTGAACTTACTGATGAATATGCCAAACATTATGCTACGAACAATACGCTTGTCAGTGGCCGCATCAACTTCATTGAATTTCATTTCCATAAATATATAGGTGGTAATCTCGACAACAATTGATATTATTGTATTTATAATCCAGGGAGCAATGCAAATGGTACGTTTCTGTTAAAAAAAAACGTAAAATATGATATAAATACATGTACATATGTATAATAAATGCAAGTAAAGTCAAATTGAAACGTTGAAAATCGAATCGTGGTTAAGAAAAAATGTTTTAATATATTGTCGGTTATAAACAGATTTTCATTAAATCTGACTATACATAGACGAGCAATATCTCTTAATCAGTGAATTAGCCAATCATGCTTTGAATATTTTTATAGCAAATGACGCTTAATTAAATGTATGTTTAATGTTACTACGCAACCAATATTTTCAAATATTATATTATAGATTAAACAAGAATACTTGATACCGCCGAAGTTTGGACATACGATAAAACGTATATATAGGTTTGCTAAAAATTGTAATCTATTGGAATAAAATTATTATAAAAATAAATATATTATAAATTATTTAACTTAGCCCATTCCCACATTTTTGTCTACATCAGCAATACTTGGAATCGATATATTTATTTAGATTTTGCGTCACAAGCAACGATGTCTTGATTATTGATCATTTATACGGGATATTTATTATACTAACTGTGGTCTGCGATGGTTCATCAATGGAAGTGGGCTAGATTCTAATTAGATTGCAGGACGATCAAAATTAAAATTACTGAATAGACATAGTTACTTGTACAATTATTTATTTAGTTCCAAAAGAGCATTGGTTTGGTTCTAGAGGCCATTTTGGACGAAAATTTCCCAATCAGCTTTCGAAAATCACTGAACCCTGTCTCGACATCAGGGATCGATGGAGTTTGATCGCAGAAGCCTAAATGCAGTTTTAAAGCGCTTGTTGATAATTTTTTTTTACCTTCGAAATGGAGTATTAATAAATTAAGCTGTTTAATTTCACCGCTTTGCCAATGTTATTATAGCATCTTTTCTTTTAGAGCATAGAAGCCTAAATTAATCATTAATAACATTTAAACTAAGTACTTTGTCACTATTTCATAATTCCGTAGTTTAGAACAGATTCATTCTGGGAGTAGTTTGTTCATATAGTAACAAGAAAATAAATGAGATTCTGGCCAAACGACATTCATGCCATAGATGTGCTTTATTTGCAAAAAAAAAAAAAATCTTCGAAACTTCGGGGATTTTTGGGTATCAAAGTGCCGTTTGCATGCCACTCACAAGAGTGGCTTGCATTCCGCTTGCATTAAGCGGATCCATGAAAATGACAGACAAAAAATGCGATAATTTTTGAAGAAGTGAAGTTCGCATTATTTTATTTCACAATACCAAAGTTGGGCTATAGAATATATTTTTGACAAATTTACAATTCAATCAAATGAGTAAAAACCGTGTACAATCCGTTGCTTGCTTTGCTTTCTTAAATAGTGAATTTATCGAGCAGTTTTGTGATCTTTGAACAAATAAATTATAGCAAAAAGTATGCATCTTCTATTTGACCAAATACAACAATATTTTGTAAATAAATAAAATATTAAATTACAAATAAAATTTGTTTGCTTAGTCCCACCTGCGTTCTCATAAAAAGGAAAAATATCAAATTAAAATTTTGATACAAAAATGATGTTTATAGAAGGAGAAAGAATTATTTTAGATTACGATTCTGTTATTAATTTTTTTGCTAACTTTGCTATTTTTTTATTATTATTTATTACGGTTGTAAATTTCAATTTGGATCGTAAACATGATTAGGATTTAAATTTAACATTACTTACCTTTCTTATACCATCCATTAGCAAAGCACCTAATATAAAGTTAATTAGTGATTTAATCCATAAAATTATGGCCATAACGACGTAAAAAGCATCTGGAAAATTATGCAGCAACACATAATCGACTGAAACAGGAAACGGAAATGCAGACCTCTTGAAACTGTCACTCACAACTGACTTTTTCCCAATAACGAAATAACTTACCAACAGATGATAACATATCACTTAGAGGGTCCACAATTCGAACATTGTCATGTGTGGATATACCCCAATTTGTCAAATTGAAATAGTCTTTGTACAGATAATAACTGCACACGATTAGAACACATAACGATAATAGAATATCAATTGAAGCTATACTATAACCGATTGAACGGAGATTTAAGCAGCAAGTTAATCGTTTCATATTTATTTTATTTAATTTTTGTTGTTGTTGTAAGTTTTGAAAAATTTGTGGGACAACTTTGAGACGTCGATTGTCTGTCCAGCTTAGTTACTGCTACTGAGGATGTTTTCCCGATGACGTGCTTTTAGCTACTGAACTATCACATCCATCGATACTCATTGCGAATCTATCTAATGCTATGCCCAACTGACATTTTCCCTTTTTAATGTGGCGACCATGTGTAGTTTGTACTACGAGAATGAATGCGAAAATAATATGTAGGTTCTTATGTTGCTGCTGCTCGTTTGTTGTTCCTCTTGATGTGTTGCATCTAAAAACAGCATAAAATGCACTAGTTTGTAATAAGTTGCTATTGTTGTTGTAATGAAGACCTTTTTAAGGCGGCGGCAGGCGTCCGTACGTCGTACATTGATCTTTGACATAAAATTTTGAAAATGTATGCAAGTGAGGTGCTCTTAGTTAGTGGCAGCCGTCTTGTAGTTGTTTGGGTTCTCTTCTACTTTCCACATTAGTGGTTACTCTGTTTTTCTTTGGGATGATTTAAAGGTGGTGTTGAAAATGTTTTCCTTGGGATTTTTTTTTCAAATTTAATTGACCGTATTTTTCTGGGTTTTCTTTATAACCTTAATCCCTTGATGAGGGAGATTGAGGTTTGTGCTAATGGTGTTGCAATGTGCAGTACAAGTGAAAGTGTAATAATGAAGGAAAATATATAAAGTGTGACATGAATGCTTTTAAATGTTATGTTAAAGTCGTTTGATGTTTCTATGCTTATTATTTAGCAGTTGCGATAAGGTAATATGGAAATATTTCAACTTTGTTGCCTTATGTTGCGTGTTCTGAGTAGGCAGGACCTTGATAAACTACTTCAATAATATTCCATAAAAATGAAAATTGTTGATTTTTAATATTATTGTTAAAAATATGGTGTGCTTTGCTAGCCTTTTGATAATCGCTCTTTGCGAATAGAAAAAAAAGATTTCCCGGAAAAATTATTTACCGTGAACTATTGATTATTTAGAAACAGTCGATTTAGTTAACAAATTAACAGATATACTCGTAGTTTGTAGTGAGCAAAATAATAAACGGATTATTTATAGTTATCTGACAGAATTAGCACTTTTTGAGAATAATTTGAATTGCATTTTCATGATACAATAAATGTTAGCGAATGTTAGTTAACCCCGTTTGCTAACTTTGTTCAAGTCCCCAAATATAACGGTCTTCAAAGACGAAATTGAATATTCAATTATCAATATCTAACAATATTCCGGAGATTTTGGTACATTTAATTATTTGATTCTTTAATTTATGCCTCAACAAAAAGGGAAAAATTAAAGAAAGTAAAAAAAATTCCTGCGGCACTATTGAACTTTCCATGAGCCGGTATTATTTTGCCATTATTTTAATCTTTGCAGAACGAATCTGTTAATTTTTTTGTTGGAAAATCGATGTTTACTTCTTATGAAATACTCCGAAGCAAATTACATTAGTTTTAGTATTTTAAGGACTGTATTTTAGTAATTGCATTTTGAATCAAATCAAATTGAAAACGCGCTTCTGCGGAAAAAACACAATTTGGAGGAAATTTCTGTTCCAATGCGAATGAGTACACGTACAGATATGCCATAATTTCAGTGAGTAGCTTCAATACCTTATTATAATCAATTCGAGCAAAGAACTGCTTTCAATATATGAATTCTTAACTAGCTAATATGAATCTCCTTTGAAATAGAATGAAATTATTTTTAAAGAAATAATGGACCGCCACCCGGCTAGCATTTTGGAAGTGGGTTTAGACTAGTGCAAAAGGGCTATGATATTTTTATGTTAAATTAGTTAGCCGTATAAGAGGTCCGCTAATACATGAGAACCTACATACGTACACATACATATCCTATAAGAAAATAATTTAATTATTTTGTTCAATGTTAATTTAAATTTTTTTTATTCAAATAATACATTTTTATGAACAATGTAAGTACTATTTTGTTTAATTACCTTCTATCATCGTTCAGTTAAATTCCAAATTGATCCTTTGGATCAAAAAACTGGATCAACTCGGGGTTTTCACATCCTTATTGAATGATTTTCCATTCAGACATATTTGGAGACTCGGGAAAAAATTAAAATTTGAAGCTTCCAGATAAGTACGGTGGATAAGGCGTCAATTCTCATCCAATATTTTTTTTTGCGAACCTGTAAATGAACCCCAGAATTTATGGTCTGGTTCCTTGGGGGAAGTTCAAAATAAAACACTTCCTAAAAAATCCCTACAATAACTTTATTGGAAGTTATTTGATATTTTTTCATCACGATGATATTCATTTGGAATTCCAACAATAAAATGCCTGATTGATAGTGAGTAAAAAAGTATGCGTTTGTCAGTAATTGGAATAGACATTTTATTTATAGGAAATCAACTGTGGATTTCTTTAACTTTGTAATTACGAAATGTTTTCGGTGCAGTGATTCTACAACATGGTTCTTGTATTAAAACACCCTATACACTACCGTCTCCTGCGTCAATGATAGATATCATAAGTGAAACCTATTTATAAAGACGCAGAAGTCACTATCTTTCACTTGTTTGTGCTATTCAATAACACGATTAAAATATGTCTTTAGCATAGCTGGAAGTTTGTTCGGAAAGATAGGAGTTTGCTTGATCCATCTGATTCAATGTTTTTAGCTTTCGTCTCGTTAATTTTTTGTTAACCTGCCAAAACATCGTATTTATTCGGTTCTTAACATATATTTTGTCAATACTTAATTTTAACCGTAAATGGAAATATCATAAATACTTAATATAATTAATGAAATATTTCCAACGTTCCTCATATATGGCCATTTCTAAGGTTTCACACAAAACTGTATTCATTATTGTTTATTTATTTGCACTTTTATACAACTTACTGAAGTAGGTTAACCGATGATTAAAATAAATAAAATAACATTGAAATTTTCCAACATCGGCCTGGTTAAATGTACAACTTATACATTTACAACCGTCTTTATTTCATTTTCGTTTTGCAGAATTTTGTTGCATTGGTTATGATTTTAGTGCGTTGGTGCATACCTGATATGAGCGTTGAGCTAAGGGATCAAATACGGCGGGAAGTCTATATAACAAACGAAATTATCATAGATCAAGAGGCCAGAAAGGCTAGGAGTGGTAAGTAATAGCTTTACCTAATTTTCAAAAGAGTTTGGTTATGTTGTAATGTGTTCCCTTTGTTCCATTTTCTAGAACGAGCCAAACGCAATTCTTTAGTTCGCATGCCTGATTCGGAATCCAATACTCCTGATCCCAATGATCGTTTCATACGCATCGAACAACTGATGGACCGAAATTTATCACAATCTCAAATGGATTTAATAATACATGCCACTAACACAGAAACTGGCATCCATGGCGTTGTCTGATGGGACACACGAATCCTTACATTTGCAGTTTTAAATGCAAACCAAAAAGACTTGACTTAAAATAATTCATATTAACTCTACCACATCATATGTAACATGGTCATTGAATATTTTTCCTTTCTGTTATTTATGTTTTGCTTTGCATAAGTTTGGTAAAGTTTTTATTTTATTAATTCTTTTTTATTATTTTGTAGACTAACTTTTGGAAGATTTTAATAGAACAGACAAGTGAACGTATGTATTTGAAACAGCACATTTGAAACAGCGTAATCTCGAGATTCTATTACTTACGGTATTTACTATTATTCAGATTTACAAATTGCAACAGAAAGTGGTAAATCTATCAATACAGAAAGTTTGTTTAGACTGCCAGACAATTCTGATCTAGAAGAGGAGGATTTTGAGATATTTGATTAAATTTAATTTTTCCTAAACGCGGAAGATACGCTTTAGATTTGATGTAGGCTGTATTAAAAAAAAATGTTATCAGCCCTTTAAAACTTCTATTTTTTTATAGTTAATTATTTATATTCCATCTTTACAGTCTCGTAAGTTAAAAATAAAAAAAACATTTAGTTATTAGCATTTTATGATTCAAACCACTGGAGCCCAGCTCTGTTACAACTTTCAATATTAATTAAAAATTTTTAAAATTTGTTTTTTATGTAACAATTTCTGATTAATCTATTATGCCTGAAAAAACAATATATTCTTATCGACAATCGTGGAGGCGACCATGATATGAATTAACAAAACTCGAAATTTTGTATCTCAAAGGCCACACTTAACACACGATTTGATTTTTCGTCTAAGATTTGTGACAAATATAAAATAATATCTTACCTTATTTTATTGCTTACAATTTTTTATTTCCTTAAACTAACCCGTTTTTTAAATCGGTGCTGTGTTTAGCCTAAATTGTTATATATATATATTATTTTTAGCTAAAGCCCATATTTTTTCAAATTAAATTTCATTACTACCAAAAAAATCTCCCATATTTGATCAAATTATAGCCGATAATTATTGTGTTTGCTTAATGTGCTTTTATTTAATGTGATATAACTGATTAGTTTATATTATTTTACTATTCAACATGATATTTTTTATTATTTAAATCATGAACATTGGAAAAAACGACCTAAAAACACACAAAATGTATTCATAAGAGCTTATACAAATTATATTAACAACTGTTTAGAATTTCTTGAGCGAACAACAGCAACAAGAAATGTGCCAAAAGAAAAACAAGGTATATCTTTATATTACAAAATATAAAGTATAGAGCACAATACTTTAATTATAAACTTTGTTGTTTAGTCTATGTGATTCCTCACGTGAATTCATTTGAAGTCACAAAATGTCATCCAACAGAGACTATAATTTTACATAGAATATTTTTGGAATCATTAAATACTTTAAATAGTGACATAAATAAATGAATATGAGCTAAGAAATATTATAGATGTATACATATAAACTAATTTTGTATTTTATACATTTAGCAAACTTATTGTAAATCTCAATGTATTTTACGTAATAGTGAATAAATTTGACTATTGTTTTTGTTTTGGTTCCTAATATTACATAAATTTATGGCTTTTGTCTTACGTTAAATTTTGTCTGCTTTACCAGCAATTGGAGTTAAAATATCGAGTGCCTATAAGAGTTTCGATTTGTTTTTAATTAAGAGATATCAATTCTTAACGTTGCACTGATAAAAAGTGTGGAGCTTTTACGCAAAATATAACACATGCTGGTTATTTTCTCTAGATTTTACACTACCGTATTGCGCTAAGACTAAATGAAAGACATTCATCTAAATGATTATCATCTCATCTGGATGGAAAATGCTTGTGTACTGGTTATATCCTGATTTTATTCGGCGCTCCTCTGTTGAGTTATAAGCATGCAAGCCTCTGTTGGTATTGTGCTCCTATTCTTCAGAATTCGTCCAGAGGGGAAAACTGCTTTTCTTTGTTGGGTAGAGTATCCCTGAACAATTTCTCCCTATTGCCGGCATAAATGTGTGGCTGTGGGAGACGTAGAGAGTCTTGTATGTAGGTTAGCCTTTTTGTTGTTCACGAACTTGTGCCTACCCCGCTCTAGAAAGTGTGATCACGATGAAACTATTATATGATTTGATTTTAGTGCAACATCTGCACGTCTAGATTAACTTGCAAAAAGCGATGGGCTTGTACTTGATATATCTGGGAAGCTTGAGCAGATTGCCATTGTTTAATTGACTTGTATTCTGAATTGTTTGTCTGTTGTTGCAGGAAATGTAAGTGCTCCAAATCCGCTGGGAGATCTGTTGGGAGTGCGTTTCTGTATTGCGCGTTTTGTCCAACATTATAAGGATAACGACTACACATTGCCTCTCTACTTGAATAAGGAATGTGCTTTAAACAATCTGACGTCCAGCGGTATTATAAGGTTTTTTGGAGCTGAATCATTGCTAAAGTCCTGGTGGAATAGGCTTACTTTATTGTTAGGAGACGTTTTCTTCAAAACTGTGATGTGATGCAGTTCTTTTCCTAAACAGGAGGCACTCCTCATGAGGGAGTTACCTCCTTTGGGTTCTTGTAATAAAAGCTGTGCTTTGATAATAACAGGTGAACAATTTCTGCCTATGAAGAGCTACCCCACGCAAATTGCCCATGGAAAGATACTGAAATGGACCAGAATAATTTCCCGAAAGATCAGTTCACTCGTAAATACATTATGTACAATGTTATGGGAATAAGGCTGTAAATGCTAGACGGAATGAAATTAAAGTTCTCTTCTGCTGGTGTCTGTCGGCGTCTTCTTGGTATTGTCTCGGATCAGTTATTAAACTAGATCAGGAACATTAGGGAAACGGTGAACTTTTCATGTCGAACAACATGTGCGAACAAACCCGAAAAAAACAGAAAAGCTTCTCCTTTAGCTTGAAAAACTGCTTGCAACGACTTGGGAAAATATTAGACAAGTTACAAAGATTTTCCGCAACTATCGTGTCCATCATCCAACCAGGCAGTTTAGGGCAAAGTTCAATCGTTTTGAGAAACCTTAAAACAGATAATAATGGTCAAAAAGGTAGTACTGTAAACGATTCTTCTTATTGCCGCATCAAATGATAAAAATCTTCATCCATTCACGCTGTAAAAACGTTATGATTATGTAAAAATCGTAATATTTTGAGTGTAAAAACCAATTTCAAAATTATGTTATTGCATATTTAAAGTACTGGTATTATGTTAATGTTTAACGAAACTTGTAATTTTAGAGATTTTTTGAAAAGGGTCCAGGCGCCTTTCTGCCCCTTAAAGCCGAACGTCTCTAAAGCATAAGTATTTGAGATTTAGTTATTACTCCTGAAGATTCAACTCATCCATCCAGAGTAGATTGTAAGAAAAATTCTTGATGTACAGTGATGTGAAAAATAATAAGGACACTTATGCCCAACAATAATATTTGATCAGAAAATAGGTAAAATGAGAGAATTGCTGATAAATAACTGGATTAATTTTCAGCTAATATATTGCAGAAACAAGTTCCGTTACAAAAAATCTTAGAATTTGTATACATTTAAAAAAATTGGTTATTAAGCAGAGATCAGTTGGTTTTGGTTGTGCGAATTAACAAGGACAGTTTGTCGATTAACTAAAATAAAATAATATCAAAACTTTTAAAAGTTATTTTTTGTGTACAAACGGTAAAAAGAGTGATTTCGTAGTTTTTAGGGAAAAATGGGAAAATCTAAGCACTGTGACTTAGAACTAAGAAAAATTATTAAAAATTTGCATAAAGATGGAAATTCCTATAGAAAAATTTCAAGGTTGCTTGGAATTTCAAAAATAATGGTTGAAAATGCAGTCAAATAGATTCCGGTAAGAGAAACACGTGGTAGAAAACCAAAAGTTACACCTGGTGTTAAACATGGAAACATTCGAAACATTCGTAAAAAATAATCCATTTGTTTCATCGAAACAGATAAAAAATGATTTAAACATAGAAATTGACACATCAACAATTCGAAAAACACTTATTAAAGAGAACCTTAAAGCTCATAGTGCTAGAAAAGTACCAATGTTGTCCAAGAAGAATGTACAACAAAGGCTAAAATTTGCTGAAGTTCATTCATGCTGGCCTCAAGAAAAATGGAGAAATATTCTATGGTCGGATGAGACAGAAATTAATTTATTTAATTCAGATAGGGGTCTTCATACTGTAAAAAGACCAATTAAGACGAAATACAACCCAAAATACACTCTTGAGACGGTAAAGCACGGCGGTGGTAATATCATTGTTTGGGGATCATTTTTCTACTATGGTGTTGGGCCATTGTATCGTATACAGGGTATTATGAAAGCAACAGCTTTTGTTGACATTCTACAAAATTGTATGCTTCCTTATGCCGAAGGAAATATGCCACTGTGATGGGTGTTTCAACTGGACAATGACCCGAAACATACGGCAAAGTGCACCAAGACGGGGCTTGGGAATAACAAGATAAATTTATTAGAATCGTCTGCGCAGTCTCTCGATCTAAATCCGATCGAGAATTTGTGGAATATAGTGAAAACTTCAATTGGAAGAAAGTGTCCCACGAATTGAGATCAGCTATGAAAATTAATTCAGGCTGCGTGGAATGATATACCGATTTCAGTCTATCAAAACCTTGTTAACTCCATGCTCCGACGATGCCTAGCAGTTTTAAAAAACAAAGGAGCCTCAACAAAATATTAACCACTGGAAAACAATATTAGAACAGTATTAATTGTGAATCTCTTCTTTTCTTTTAATGTTATAGTGTTATTTAGATGAAAACACGAAGTGTCCTTATTTTATTTCACAGGGTGAATTTGTATTTTAAGTTTAATTCATTAAAAAAATTTAAAATAACAACAATTTTAAAAAACATAATGGAACTCGTTTTTGTAATATATTACCTAAAAATAAGTGAAGTTATTTTTAGCAATTTCTCTTTTTACTTTTTTTCTGATCAAATGTTATAGTTTGACATTATTGTCCTTTTTTAATGTATTACAATTATTCATTAAGATACTATGAAGGATTTTTAAAAAAAGTGATTTAACATGACAACTCAACCTTGAATATATTTAAAAACACTATTTTCTAATTTTCACTTAGCATAGATCACTGCTCACATAAGATTTGAGATCAAACATGACAAAATCTTTCGAATAGTGTTTATTACATAGTGGATTTTAATCGACGATTTTTACATGTCTTAATTTGAAAATATACTGGCATAGATATAATTTATATAATATATTAATTTATATAGTAACATAATTTATATAATATGTTAAATGTATCTGTGGTCATAAAGAGAAACGACTTAAGACTATTTCGAGTTTATTCATCATTATTCTTGTACTGATTCTGATTCTTATTTACGTCCAATTCCCATTTCAACGTAATTCACAAGGTAAAACAATTTTACAAAACAGCAATTTTTGATTACGCAATATCATAAATTGTTCATATTAGTAAAAAATATATTTTTTGTTATTATTGCTTATGCCTTTGTAGAGCATATTTTCGTCTAAGCGCGATTCCAAAATTCCATATATTTCGAAAGTTATAACAGATTCCCATAATAGCGATTTTTTTAAAAAGCCCTTAATATTTGATAACGGAAAGTTTGTAGTAGTTTTTATTTGTAAGCACGGATGTAACATATTTGGGGTGGTTAACAGTTTTTTTAAGTCTTATATTCCATTTTACGCATTATATGATTAAAACTTTACTATAAATGAGATAAAAAAAAAATGTTAAAACATTTTCAAATTCATGATCTTCTCCGGACAGCTCAAGATTTTTAATTTTGTATTTATTTCGTTTTGCCCGTAGTAGTCTGCATTCATTAAAAATACATTCAGTAGGAAAAGTCAATAAAACTGGTCAAAAAATTTATTGTATCGTCTTCAGGACCTTTCCGAAATAACACACATGAGCCAATCATTATTTTTGAAATGCATTTTCGGGAAATTCTATTTCATGTATTATTCGTAGTGAAAGCGTTTCCAAAAATCTGTCTCTTGTTGACAAATTTGCTGGAAAGAACTCCAAGTGCTCAACATAATTAAAGAAAATAGTCGACATCACTTTGACATTTGATCGACTTTGAAGTAATTTTTTTCGCTTTTGGCTAAGTTGGAAGCCACCATTACGAAGATGGTCGACTTGTTTGCATATCAAATTCGTAAAATCATATCTCATCAACTGTTACAGTCCGATTTATGAATGCAGGATCGAAGTTGATTCGTTGGAGCTCGTCTTCAGAGACTTTAATTCGATTGAGTTTTTGAAGAAAATTCAAGTATTTTGAAGCTGGTCGAGCGACCACGCATACCGTATTTAAACAATCGTGTAAAATAGTACAATTCGATTTGTGGGACACAGAAATTTGATCTTTTTCAAACTTAAATGACGATTTTTAGTCCCCATATCCTTCACTTTATCAATGTTAACTTCACATATTAATGACCGACTAGAGTAAGGTAAATTTTGCATCTTTTCGATTTTCTTATTTTTTGGATAACATTTAAAATGCACATTTACAATATACCATTTGAGACAAATTTTTGTACGATATTTTTTATCCATTGTGAAAATGGCAAAACATAGTTGCGATAATCTGACAAATTAGAGCACTGTAAGCAAATGAAGTGACAGATTGTGCTCAAACTCCGCGCTAATATACCTATAGAGTACAAATTGATCGATGTATCAAAATTTAATTTTTCAATGTAATTTCTAATACGTAGCCTGAAGTTAGTTAACTTCTTGTCAATTAATTTATAATATTAGGTGAAATGTGAAAAAATTTATAGAATGACCAATTTAAAGAATATCTTACACACAATTTACATAGGCATATGGCTATGTATTCCTAGATTAGTATCTATCATTCAATTGCTTTATATTAAACATCGCGCATTTAGTATTGCGAATAAAAATAAATTGCACTGCTACTCCTCTTGGGTACCACACATACAATTTGGCCGATTTAGCAAAAATCGGTGGACCTTTTACATTTCCACAACGGAGTACTTCAGTATTTGTGCTTTGAGAGCATTTTTTTGCAGCAACACAGAAGGACGTTGCTTGAAGTCAGCTTATCTGCCTGAATTTTCTGTATTGGTTCCATTTATCATTCTTCCTAGAATTTTACAATTACAATTGCTAAAAGAGATTGGCCAATATTAATTTCTTTTGTATCGTGCCTACTTAGATACGGGAATAACAAAAATATAGAATTTTTAAATTGTGGAAAATACTTTTTCTGTACAGATATTATTATACAATAAAAAGAGGTATTTTGTGACATTTTCATCTAGATTTTTGAACACTTCGTGTCTGACATTATTAGAGCCAGGTTTAAATTAATTATTCTTATATAATCCACCAGTCGATACGGCGTATAAATGAAATTTGATTGAATGGTTTAAAGAAGAATTTTGTGCCAATGTATTCGTATGAGCTAGGAAATTGACAATTTTAATTTAAGAGAAATAATATCGTCATTATATTTTCCATTACATTTTCTCCTGCAATAGAAAACTAAATTATTATTCAGTTTACCTTTTCCAGCTTTACCTTCTGGACTAGACAATTTTATCCTTTTTTCGAACTCTATTGTACCGGAATGTCTCATATTATTTATTTGTTTTCAATGAATATTAAACAGACAATGACCCCGTTTCCTTTTGGAAATGTTTTATCTTGAGGCTGCCATCTTTGAACGATAACAAACCCACAACAACTGGCGTCTATGGGGACAGATTGAGTAATTTCATGCTGCACATGAGTAAAGAGAGCCACTATAGGCATTTAAAAACAGCCGCCAGACGCCTTGGTAGGAAATGCGTCACTGTCGGTTGCCAACAAGTCGGTATGTAGTATATGTATGTACATGACAACATGCATTTCGCGTGTAACAGACAATTTATGACGTAAGTTTTTTATTTATTCAACATGATTTGAATTATAGCCAAAATTGTAAATAATTTGAGCAGTGTGAATAGAATTAACGAATATTTTGATTGTAGATGATTGATGGTGTCCCTTGAGAAAACTACTAAAAAATCGTGGGGGGGTCCCTTAAAAATATATAGAGCTAATATTGAAAACTTAATGGAATTCACAGCGAGGATTATAAAAATTAGTAGATACTAAGCTAAAATTGGTGCCAAGCCAAAAAGCAAAAAAAAAAAAAAGAAACAAAAATACGGTAATTTTTTTTATATTCTTAATATGTAAATAATTTTCAAATTGGGTAAATGTTCAAACCACTTGTTTGATGGTGCTTTTATGCAATTGAAATATGACCATATAAGAAGGTAGAAATCCTTCATGTGTATGCTTGCCATACACGAATTTCGGTTCCGTTACACGATGATTGTTGCTGTGTGCGATTTTTTGTTCTTGTGGTGCATGATGAGACAGACTGCAGAGTATTTTCAGGAAAATATTCATGACAGCTGATTTGTGAGACTTTCATTACTACTCTCATTTATGTTTTAAGTGAACAGGGCAGCCACCTTTTAAGTATTCTTAAATGTAACAAAATGAAACTATATTTTGGATACACAACTCAAAACAAAATGCAAACTGTGTCAGTTCAGTTTAATAACAAATTTAGACCGTTTAGTAATTCCACCACCAGATTCAATCGCAAATTGGCAGTTCCCAAATTAAAAACAAGATGAACCAGATGACAATAGATGGAAGGGACGTTTCCAATGTCATGAGCGTTCATATAATGAATAGTTTCAATATAAATTCCGATTACCTTCTGGTTGCAGTTAAAGTTCGTATGCACGGGATTTAGGTGAGTGAAATACTTACATACTTACTAAATATCGAGCGATATCAAAATAATAAATTTAGTGGGACTGTAACGAGAAAAGCAATAAAAAATTCTAAAATCTTTAACAAAACCAGCGTGCTACTTGGGTATGCTAAAGGCGTAAACATAGTAGGTCGAAAAATGAGAGATGTTGCTGTAACTTGTTCATATATTGAGCAGGTGTCAGTAAAAGTAATCTTGGCAGTAAATTAGCTCTAAACAATGTTGTGTGTTTCGGTGAATAAAAACTTTGGTCGTTTGGAACGAGGCGTAGGTATTGATAATTATAATTTTAGAGAAATTTCTTATTTCAACTACTTAAATTTTGTCATCAATAAAATAACCGTTAGCCTGAAAATTTGGCACTAAACAATGTTATTTATTTCAGGTATTTATAACAATTATACAATTTTAAAGAAATTGTTTTTATAAATCATTATTGTAAAGCATCATTATAAAGATTCTCTATTATGTATTTTAGTATCTGCTTTCATGGAAGAAATTGTCAAGACCCTTAAAACATGCCGCAGTTTCGGCACTGATCTCATTAATTGACTCAATCGTTCTGAAATCTGCAAACAGATAATGTCAACTGAAGGCCAAATCTGAATAATATGGCAATAAGTATTTAAATTAATGCAATATTGCCGTTGTATTAACCATCGACTTTAAACATGGTAGTTTGTCTTGGTGAAAGAATATTTTTTTCTTTGTCATTTGCGTACGTTTTTTTTCGGATTCTTGATTTTTTTCTCCAAATTATTCTAAAGTATTGTCTAACAGTTTATATCCAATGTCCATTACTTTTCAAGATAATCCTCCTAATATAAGGAGGCCTAAACCTTACCCGCAGACTGTTGCCTATAAGTTGTCTACTGCTTTGATTGAGGAGCATGGTGTTGGATCCTTTTTCCATTCATTGTTGTATACCAATTTGTAAAATTCTTCTTATTGCGTTGAAACTACTCCAAACAGCGCATCAATTTCCATTATTGGCAAACGTAATACCTATTTAACAAAAACATTTTTCGCAGAACTAAATTTTCGTGCAAAATAGTGTTGATATCTTAGCATGCCACTTTTCGACTGTCGAAAATAATTTTCAAGATTTTTTCATGGTTTCTGTTGCAACCATCTCCTTTTGGACTTCCAGCATCACCGGTGCTAATACGACTTTCTTCAAAATCCACAAGTCGTAGACGAATGGTTTTTTTTTCAACTGAGAAAAAAGCACAGCAACTTTTTGAAGTCATTGCTGAGTTGCACCAGCCATGCTGTGTCAATACATGAAATTTGTTCTTTCTATTGGATACCAAAAAAAAGTTGTGTCCCTTAAACCATTACAACTTAAACATAAATGACCGAAATCACATACAATTTTGGCAGGTGTCGGTGCCACATATAAAAATGAATATCGAATTTATATCTATCGTATATTATAATCCCAGTATTTGTTGATAAACATGTTACACTGGTCTATACCAACGTCACCTAAATCACATATTGTCTTAACATAATTAATGCTACAACCCCACAAACAGTTGTTGGAAATATTCTTCCGGCAACCCTGCCAGTATCCCCAAAAATGCCTTCCGCATTTCGCATACTTGTCCTCCTTTGCTTCTTACCGTTCGTTTCTAGCCTGGCCAACACATGTTCCTCCGCTCGGCACGAGATTAGTGGCGATTACTTTTTCAATTAGTTTCGATTGTGTTTTGCATAAGTAAACATTTTCTTAAGTGTCATAAATTGAGGAAATACTGAAGTGAAAGAAGTACACTGATGCTATGAACAATGCGACAACACTACATACGATATAAGCAAATTGGTTGTTAAGTGAACAAAGAATTGCGTTTGTATTTTAAGAAATTTGCGAATTGATAATGTTGTCCACTGTGTATGAGTGATATTAATTGAAAAGTTTAATGGGGCGTATGAGTAAAAGCAACTGACACGTTTAAAATAAGTATGAGTACTAAAGAAGAGTGATGCATATCAAAATGTATGAGTGGTATTAATGAAGTAGTCATTAGAGGGAACAATCATGTAAGAAAAATTCCAGCACGTTTGCGACACTCGGCTCAAAAATATTGATATATTGTTGAGAAAGGTTAGTAACAAATAATATATTCGCTTTTGTTATTATCTTTTATAAATGTTTTTGTTCGTTTGTGTCACATTAAAGAAAATATTGATTAAACACAAAAGAATAAAACTTAATTCATAAAGTAAAGATTTGCCAACAAAGGCGATAGGAATGAAGGGAAGAATGCCATCTTAATTGAGGTTACCAATTACTTTACCATCAACGCAAGGAACGGAACAAAACGAAGTAGGAAGAATCAAGACATACATAAATATATTTCCCAAATTTCTTTGTTTATTGTCTAAATATAAGCAGAAACAGAGACCTCTTCTGAATGACATACGAATTGCTTTTTGCCAACTTTTCATGCTACATATGAATAATGGAGTGACACAATAATTAAGGAACGTGGCATAAGATATACTAAGTTCGTTCACATGACTTCGAAAAATGACTCAAATGCCGGTAGTCTATTGTTCTTTGAATATTGAGTTGTTTTTTGACAAAACTTCTAAGATTAATTAAACTAATAGCAATAAAGAGCCCGTTAATTGAGTGGTGTTAAACAACTTCCAACTCTGTATGCATACTTTCCCTTTAAAAATTACGAAATTATCATGATATTTGTATATATACTATATGTACAACAAATAAATATAAATGACTAATCTTTCGGTATAGTCTGACTTTCTAAATGTACGTATTGAGAAATATTGCTAAAACCCCACTTGTCAAAGAAAACCAGTTTAAAATTAAAGTGATAATTATTAAAACTTCGCATTTCCATGAAGTATAAATAAAACCAAATTAACACCTATTAAAAAATAAGTAAAAATGTCAAACAACTTTACGCGTATAATAATGAAGCGGAAAAGAGGGCGCCATAAATACACGCCTTCATAGACGAGTGTGGTTATAAAAGGTTTACAAATTTAGGGGATCATGAAAATACATGGTAATACTTTGGGATTAAAATCTTCCAGAAGTACAAGAATAAGCTCAAAAATGTGTCTAAATCCGATAAGCGTTTGGGTTTCACGTTGTTCTGTCAAATTCGAATCTTGCTTTACTTTTTCAACAAAGAGAAAATATAAAAATAGCAAAGTAGGCTCAGAGCGAGTATTTTTCATGCAGTAATCCGGTAACTAAGTTGCTTTAAAAGGTGCATTAAAGAACAACTTTTCCGTTCATCCCCAACTCGTTCTTCTCTGATGACTACTTTTCAGTAGGCATGCCGGAATACGAGATCGAGTTTTTGGATTTTTTTCTCATTCAATAAGCAGGCTCATTAGCTAAAACAGCAGCGCATCGGATTAGGATCAGATGATGGAAGTTAAAAACCATATATATAATAAAAACAACTACTATAAATTTGTTTGAAAGTCTAAGAAAATTTTGATGGCTAATGCTTGACAAAGGTTGTTATAGAATTGTCTCATCTCACCGCAAGAATGTTTAAAGTTATCAGAAAAACAAAAAATTATTACTTGTTAAAGTGCATAATTTAAGAATTTAATCCTTACAAAAAATAACGCCTGAGTGTAAAATCTCGCGTTCGCGGCATTCATTTAAGCGAATGACAACATGTCATTCCTAAGGCTGCTACTATGCTGACTTTTCGCGGCGAAACTTGATATAGAAAAAATGCTGATGAAATTTGAAGCTACTATTTATTTTTTCGAAAAAAACAACTTTTTTTCTGTTAGTTTCCAACACTGAACTTATGATTTTCTGTCATAATATGTTCGATAACATAAACTTTTGAAGTGAAATTATAATATAAAAGGACGCAATTTTGAGTATTTTAAATAAAATAACATGTTTGTGCTTCTAACTTCAGTGTTGCAAACCAACAAAGAAGCGTTAGCAGAGGTGCTAAATTTATTCACTAGAAAACAATGTTTCGTGAAATTTTCTCCTCGTGAAAAAAACATAGTGCCCAGCATTAGACTCCATGGTGGCTGCCATTTCGTAGCGGATATTATCGCTTTAGGCGAATGAATTTGTTTCTGATGCTTGCGTTTCGGATTCGTTACACTCCAGTAAATGTTAAAAAGCGCTCCATTACTTAATTCACGTAGTGAACCCTCTGACCCGCATCCTGGGAAAACTTGGATTATTGAAGAATCTTTTAGGCGCTACAGTCTCCGAATCAACGTTGACATACCGATCCGTTGACGCAGTAAGCTAGACAATATAAACTTGAAATACGCCGCATAACTTGGAATATACCTTAGAAGTTTCAGAAGTTTCTGCTTTAACTGTTGTAATAACTATTCGTTAAAAAAAAATCGAGACGTTATATACTGTAGGGGAACCAAAGGTAGCGCTATAATCGGAAGGTCTTTGATCTTTTTATTTGATCATTTGAAATAGAATGAATTAAGTTGCTAGAAGGTTTACTGCGAAAACTGCAAAAAAAAAAAAAAAGAAAACGTTTCAAAAATCTATGTTGAAAAAACCCCAAAACTCTCAGTCCTTATTAGGAATACGTTTGTATTGATATATTTCGAACCGATAAAGAACTGCGATGTTTCCTTGCACTGTTTAGTAATTGTAAAATAAAAAAATCAAATATTCCATCTGAAATTCAAAACAGATCTATTGAAGTTTAAAGTCTATTGAAATTAAAAATACCAATTGAAAATTCAAGACTTAGCAATTGAAATATCATAGCTTTAATTCGAACAATACAAGTTTTTTGTCTAATTATTTCCTTCATGATTATCATTATGTTAATAATGGTTTGAAACCATCGTCCTACGCAAACATAAATTATACTGATTCAAAGCAATTCATAATAACGACGTTCATCTACGTCAATAACAACATCTCCTCATAGGTATTGTAGCTCTTCCTCCCATTAAATTAACACCTCCTTTCATCCTGATTGGTTTTTAAAAATAGATTCTTATAAATATGTAAGAGAAGAGAAGAGGCCCTAAGACTTATTTGTACTATGAAATGTTTATCAATTAAAATGAAATGAAATATTTATAATTACAAATCATATACAGTCCAAGGACATTTCTCGGCTTGTTGAGGGTGCACAGTGGTTAAGGACATCACAAAATTAAGACCTATGAATAAATAAATAATGAAGCAGCCAGCTGCGTATTATATTTCACCGTACATTTCACTTGGGATGTTGGAATCTAGTGGTGAATTTGAAATATATAAATATATTATAGTTGGCCATATAATATTGTAATTTTTATATTGTATTAAAAGGGTACTTATCATTGGCAATCCAACGAAGGGTAACCAAATAACACAGCTGAAAAAAAGTTATTTTTTGTTTACTTAATATTGGATGTTCTTTTGGGTAGGCACTAATTTCAGAAATTTATATTTATCTCGTGAGATATTTGGTGTACAATTTTCGAGTTTTAATTTTCTACGAATCTAACGACGATTCTAGAATTTTGGTAATGGTAAAAACTTTTATAGTACGATCTGCTAAAACACATTTTTGTATTTCTCCAGAGGTTTACAAAGAAATGCTAGATAAAAGATAGAAACAAGATTATATAATTTCGAAATTACATTTTAAAAATAAGGACCATTTTTGGAATAATTTATGGGAGGTTAGAATGACAGCTTTGCTATGAAATGTGATTTTACAAACCTTCAAAAAAAAAAAACTTGTGAATAATTGTCAATACACATTTTGAAAATGATGTCGGACTATGTATGTTGAATATATATTTTTGGGTATATCTGAAAACAGGAACATAACAGATGTATTATTAAAAGGGCAATTCATGTTGTGCATAATTTCTGAAAAGTTTTTCTGAAATATTTCTAACACTACAGCTAACACAGATAGTTTGATTTTTCAATTAAATGGTTAGATTATTTTGGTATAAATAAAAACTATGGACCAATATTGCTGTTGTTGTACCTCGGAAACTGTGCAATATTTGTCAGTTAGACAATTCAATTCATTTGTAAACATAAAATGCTTTGTTCTGAAGCTGAATAAGCTGTTGAAATATCCAAATTTTATAAAGATGCGCATCAGAGTTTTAAGCCCTACTGAAAATTTACCAAAGTCTTACGCTTACGCTGATGGTCGATCGCTCTAGGATGTTGCAACAGTCTCCTCAAGAATTGAGAAGTTAGAAACACCAGTTTCGACTATAAGCCGCTACAGAACATCGTTACTTGTTTCGACGAATAATAGTATAATATTTTGGCACGCTGCTTAAACGTTAAGAATTTTAACTTCGATTTTACTAACCTTAATTCGATCGTCAATAAAATAAATGATGTCAGCCTAGAAATTTGTAGAAGATTATATGACATTATTATGGGTTAAGCATAATGGGAAATAACATAGCCAAATGTATCATAAGCTATAAGCCGACATTGACGTGGTTAAGCTCATCAAAATACAGAGTTGATTTGGTAGGTTACATGGCAACACTCCAGCATGAAAAGTCTCGATGGCCGTTGCAGAAGCGGGCGAATCACAAGTTTTCTGAAACAGAAAACAGAAGAAGCGCAGGAGACCAAACTGGCATTCTAGTAAGTAAATAAGTGCATCTTTGTCCTGTTCATTGTGTGTGCTAGATGAGATTGATATCTGCTTTATATATGTTGAAAATTTGTGCCAGTCAGTGGATGTGGTTTCTTTCAAATCGGTCGACATTTCCGTAAATCGTGGCGATTCTGTTTTGTTGATGTCCTTAACGTTTCATTGCCAGGATGATGCTGATGCCGAATTTCTGAAATTCCACTGAAACTCCACATCAGACATACAAATTGATCGAATTAGCAAAAACCAGTTTTCTTCTTCTTCTTCTTAGAAGTAGAGCACTTCAGGAAATTGTAATTTTACTTCCTTGATTGTGCTGAAGAACTTAACGACTCACCAAGTCCCTTCTGGCATCCTACGCATTTTTGCTCCTACTCAAAAGGATGTTGGGTCAGCGTATGTGTGAGTCGGTTCATCCAACTCAAATTTGTGTACAGATTTTTATTAAAATCAAACACTATCCGAATATACTCGTATTGATGAATTTCGTTTACATCTTCCTGGTTTCATACTACTGTTCGAGTTCAGAGAGAAAAATATCATTTGTGATTGCCAGTGAATTTTACACGCAACGTATTACGATAAATGGAAACTGTCAGAGATGCCATGACATGGGTACGGAAATGTAATATCAACAAGTTCAATTTCGTAAAGGAATTACATTACATTTAGTGAAGGTTTATCACGCAATTGTTGTAGATACATTGATATACAGCGAAAGGATAATCATCCTGTTGGGACCATATGTGGAATATTTCATATAGATATAAATGTTTCCCACCAAAAGTGTTTATAATGGATGTGAAATTTATTATTAAATTTAATCCAGGGACTTGAACGTACATATCATGTGTCAAAATGTTTCTAAACATCAGTTAATAAAGTGCTAATCGTATCTGCTTTAATGTCTGGACAATCCAATTCATTATTTGCATCTGTTATTTTGTGATTATTAGCCGGTAAACTTCTATTTCCTCTCTGCTCTTGTTATCGGTTTGTGACTAAACAAATTAAAATTAAATGGAAAATATTTTTATTAAGTTAACCATATTTGATTTATTGATAACGTGTGATTTGTACAGCCGTTTCTTAAGTTTCATTGCCAATTTAAACCAATGCTCACTTAATAATAATTAATATTTATCTGAACAAAATGTTTGCTTCTTTATTATTTTGAAATATCTGTTTTTTACGCTAATTTCATGTGAGTTTATAACTAATAAAAATAAATAAAAATTTGTTTGCGTTTTAGGATCAATGGCGTGTTAAATTTCCATTAAATTTATATAATATTTTCAGTTATATATTTGAGAAAATAAAAAACAAAACTTTGGATTTGAAGTGGCGAAATTAACCAAAATAATTATTCATAACATACTCTTACTTTCGAAAAATTGTTTAGAAACATAAACTTTGTTGCTAACATCAAAACACTTACATAGAGGGTGTTTTGTAATAGGTGGCGTATTTTCGTTGGGTGCAAATGCGGAGGTAGATGTTGTTTCTTTTTTTCTTTAATTGCGGAACATGCCTTCTGATAATTCCCGAAAAGTGTCCCCCACGACGAAAGTGTCCACTAACAATACTTTTCTATATGAAAAGTGTGCCTCAACAATATTTTTCTAAGGGAAAAGTATCGTGTGGAGACACTTTCGTATGAAAAAGTGTCATGGGAAGACACTTTTGGTATGGAATAGTGTAGTGGGGAGACACTTTTCGTATGGAAAAGTGTAGTGGGAAGACACTTTGCGTATGGAAAAGTGACACTTTTCGTATGGAAAGGGGTGGGCACTTTCATCACAGGGAAACAACCTCTACCTTAACATTTGCACCCAACGAAAATACGTCTCCTGTTACAAAATGCCTTCTATATATTTGTTTTTGAGTTGACAATAAAGTTGTTGTTTTCAAACAATTTTATTTGCAACCAATTCGAAAGCAAGAGCATGTTATGAATAATTATTTTGGTTAATTTTACCACCAAAGTTTTGTTTTTTATTTTCTCAAATATATAACTGAAAATGTTATATAAATTTAATGGAAATTTAACGCGTCATTGATTCTAAAACGCAAACAAATTTTTATTTATTTTTATTAGTTATAAACTCACATGAAATTAGCGTAAAAAACAGATATTTCAAAATAATAAAGAAGCAAACATTTTGTTCAGATAAATATTAATTATTGTTAAGTGAAAATTAGTTTAAATTGACAGTTAAACTTAGAAAACGGCTGTACAAATTATATGTTATCAATAAGCAAAATATGGTTAATTTAACAAAAATATTTTCCATTTAATTTAAATTTTGTTAACCACAAACCGATAACAAAAGCAGAGAGGGAATAGAAGGTTACCGGCTAATAATCGCAAAATAACAGATGCAAAAAATGAATCGAATCATCTAGACAGCAAAGCAAATACGATTAGCACTTCATTAACTGATGTTTAGAAAAATATCGGCACATGATATGTACGTTCACGTCCCTGGATTAGGTTGTATAATAATTATCACATCCACTATATACACATTTGGTGGGAAACATCTATATGTATATCTATATGAAACATTGCGTATATCCTTTCGCCGTATATCAATGTATCTAAAACGATTACGTGATAAATCTTCACTAAATGTAATGTAATTCCTTTACGAAATTAAACTTAATGATATTACATTTCCGTACTCATGTTATGGCATCTCTGACAGTTTCCATTCATCGTAATACGTTGCGTGTTAAATTCATTGGCATTCACAAATGATATTTCTCTCCCTAAACTCGAACAGTAGTATGAAACCAGGAAACCAGGAAGATGTAAACGAAATTCATCAATACGAGTATATTCGGCTAGTGTTTGATTTAAATAAAAATCTGTATACAAATTTGAGTTGGATGAACTGACTTACACATACGTTGACCCAACGTCCTTTTGAGTAGGAGCAAAAATGCGTGGGTTGCTAGAGGGGACTTAGTGAGTCGTTAGGTTTTTTAGAAAAATATTCTGAAACACCATCAAGAAAGTAAAATTATAACTTTCTGAAGTCCTCCGCTTCTAAGAAGAAGAAGACTGATTTTTGCCAAACCGACCAATTTGTATGTGTGGTACGCTAAGGGGCGTGTTACGAGGAGACACTTTTCGTTTGAAAAAGTGTCGTGGGAAGCCACTTATTGAATGGAAGTGTCGTGGGGAGACAATTTACGTATGGAGAAGTGTCATGGGTCACTTTCATTGCGGGGGAACACTTTTCGAGAGTTACCAGAAAGCATGTTCCGCAATAAAAAAAAAAGAAACAACATCTACCTCAACATTTCTCCCTACGACACTTCTTTCCATACGAAAAGTGTCTCCCCACGACACTTCCATACGAAAAGTGTGTGTCTCCCCATGTAATTTTTCCATACGAAAAGTGTCTCCGCACGACCCTTTTCCATACGAAAAGTGTCTCCGCACGACCCTTTTCCATACAAAAAGTGTCTTCTCATGACACTTTTCCATACGAATAATGTTTTCCCACCCAACGACGCTATTTCAAGCAAAAAGTGTCAAGAGTTGTATATGTATCAAATGCATCATTTCCCAATAACTTAATTTGTCCGAGAATATTAAAGAAACCAGCAAAAAACCTTTCAATTAAATCTGTAACCGTACAAATTATGCCAGTGTATGTCCCCGATAGTTAATATGAAATATGCTGTGTGACATCTACTGTGTTCACTCAATGTGTACCCGCAGTATCAGCATTTAATTGCACAACGACCTTCACATTAGCATCTCCCTGTATTTACCGTACTTGCTGCTCAGCTGGTTTGAGCATATGTGCATGTGCACAATCAGCTGTGGTGCGACTAAACACATGTTTTGCACCTTTTTCGCTCTCAATTCACTGCAATTTATGCCGTTGTTGCTAATGTTGCGTTTGACGCCAACCAACTAGTTGAGCGTTTAATTTCTTCTGCTTGCTCGCTGTAATGTGATGGCGCACCTCACGTCTGGATTGTTCTTGTTATTGCTGCACAAGATCGGCGTGTATGCGGTAAACATTTATTTCTGTGTTTTTTGCACATTTTCACGTTTCACGATTTATATTGATAGTACAAAATGGAAACGTGCGTATAAGCTGAGAATGTTGTAACCACAGTCGAATAATCGGTTCCTCTCCTAAAATAATATTTTTTCCAGTGCATCTTAAATTTGTTCTTCTGCCGTTTCGAATAGTATTGTAAAATTGAGCGAAAAACACGCGAATTATTGGTACATTAGAGCCTAAAACTGGGAAGATTGATATGTGGGAGTATCTCCTCTTCTCCCTATTTAAAAAAAAAAAATTCTCTCTATTTCAAAAAATTTTCCTCAGATACAATACAACTATGCATACATATGTTTTTTTCAATAATCTAAGCATGCCAAATAAGTTACCTTCCAACATGGCCGTCAGAGTGCCCTGTAATTCAAGTTGAATTTCTTCAATTGAGTGGAAACGGTGTCTCCGATGATCATTATATAATTTAATCGTCAAATATAGCGATCGATTTTATGCAGCAGTCATTAGTTGGTGCGCTATCAAATGTGGAAAGTGAAAAGCAGTATTTTCTACATATTTTATTCCCGCTCATCTGGCGATGAGTTGATATATCATATGTTAAGCTAGATATCGTGTTATGTTCTATTCACGAGGAAAAACTTCTACGAGACATTATTTGCTCGTGAAAAAATGTAGCGACATTGCTAGCTTTTCTCTTATTGTTTTCCAACACTGGTGTTTTTACGTCATAATTTATAAGTTCGATAATATGTTTGGAAAATTGTTAATTTGCGTCTTTTTAATTACAATTTAATTTTCAAGTTTACAAATCCATTATCGAGCATATTTCGTCGTGGAAATGCATATCATTCCCATTTCAGTGTTGGAAATCAACAAAAAAAAAAAAAAAAAATAAATAAAAAAAAGAAAGAGATTGTCGTTGCCACCTAAGAAAATTTTGCTCGGGAAAAAGTTAACTGCACATTCCATGATCACTTTTTTATGCTGAGTTTCACTGTAAAAAGTCAGCATATTATCGGCCTTTAGGAAAAAAAAACTTCTGAGCACAACGATTACATTTAACTTAGGGAAAATGATTTTTTTTCCGTATAGTCCTAAAAGTTTGATCATTTATTGCTTAACAAAAATCAATACGAGTATACGGCTGCTTTTGGTAGAAACGGTTAGAATCCGCAAGAGACCATTGGTACAAACATACCAATGCTGGCATGGTTATTGTAAAATGCTAAAAAATATGATTTTCCGCCGGATAACTAAAATAAGTCAATATATTACATATGGAAGAAGCCGTTTTTGACGTGACCACTTATCTGACGATGAGTTGTTCCATTGTCCGCGCTACTGTGTCGTAGTCGTAGTGTGTAGTCGAACTTTAGGCGACTGCCCAACTGTGGGCGTGTCCTCTTTGTTTTGACATTTTTTAATGTTTTTGACTTGACGTTGGTTTTATGAGTACAAGGATGTTGTCAAGTTCTGTGAAGAGACATTTCCACAACAATATGAAAATTTGTATAGATTTGGATTCGTAGATTATAAATCCAATTCAAAAATATTACGTCTCTTAACTCGTGAGAAATTCAAATATAATTTTATATAATCTTGCTACTGCGACAAGAACTTCCTTTTCTGTTTTGTTCTTTTAGAATATTTTACTGTAACACAATATTCATTAATCATCATTCTATATCATTATATGAATAAAAAACAGTTTTGTCCTAAAACCAACAAAACGGAGTGCATTGACCTCATATCTCTCTACCTTTCTACCCTATTCTGTTATTTTATTCCATTTAGTTTAATCCTTCAGCATTTGGAATTCGGCGTTTTGATTGTAGAATTAAAATTTCCTCGGTTCTATGACGCGCTTTGTTGTCTACGCAATAGATTTCTTTTGTTTTTATTCATAAATTTCTAGGGGTTGTTTACAATTTTTGAGATTTCAGACAATGCTCTGTCTTTCAATGGCCTCAAAGTGCTGAACTATTTGTTACATGAAAGTAAATAATTGAGGAAAGTAAATAATTGAAATGTTATCTAGACGGTATAGACAGGTAAAATTTTGTGACCTTTTGTTACATTCATTGGGATGCTTTTGTGAACTGAGTTTTTTCTTTCATGAAGAAAAACTGCTATTCAGAGAAAAGTTTGTGAGAGAAGTGTAAGAGTGCAGCAGCATTCACAGTTAGCAGGACGACAAAATGCCGGCTGGTTTACCAAACGAGATAATAAAATTAATGCAGAAAAAGCACCTATAACTTGTATGCTCGTATATATGTATGTATCAAGTTATATATCTATACATATTTATAAATTGGTAATGATGAATGAAAATTGGCATGCAGTTTAATAAGTCGAAATAGACAGGAGTCAAGCAGTCGTATATTTATATGTATTATTTTTATATCCATTTAATATGTTTATATTTTATATATATATATATATTTTACAAATAAATAGTATCATTTGCATCCACATTTTAAATTGAAATTGTGATTATCTATGCTGTTGATATTCAAAATTCGTAATTAAGATTGAGAAAATCAAAAATTTGTATTGTAAGTTATAATTTGTGTAACAAATTAACTTTGAGAAAGTATAATTTGTGATATAAAAACCAAGATTTGAAAAAGTGGAATATACGTAAATAGAAAAATTCTTAATTGCTGATATCCATGTGTGTGTACAAAAAAGTTGTAAACATATTTGATAGATAATCGCTTTCCAAAAAGGCGGAATCCAGATTGGCAAACTTATACTGCTATAGAGCACATCGGGTAGGTGGTCTGGTTTATTTGATTTAATCTTGATCGTAAAATAACAGTGGAAAGACGATAAGATTTGATAGTGTTAAGAAGGTGCGTTAAGCAAACTAATGTTATTTTCTAATGGGAGATAGTATGGAAAATTTCACTTTTAAATCCACTACAATTTCATTCCATTTGTTATAATTATAAATGCTCGTAGAAAACCAATTACTTTTCTTTCCATGAATGATAATTGGCAAGTTTTTTCTTTCTTCCCACGAATGGGAGTTGGTAGAACTTGCTATATATACAAATTTATATTGACATAAATACGTCCATTTGCCCATCCGTTTGGCCGTTGCATGATAAATACCAAACCGCTTAAGGTAGAGGACTTAAATTTTTAACTAAAATATCTTACACTCGTAATCATAATTTCGTCTTCCAATACAAACACTGAATCCAGCTTTAGAAAAATGGGAACTTTCAGTTGTTTTCAACAATTTCACCGTTTCCAATATATAACCTGCCAAAATGAAATACTATTTAATAAATTGTCCTAACAGTAGGCGTGGTTGTTGAAAATATTAAATTTTTTCTAAAAAACGGGATGATATATTATTTATGAGAAGAATAAGTTTGTGAAAAAGCTGTGAAACGCCTGGTGATGAGTTGCTATTGTATCTTCACAATATAGACAATGGGTGCTACAAGTGGGTGAAATCGGTCATATAGAGAAAAACTTGCCGATGCAAAATGGGGAGCTCACTTCTCAGAATTTTTAGTGCTTATTAATTTATCATGCTGACGGAAAAACCCACAAATTTTTAATAGACCACTTTACTTTTAATACATTGCCTTAATTGTAGGCATGGTATGTGAAAAAATACTTCTTCTTAGGTGGCGACTGCAATAGACTTACTTTTCTATTATACGCCCCCCGTAAAAAATAATTCCAAACGCTTCGATCTTCTGCGCTTCTCCTCCAATTCGTCACATCAAGTTTGGATAGACCGTCAAAAGCCTTGTCTTTCTAACGCAACTTTGGTCGCCTTCTTCTGCGTCGTCCATCGAGTTCGTTGTCGAAAACTTTATCATTGAATCGCTTGAATCTGTTAGCAAGCAATACTCTCGTACTTATCTCTATGCTGACATCATTCGTTTTGTTTACAGCGGAACCGAGGTAGATGAATTCTTCCACCATCTCAAAATTATAGTTGTCAATATTCACACAGCGTCCCAAACGAGTAGACTCTTTGTTCCTTGAAACCAATAACATTGTTTTGTCCTCAGCTACCACCAGACCCATTTTCGCTGCTTCCTTCTCAATGCTTGAGAAGGTTGCATTGACATCTCAATCAATAATGTCTACGTCATCTGCATATGCGAGTAACATGTGGCTTTTATTATAGATGGTACCAGTCATGTTAACTGCAGTTTTCCTCATAATCATCTCCAACAGTATGTTGAAGAGGTGGTCGTACGATAGACTGTCGCCTTGCATAAATCTTCGTTTAGTGTAAAAAGGCTCTCTTAGATTTTTGCCTATATTCACTGAAGACTTCGTGTCAGTCAGCGTCATCCAACAAATGCTAAAAAATTCAAATTTTTGTTGGAAAAACATAGTAAGTTGTTATGTTATTATGTGTTGGAAGAGGAAGTTTCTGCACGCCCACTAGTAATTCGCAGTAATTCGGTCCGTTATCCTCAAAAATGTGGATTACAGGTACCATACGTGGCTTTAAATCATCGTGTATTGTCAAAGGTTAACTGTGGTGAGATATGTGTTGTGCGAGAGGAGGTCATTTTTGACATGCCCACTTATCCGGCAGTGAGTCGATGCAACTATGGTGAAACCATTGTCTGCTAAAGTCACAATTAGGACAAATTGGTCCATTGGGAAAAGGCTTGTGCACATAAACACTAAATTTACCTTTTAAAAATAGTCCTTTTTTTAGATCTTTTCTTACATTTTTTTATAATTTATGTGTTAATTGAAAGCTGTGTACTGTGGTAGTTGAAAGGTTAAGGAAGAAAATTCGTCTGTGACATTGTTGACCGTAAGTAGTCACAGGTGGTAACATTGGATCAGTATTGAAAAGCTGGTCATAAAGGGACAAACCCATTTCGGGAAAAACGGACTAATCAAAAGCGATAAAAAGTGAAAGTTTATAGATATTGTAAGGAAATATTTTCGTTCATACACTAAAAGTGGAAGTGGTTGCTAAAAATTTCTAAAAATGTATTTCAGTGGATATTTTATTGGAAATGTGATGATATATTATGCAAGAGGATATATCTGTGGTCACAACCCGTAACAGCCTAACTCGAGTTAGGACACAATTGAGTTATTAGCACCATCATATTCAGCGTATCTAAATTTATTTGCTCTAAATTTTTCATGTTTGTATCTCTTCTAGAAAGGCAATTAATCCTAAAAAAACCTAATAGCTTAAGTTATTTTTCTAAATGACTGTTTTGGCATAACTGCCTAAGTCAATTTAGGATTACAACAAATATAAACATTATTTTTTCATCATTGCCTAAATCAACTTAAGTTTAAACTTTATGAATTGTTATATAGGAATAAAAAAGCTAAATCAACATGAGAGATCGAATCTAAAATATTTTGACATAGAATAATAATTTATGTCAACTTAGGCGCACTTAAAGTTTTTTATTTAATCTGGAATAATAGCCTAACTCAACTTGAAGTTTTTGACTTTCTTTCGTTCAACAATTCATAAGAGCCTAAGTGTCTTTTTCGATATCTTTTGACTGAGAGAATAAACAACTATTTTTTGTTAACAACTAAGTAAAGAAATTCGTTTCCTTGGAATCTGTAGCAAAGTTTTCCAAAAAACACCTTCTCCTGATTTTCAGTGAAGATTCAAAACTTTAAACTCCTGTACTGAAAATATTGAAAAACAGACTTAGGCTGTTATGGGTTGTGACCACAGATATTATGCATGAAAGACGGCGTTTCCATCACATCCAGTTATATTGCAATAAATAATAAATGAATTATGAGCCTCAGTTCAAGGAGACTGCCTTTAATTTGTGTCCTCTTATAAAACATTGAAACGAGGAAAGCACAACCTGTGTTGAATGTACATTCTGAAAGAAAACATTGTTGAACAGCCCTATTACAAGGCAGTTAATCCGCACAGTTTTGACGCCTAACTTCAATGCTCAAGGTATGCCTTTCGAATAGATCTTCCCGGAACACACAATTTCTAAAAATGCTTTCCCCGAGACGTTGTTTATGTTTCATTAACCTTGATTGAATTTCTTCCTGCTCTATCCTTCCATATACAAAAAAGTCAGTGGTGGATACAGAGGCCAAGCCAAATGACGTTTACATTATCATTTGAGAGACGGCTTAATTTTCCTTCCTTAAAAATGTTCGAGAAAGATGTGCGGATGTAAAAATTGCTCATTTTAATGTTGTGTATTATGGAGTGTTAAAGGCTTAACAAATATGACGAAGATTCGTAAATATGAAAATATGAACGACTTTCATGCTCACCCACATCTAATTAGCAGATATATAATTTGTTTTTCTTGGATAATAGTTTAGCTTCAATGATTTACAGGTGAGTTAATACACTTAAACTAGTGGTGTCTTCTCAGAAGCAAGCCAACAATTGTTTCTCATATTACAAACAAAATAAAAATAATATTGTGGGTTATAAGGTGAAATACTTGAAAACTGACCAGTTTTATATTTGAAATTTAAATATAATAATAACAATCACCAGTGCGGTAGTTTTGCCAAAGATTTAAGATCGGAATTTGATAAATTCGACTAAGTGCATTAAATTAAAAACAAATTCTCCTGCATTCCATTAATGGGATATGGGAGAGCTACTAACACTTAATGGGCCTAATTCAATTTTTATATTCACTAAAAATGTTCTGCGTCAGATTACTTGACTATTAGAAGTGTTCATTAGACACATTGTGATGACCTCCCATCAAAGAAGATTTAATGGTTGTATTGAGTATCGAACCAAGGTTAGATCCACGAACGTCGCTTGCACTAACCGTCATGCTACCGATCTCTCTAGTTCCCCAGTTTTCGAGATATAATGCAACAAAATTATGAAAACGACAAAATTGGTTGTATCTGACATTTATTTTGAGCAATCATTATTTGGGAATTAAAATTTTAATGGTAAATTCTTCTACACAAAAAATGGGCAAATCTCGAAATACATCGTTTTTTCTGAGTTTTTTCTAGTTCTTGAGATATATCTGAAATACTACTCAAAATATTTTTACAAAATGAATGACATTTTTTTTGATATCTTTTAAATAACAACTCAAACAAATAATCTAAAACTATTTTTCAAATCTTTAAATTATAGCCTTAGCTATAATTTTTTGAATTGATTCCGAATATGTCCCAAATACGATCAATTTCTTCAATTTTCCATATTTTGTTTTATAAAATTTATAAAATAATTGTCGGAATATGCACAAAACTACATTCAAACTTGTGAAAAATTAAAGAAAGAAACGTATTTTGTGGAGTTGTATTATATGAGTATGATTGTGGTTGACGCCACAAGCTATATAAATTTATTCTATTCCTAAAAATATTTTACAATTTTATTTTGTCTACTCTAAAGTGTGGTCGTTCATAGCTAGTAAAAATTTGCTGTGAATGCTATCATAGTTATAGTTATCTTATAAAAAACTTGTGAAGAACTGAAAATTTTTAGCGGACAGAAGCTTATTTACCACCAGACAAGTGGACGTATAAAAAAATAATTTCTTCTCATAAATGCATTGACTTTTTCATCTATATTATTTCGGATAGTCTCTTGCAAAAATATATAAAATGAAGTGGTTCCATTTTGCATCTATCAGTGATGAAAATGTTTGGCAAATCATGAAAGAGGTGAGTTTTTCTAAATATGGTTTCGAACCTTGTATGAAGAAGTTTTCTCCTATAAATCTAAATTGGTCCATTCGTTAGTGGGGGTGATCCTGTTCCCATACGTAAGATATGATTTTATCCGTTATTTCACAGAAAATCTCTTTTTTTAACTTTTCAACGATTTCTACAAAATCAACGAGTTATAACTTATTTCCAGTTTTTTTTTTCCAATTAAAGAACAAATTATTTAAAAAAATACTACAATATGGCAATTTTTCTGAGAAACATAAAACAATTTTTCTTATTAGATTTCCAGATTCATCACCATATAAAAGGGCTCGCCAAAAACGTCCCCTTCTTAAATGTAGTACGTACAATTACAACATTTTACATGTGAAAATCAGGGCTTTTAATAGTTTTCGGATATCATCCCTTCAATTAGGGCGGTTAGAAAAGCTTATGAATTGGAATGGATTCAACTCTTCTATAGGTTGGTTTTTTTACTAGGTTGATCTGGTTCGAATTTCAAGCCTAACTTCTTTATACCCACATAAACTAGTTTGGTTTCCTAGATCAAGTCATCTAAGGGGTTTTTAACAGACACGCTGAAGGACGGATGGAATATGTGTACTACATATACCTATATATAGGATCTCATATGAATAGAATGACAAACTTAGTATTCCCCCTTCCTATGATGGAAAGTATAACAAATATGTAAAAATTCTCCCTAATAAATTATAGTTTACAAATCAAGTCCCAATATAAGCGAACAGCTTATAATTTTTCATTTCTCCCCTTCAAGATAATCGTAATTGTCAAAAGCATGCGCAGATTAATGTTGCATTATAAAAACACGAATAAATAAAAACAATTAAATAAATGAGTGCCAGTTGATTCAATTTTTGGGATAATGAATAAATAATGGAAGCAAGATTGCTTTTGATAAAGAACAATTGATTTTATTCCTCATTACTGAAATGAAACTACGTAATAGAAAACAGTTCAGACCCTTTTTCCACTGCAAAGGGTAAAAAAAAAATTAATGTTCATATGCAGCAATAAAAGAAACACTTCGTTATTGTAAACAAATGAATAGCATAAAACTGCACAAATAAATATGTACATCTGAGCATGCCAGTGATGGAAAATGAGGCGAAGGTGGAAAATACTTGGGCCTGTGAGGAAAACGTCGACAATTTCGATGAAATTTATTAGGTTTTGGGGTGTTTATGAAATTTTACAAAATTTATGAATTATATCAAATTTCATAAATTTCGTAAACAAATGAGTTTTATGAAATTCATTCATAAAATGAAAAAAATTTTCCAAATTAATTAAAATTCCAAATTTTCTACTTATATAAAATTTACAGAATTTTTGAAACTAACAACATTTTATAAAACCTATTAAATTTACAAAATTGTGTAAAATTTAAGAAATTCATAAATTTTATAGAACTTAATGAATTTTATGAACTCTATGAATTTTAAGAATTTTGTAAATTTTATGAATTTCATAAATTTTACGAATTTTAAGAATTTTATGAATTTTATAAATTTTATGAATTTTATGAATTTCATACATTTTACGAATTTTATCAATTTTATGAATTTTACGAGTTTTATGAATTTTGTGAATTTTACGAACGTTGTGAATGTTATGAGTTTCATGAACTTTATAAATTTTGTAAATTTTATGAATTTTGTGAATTGTATGAATTTTGTGAATTTTATAAATTTTATGAATTTTGAGAATTTTATGAATTTTATGAATTTTTATGAACTTTATGAATTTCATGAGTCTTATGAACTTATGAATTTTGTAAATTTGATTAATTTTATGAATTTTGTCAATTTTGTGAACTTTGTGAATTTTATGAATTTTATGCATTTTGTCAATTTTGTGAACTTTGTAAATTTTATGAATTTTATAAATTTTTTGAATTTTATAAATTTTTTGAATTTTGTATGTTTTATGAATTTTGCGAACTTTGAGAATTTTGATTTATTTCATAATTTTATGAGCTTTTATATTTTTTAGATTTTTTTATTTCATTGGAAATTAAAATAATATCATATCCACACACACCTCTGATACAGTTCTTTACTAGATTCCATCGCTGATGCTGATGCAAGTGCATTGAGTGAGAGTAAGAGAGTGAATGAGATAGAGATGGCAAAAATATTTGAGAACGAAAGGGTGACAATGTGAATTGCAGTGAGAGCATTTACGCAAAGCAGAGATATGTACATATATGCAAGAAATAATAGAAATATAGGAAATATTTCATGCTTGCATTTCAGAGTCAGGGGCAAATGCAGTCTCAGCGTTATGGCTCTCTCAGGAATTATGAGATTGGGGATACTATCAGCACAGCTACCACCATCACTAGCAACAGCACCAGTGAGTGTCAAGAGAAGAATCCGTGTTTTTCTTGTATGCAAACTGTTGTTCTTCAGTCGTTGACTGGCATTCGTTCAATAAATACGAGTGAATTATTTCTTACTTTTCTTTCTCTTCTTGTTTTGGGAAATTGTTGAAAAATAATATGTAGAAAAAACAAAGCGAAAACGGGAAGACAATGACTTGAGAAAAAGTGTAAACAACTTTTATTAAATATTAAAAAAAATGGAAATGTTCATAAATTAGATCTTGTTGGCAAACAATGTGTGATAATTACTTTAAACGGATTTTTTTTTAATTGACTCGCTCCAGAGCTTATCGCTCCAGAGCTATCTTGCTGGTGTTGGATTTAAAATAAAATTTGTGATGCTTAAAGTTTGTGTTTATTTTTGTTATTGTTAATCTTAAAAGTATTCACCAATTAATCATTTGACCGTCTGCCAACAAATAGTTGCACCTACATTACATCAATGGTAAGTTTTCTAGTATTGATGACGTCCTTTGTATGTGTATTTGAGGCTGTTTTATTAATTGATGGTGATAGACGACAAGAAAATTGATTACAAAGTTTCAAAAATTGTGTAAAACCGCATCCGGCAGACAGATTGATGCGGCGGATAAAATGAAATAGTTTGAGGTGTTGCATCAGATTTGAAAGAGACAAACAAAACATCTTTGAAAAATCAAAACAAAGATTAAAAAGGACATACCAAATTTAGTTTAGTTAGTTAATTAAACTTTCGACTAGATGAAGAATGTGAGTTCCTCCCGTTGAAGTTGCTCAGTCTCATGTTTTTCTTTCGAACCTGCAAGTACGATTTAATTAAAATTTTAAAAAGTTTTGTAAAGTTGCGAGAAATTCTCTAGTAATCACAATTAACAAAATTTGTAAAATAAAACATAGTTTCAAAATTTTCCAAAAACGAGAAATTTTCAAAAATTTTTTTCTTTAAAATTAGATGAAATTTTAATAATTTACATATTTTGGGAAATCAATTTTGAAATTTTAGG
>JAHXMU010000699.1:0-50421 GCA_019455685.1 Philornis downsi | reverse complement strand
GGAATCGATAAATTGGTCTTTGCAATTTAATTTTTAAAGATAATTTCATGTAAATGTTGTCCGTGGCTCCTTCTCAAAATGTCCATTCGGAACGTCCAATTTTTCGTGACTTTGTTTGAGCATTTCGGTCTGTATTTTATAAATAACGTGTGTTATGTTATCGGTAATTCATATATGGCATGTGGTGTTCATCACTCCAGATGCGACAGTTTTGCTTATGTACGTATCCGTTCAGCAAGAAATGAGCCTCATCGCTGAACACAATTTTTCGATAAAACAGCGGATTTTCATTGAGCTTTTGTAAGGCTCATTCACCAAAAATTAGACGTTGTTGACGTCATTCGTCATTCCATGATGAAATGGCAGAGTATACTGTACACTTTTCACTTCGACAGATGACGTTTGGACGCCATTACCAATCAGTGCTGTCAACCTGAAAAACTTAAATCTTAAAAAATCAAAGTCAAATTTACAATATGACGATTTACTTCACTTATTATATTTTTTTACTATGTATGTTATTATAACTTTAATTGGAATTTACAGCTACTCTATAATATAACGAAAAATTTAATAACAGATTAAATAGTAAAAATTAGTAACTGCAAATAATAATAATAATACATCTTAATACATGTTTAATACATCTCCGGACGTTGGTTTGAGAATCTTATAGCATACTTTTCGATCACACGTGCAATCGCTTTTTACTTGTTACCTCAAAAATTCCATAAATTTCAATAGTATGAAATTTGTACACAAATTTTATAAAATTTATGAAATTTATTTAATGTATGGCATTTATATAAGGCATACATTTAAGTAATGTGTTAAATTTATGATACTTATGAAGTTTATAAAATTTTTGAATCTTATACAATTTATAAAATTTATGAAATTTGTGACATTTATGAAAATTTTGAAATTTATGTTATTGACACAATTTATGAATTTTATAAAAAATATGAAATCTATAAAACTTTTACAAATTTAATACATTTTATGAACTATATGAATTTTTGCTAATTTTATGTATTTTATGGAATTTAAATCAAATTCGGTCATCCATATCAATATTATTAATTTTTCTGAATAAAAACAGACAAAGTACATATATACTATATACGTTATCAAAGTTTTTAAACAATTTTTCAGGTCTAATTCCACAGATAACTTTCTTTACATTTCCCTTAAGATATCGGTTGTAATTATTTAGAAACCATTTACTATTATCACAATGATTTAACATCACCCTGTTCCACGAACTTTACCCCATTTTCTAAAGCAATTTCAGTAGCTATTACATTTAATATAAATTATATTGAACTGATCAACATTTCGACAAACCCCCATTCGAACTTACCACGCTTCCTGAATTCTGTAACTAAATGCTTTCCCTATACAATTTTTTCCAATCCTCACGTTCATTAAAACCTCATTCTTTTCAAAGTTTACTCATAGGCTACATATGATCGAACATATATGGGAAATGACGGCCACGTCTGTAAGATTTCATTGTGCAAATTATTAACTCTTCAAAGACCGGATAGTGTAAGCGGTGAAGCCAATTAGGAACAATGAGATTTTTATAACTATTTTATTAATGCATATAAATATTTCTTCAGAATTATATCATTAGAAGTTTGTTGAAATGGCTATTTTTATACTGTGACAACCTTTTAACCCATTATGAACAGAAATGTGTATTATTCACAGCCGAATTGTAAAAAAATCTGATAATCCTAAACAATTATGATGAATGGTAGTTCTTTTAAGCATTAATGTGACGCTTTAACCTTCTGAAATAGGAGATATTAGGATCATTCTCAATAGTTTCTGAAAACGATACTAAAAATTTATGTAATAAAATGGAAATTCACTTCATAATTTAGAGAAATTGTTGTGGCTCGTGTAAACAACTCGAATTATTTGACGCGTTCAGTGAGAAATGTTTAAATTATCACGCAAGAATATGAGTGGCTATCAAATAATATAATATGATCCTACAATAAAATGCGTAACAAATTTACAAATCAAACAGAATTGCATATTTTCCCCCGCTCCTATGATTTTTCGTTCCACTTCTCTTATGGTGCAGTTCAGGATGGCGATTCAGTAATCATATGTTTGTTGTTTTTTTTCATTTGTTTGGTGCTCTCCGCTGTTGTCATGACGTCGCTGTGATGGATTTAACTACCAACCACTTTGTGTATATTTTATTTCCAGTTGAAAGCTATGACAATAGAGAGAGAGAGAGAGTGACAGAGAGAGAGAGGATTATAAGCAGTATGCAACTAAGTCTCTGGTAGTGTATTCAATGGTAGTTTCAAAGGAGAAGGTTTTATTGTGTTGAAACTGGTTGGAACCTGCTATAGACAGCCAGGAGTCGTTTGATCCATAAAAATAAATTTGTTATTTTGTTGTGTTTACTTTTGCAGCTGTCTCTGCGACGATCACCATCATTCTATGATCACCATCATTCTATGAGCTTGAAAGGGTTTATGCTTAATTGAATTCAAAATCTTTGGAAGTAAATATTAAAAAAATTCCAACTAAATGTTATATCAAGTATCAATGCAAAATTGTACGCTAGGTAAGAGGCTCAAAAACCAAAAAGTGATCCGGGAAACCTCTCCACTAGCTCGAATTTGGGGAAACTGCCCCTTGAGTCCTGGTAGCACAAAGGGGAGTTTTGTGAAACTCTATTCAGCAAGATTTAATCATAATTGAACATTTCCATTCTGAGATTTTGATACCTCATGTCCAAAAACCCAATTATAATGTTACAATGAAAAAGGTTAGCATTAAAATTTTTTTTGTCTAAATTATTTATAACTAATTGCTAACTTTATTCTTTAAAAAGGATAGAGCAAAAAGAGGAGTATGGAGAGTTTTGAAAATATTCTGAAAATGTGTTGGCGCTCAAATGAGATATCCTGCCGACGACTCCAAAGTTGTGCTTAGGTAAGTGGAGGCACTCAGATAAAAGATATCGCCTGTTAATCATTTTAAATACACTTTGATCTACCAAGGTAGGGAGGGCTTAGTTCCCCAGAACATTTTCAGTACCCCACAGGGTTTTCAGATTAGGTGTATTGAATGAATTTAGCCCCCCAGAGAGAATTTATCGATACGTCAAGAGCCATAATAAACCATAATATATTTGTAGTTGACTTTTAAATGTATTTCAATTCCTCCAAGTACCTACACTTACATTACCAAAAAGTTTCAAAGATTTTCTTTTCTAGAATTTAAAATTTCTTTTAGCATCTGGTGATCGAGCTGAATAGGAGGCATATCTTTTGGCACATAGTCCTAACAAAATAAATAAATAACAATAGCATTGATAGAATTAAGAGTATCAGTGGTACTAAATGTATCAATAAAACCAATAATGTCAATATGCTATCTATAGTATCAATCCTATAAATAGTTGCAATATCGTCAAAGCTATCAATAGTATCAGTATTATCACTAGAATCAAAAGTTATTAATGGCATCTGTAGTATCAATATTTTGAATAGCATCAATACTATCAATTATGTAAATAGCATCATTAGCATCAATATTATCAATATTTTCAATATTATCAATAATATCAGTAGCAACAAAACTGTCAATAGTATGAATGACATTAATAGTATCAATATTCTCAATAATATTAGCGTATCAATAGTACTAGTAGTACCAATAGTAGGAAAGAATCAATGCTAATACTATCAATAGCGTCAACAGAATCACTAATATCAATAATAACGTCAGTAGTATCAATAGTACTAGTAGTACAAATATCGGTAGTATCAATAGTATCTATATTATCAGTGGTATTAATGGTATCAGTAGCATCAAAAGTATCAGTACTATCAATAGTGCCAACTGTGTCGATAGCAACGATAGTATCAATGGCACCAATTCTATTGTATCACGAAGAGTATTAATAGCATCAATAGTATTAACGATACTAACCGTCGCTTGTTTGTGCTAACCGAGGCAAATTCATGATATAGTGGTACTATTTGCTTTGTATCTTTTTGGAGTTTACATCTATTTTTCTTGTAAAAAAATGCGGAAAACGCAGTTTCAGTTTTAAAAACTTTTAATATTCATCTACAATCTGAAAGTAATGGCGTCGAGAACTAAATCCAGGAAAGCAGATATTCTTCTGTGTGTCAACATTACTAATACAATAATGCACGTCAAAACTTTAAAATTGAAATTTCGTCTTTAAAATTCTAAATTAAAAATCCAAATCGACAAGTCTAATAAAAGCTTTCCAAGCTGACCAGTAAATCTAAAGCTCACAGAATGGAAGAATACATTTTATATCACCATTAAGGAGTGGTAGGGAATTTGTTTTCTTGAGTTAGCGCAATATTTAACACAATATTTTGGAGTATAATCTCATTACGTGCGGCAATATTGCCTTCTTTCTAATATTATCACTAGAGCAGCACAAAAGTAACGTTAATAAGCAGGTTATAGACTCTGAAAGTGTGCAATGAGAAGACTAAAAATATTGTTATTTTTAAGAAAATCATGTTCATTTGTTTTTGCACTGTTTTGCCTTATATTTATTAATAAACTAGCTGATCCGGCAAAAGTTGTTTTGCCTTCAAAATGTTAATGTTGTAAAAAAATAAATTGCAAAAATCTCATCTCCAACGCCATCTATCACTTCAAATAAAACCTTCCGGAATACTCTACCAATAATTTAAGACCAAAATGAGCCAAATCGGTCCAACCGTTCTCGAGCTTTAGCGAGACTAACGCACAGCAATTGATTTTTATGTATATAGATTTCAAGGAAGAAGGTTACAACATTGTACGACAAACTTAATCGTATATTAAAAAATATGTCATATATACATAATTATGCTTTAGATAAGTTATTTAAGGGACTATACATTTTGTTGAATATGATTTGAATTAACTAAAGGTAACCGGTATTAAGCAATGTGACCATTTCTACTGAAATATGCAACCCTGCATTCTGCATTTTATCTCTAATTCTATAATATTAAGCAATTTGTTGAAAAGTGTATGACGGGTTTCGAATTCAGATATCGGGTCGGATATATTTTGTTTGGAATATATATATGTGATTTTCACTATGACTGATGATTTATTGTAAACAATGAGCAAAAATTAGCGAAAACAAATATGGCTGAAAACAACTAACTTACTAGAAAACGTTTTCGTAGGATTTCCTCAGATAATAAATATAAAAAAACATAATCTTTATGTCGCCCCAGTTATCGCTTTTCAATAATTTAACAATCAATCTTAGTCCAGTAAACAGATATGAAATATTCTCTGTTGATCTGCGTAATTTATAACAATAATTGATTTGTTTAGTCAACATTAATTAATGAATACATAACATAATTGCCTGAATTATTCATGTTCATTGAAAATGCTTGATGATCCCATAGTGACGGTGAGGCACTCATACTCATACATATAAATATGTTTGGCACTCATTGGCTTTCGAAGTTCATGGCTCAACTAATTTGCTTGTTCTCCTTGTAAATATCCACATATTGGTACAATTATAAGGGTGCCGTCATATCGCTTAAGTTTTAATCTATAATAAATAATTAAATATATACAATACAATTGGGTATGGGCATTTCAGATATTTGTGGCCGTACTATGTCAGTTTTTGATATGACGACAGAAATATGCTCGTATTATCTGCGCAACTAATAAGTTCTAGACGCCAGCTGTAAGTTCTAGTCGATTCTGCTATAACTTAAACGTCATGAGCCAAGCTTAGACATATGGTAAATATTCCGCCTCGACACAACAGCGATTTTCTTTTGACGTCATATTCTTTTGGTGGTGTGAATATGTATTATTTTATGCCAAATAATCGTCATATGCGGGAAGTATTGACTTTCTTCTTCCAGTCGAAAAAACGGCGGCTGAAGTTAATCGAGAGCTTTAAAACCGTTTACGGAGGTGTTGCTTTAAGTGAAACAACGTGTCGAGATTGGTTCCGTCGCTTTAAAGATAATGATTTTGAAAAGTGATTCTTCTGCGTGACAACGCTTGGCCTCACGTGGCCAAGTCCGTTAAAACCTGCCTGGAAACGCTGAAATGCGAGGTCTTACCTCATTCGCCATATTATTTTTTGCTCCGTTCGAAGGCACACGGTCTGGCTGACCAGCAGTTACAGAAGTCCACGAGGGTTTAACGTGAGTCTCGCCGTGAAGGCCTTACCCACGGTGTGCGACACACTGGGCATATTACAATGCGATTGCCAACGCCCCCCTGGGATAGCCAAGTAAACTTAGCTATCTAGGAAAAGGGGCTGACAATTGTGCTATTAACACATATTGGCAGCCCTTTCTTCGCAGCCAGGAGATACCAAATTGATTATGCTAGTATGGAACATAATCCCCATTGGCGGAGGTGAGGCCTATCTTACCACCTCTGCTACTCTATGGGTCTGTAGCACCCGGTTGCAATGCAACTCCACATTCGAGCACAAAGTCTCTACCAGCGATTTTGGTATCAACCACAACCCGCGTGATGCTCCCACTAGGGGTCCTACACCAAATGATCAGGCGGGAACTCAGTCCCGGGGCCTCCTGTTCCCCACGCTACCGGCCAAACTCACCGGTTGGAGCTGCGCAGCAAAGCATATGGCTAAGCTACTACCAAATCGTGATTTATACACCATACTTCACGGGATTGGTCGCCCTGTGGCAGAGATACAGACTGGACATTTTTACATACCTGCAGGCACGGAGACCCCAGGCAGATGGAACGGTCGATACTACATTGCAAGGATGCAGTATCCTCACCGGTGGGAGGCGGGGAAAACTCCAAACCCCTTCCGTTCGGCGACGGTGAACGGCAACCATGAAATATAGACATAGGGAAGACCCCATGCCTGTCCGTATCCCCCGAGAGATCAACAAGATACAGATGACAGGGCACGAACCCGAGACCTGCACGTGTGTATCCCTATCACCCCCGGTACCAGACAAAGCCTCTGGTGAAACTTCGTAGATAATCTAACTCTGTAGAAAATCTACTTCCAGTTTCAACCCCTTGCGGCCCAGCGACTGGTGCCCCCGCAAACGAGCACACAGCTGCCGACTATCAAGCTGAATGGGATTGTGGGATCAGCATGATCCGAACAGTCCCGAAGCCCCTCAACCCCCAGGTCAGACTGCCTTGAAAAGGTCAGCAGACCCACTTGCCACAATGACCAGCAGTTACACTCATATGACGACGTCAAGGAATGGCTAGATTCGTGGATATCTTCAAAAGATGAACAGTTTTACCGTGGCGAAATTCGAACTTTGCCAGAAAGATGGAAAAAAGTAGCAGCTAGCAATGGCCAATACTTTCAATGAATCATTTGTAAACATGTTTTCATAAGTATTTCCATATCAATTGAACCATGTCCGTCTGTCTGGTTAGGTAGCTGGTAAATACTTTTACACTCGTAAATCTTTATGAAACCTCCTAAACTCTGGCACAGGGGGATTATAAATAGGGTGTGTGGACTCACCACTTTTTATGCCTCCGAAACAAATTGATAGAAATTTAATTTTTCCACTTTAGCTCCAAATTCGCCGGCATGCAGTTATATGATCAAATCGGGTAGAGATTATGCATTTGCAAACATTTTCGGAATGAAAAGGAATTGCATTTCCCCGCTGCTTCTGACACCTCCCGTACAACTGACCGGTTTATATATATATATATATGTTTCTCAATCATCGTATATAAAAGGTGTCCCAACAAGAACGCAAGATTTAAATGACTGATGCAGCAATTGAATTGTTTCTCTGGCTGTATGACATGTGGCGCCGTCTTGTTGAAACCACATGCCCTCCACATTCATTTCTTCAATTCTAGGCACGAAAAAACTGGTTATCATTTCACGATATCGAACACCATTGACTGTTTGCGCTTGACATGCCCCATTTTCATAAAAAAAGGTCCAATGATTCCTACAGCCGAAAATCCACACCACACAGTGACACGTTGAAGATGCATTTGCTTCTCGTGAATCACTCGAGGATTTTCCTCACCCCAAATGGAGATGATTTTATCGGCAAAATCTGCATTTTCATGTTGTCTCTCCAATACCAAATTAACGAACTCCCTTCGCTGTCTATGGCCAGCTGGCTTCAGTTCCTGAGTCAGTTGAACTTTGTATGCATGAAGATGCAAATCTTTCGTCAAAATTCGCTGCATAGTGGATTTGGAGACACCAATTTCCTGAGCTCGGTGTTGAATTGAGGTGGATGGAGTTTGAGCGACATCATCACGTACAGCTGTGACATTTTCGGACGATCGACCTGGTCAAAGGCGCGTTGTTGTCTTTACATCACTAACAGACCCAATTTTAACAAATTTATCCATTAATCTCTTTACAGTTGGCTCTTTCGGAGCATTATGTGGCTCCAAATTGATCGCAATTTCCGAACTGTAGCCGCAAAACTTTCACAATTTTTGTAAAACAATTTCACAATGAGAATGTGTTGTACGTTCGCGTAGCGCTCCATTTTTACTAACTAGAATTACTACAATTGTTCAAATGTCAAACAATGACACTTCGAATGGCGCCAAGTTTAAATCTTGCATTCTTATTGGGACACCCTTTATGTACGATCGTATATATATGATCTAAGTAACCCATATATTCTTAGCTTCATATCTTCCAAATAGTTCTGCTGAATTCAGCTGAAACAGGGCACACGTAATGCGTTTGGTTGAATAAGTTTTGGCAATGAAAATGGAAAATACTGCTACAACCTTCTGTTACCTCACATTGAATTTGGCTGTTTTATTGAAGTTTAATTTCTAATTCGTAGACTGTTATTATACTTAAATTGTCGTCAATTGTGTTTTATTTAAAATGTTTGGTAAAATTTGTGTTTTATTTAAAATTTTTGGTAACCACACTCTCTACGGTAATCATCGCAAAATTAAAAATAAAATGCAAATAAATAAATATAAAATAAATTTCAATTCTTTTATTCAACTCCAATAAAATCGAAATAGTTTAGTGCCACTTTTGATTACACTTAGCAAAAATTAGTTGTCCCTCAATGATTAGCAAGCTTCCATAAAGAGTATTTTTTACTGCGTCCCTTCAGACACTCTTCGCACTTTTGCATCAACCCAAAATGGTACATGTAAGTCAATTCACTTGCCCGAAATTTCTATATTTCTTTAATAAGCCTATACCCAAAAGCAATTATAAGATGTCTTGTGGCGCAAAGAGCCTTTCAGCATTTTTACTGCCAAAATTGGGTATATTTGAATGTCTTTTTGGCTTCTGGAAAATATTTAGCTGGTTTATTAGAAAAAGCTTTTCCACGAAACGGTTCCACACAAATTTTTGTTGTAAATTTTGGTTTACTTAAAATTGTTTTATTCGTTCCACATAATTCCTCTTTTTTGCTAATAATTCGCCCCCACTGGTAAGATTTTCGCTAATTGGTATTTCTATGTTGTTGTAAAATATAAATCATTCAGTCTCAGCTTACAAACAAATGAATTTAACGGTTTTGATTTCGTTACGATAATGTGTGATATTTTATATAGATAAACAAATTGATAATACAATACTAACATTTGTTGAAAAACAACAAATGCGTAAAAAATAAAAAAAGTGTTAAGTTGTAAAAAGAAGAAGCATGAGTAAAGGCGGTTTTAAGGTCGGTCGCGAAGACAGAGATGACTCGTCTTTAGATGAGTGGGCCTGTCAAATACGTCATTTTCTCATGCACGATACATATTTAAACTTAGCCGATTTTTTTCTAATGAAAATAATTATTTTTTAGTACTTCTCAATAATTCCGAACAGAATTGCTCAATGTAAAATGTGAGTTGGAATGATTTCTTTCCATATTTGTCAATTTAGATCTTATTTTGTTTTCACATAAAAAAATTAATTGCAAATTATTTTCTGCAGTATATGTCAAATTTAAAAAGTATCTAGATTTTAAAGAAAAACCAGTATAGAAATTACTGTCAGGTGAACTGGTTTCCACATGTCGATGAGCGATGGACCAGAAGGGGTTGTTAAACCGCTGTGGTCTTTTGTTAAAAAAACACAATAAAAGAAGTGAAATTAAAACTTACTAAAGTATCGCACTTAGAAGTTGTAAAAAGACAATTAATTATTGCAAAATCGGCGAATTTGTAAGGATGTTACCCTAAAGGGCGTGGTACTACAGTTCATTCCCATCCGCAAAAATAACTATACTAATGCCTACTCCATGTAAATTTTTACTAAATTTAATGCTACGAATCAACGAATATTTGAACTAAATTAGGTAATTTGCATAGATGATACCGAAAATATACTGGTTATATGGTCTATTTTTCAGCATACTGCAGTCTACAATTTAGGATTTGCGGATGAAAGGCAAAATAGAATAAATACAATAAATCGGTGCTTCATATGCGGAATTTAGTTCACATTCATATTTAGAATTTAGTTCACCCAAAGCACAATGTGTGCCAATTTTGTCTGAATTCAGCTAAATTTATTGTAAAGTAAGAAGGAATAAGAATTTAGGTTGCTACAGCCTACTGCTAGGGAATTACAGAGGACAGTTGGAATTTCGGAAAATCAACAATTTGTATGGAAGATACCAGAAGGGGTGAAATCATGGAGGTCACTTTCACTCCCAGATCTTACTTTAATAAGCACTTAACTCGTATCAAATTTGATAGAATTTAGCGCAACTGAATAAAAGACATGGACTCAAAAATATGTGGGTTAAATCTGTAACTTGTGTGGGAGGGCTTAAACGGTCGATTTTTTGTAAATTTGCCAAACATTATAAAGCAATCGAATGGACAAAAATTTAGTCTACTTCACTTCAATAAGCAATTGAAGGGCTCTTCGGAAAAAGGCCCAAAAGTTTATATGAACTACTAAAAACTAATTTAAAAAAATTAATTGTCATGAAGAAAACGTGGAGCTTTATGTCATAAAGTATGAATAAATACAGCGCAATAGCATGTTGAATTAAAAATATTGTCGATAATAATTTTAAAAAGATGGATGATTTAATTCCTTTTTGCCCTATGGTCCTTCACTTGACCAGTAATTCAGCTCAGCTGGACAGCAAGTTAGTTTTAGGAAATCAAATCAATAATTCAATAATAGTTCATTGGAATTACGAGGGCGCTCTCAAAATTAGCCGACTTGGCGTACAGATGGTGCCAATAGTTTAGAAAAAATATTTTGGTGAAAAGTGGCAACTTTATAAAGTTGTTTTAAGGCGCCACGTTGTTTAGTATTTTTATTTGAGCCATCAAAGGTAAACGATCTCAGTGAATTTGTAAACATGGAAAAAATTGGCCACGGTATAATATTTCCATTTGAAAGGTCACAGTTCAACCAATATTAAAGCAGAGCAAGATTCTACTCTGGGGGAGCCTGCCCTTCGCTTACGACTGTAAAATATTGGGTAGCAGAGTTTAAACGAGGTCGTACGAGCCACAAAAAGGAGCGCCATAGAGGTCAACCAATCAAGGTGTCCACGCCAAACACGGTTAAGAAAATCCACAAAATGCATTGGCTGATTGCCAAACATTATAAAGCAATCGATTGGACAAAAATTTAGTCTATTTCGCTATATGAATTAGAAGTTGTAGGGAATAAAATAATTTTGGAAAATCGTTAAACTTGTATAGGAGACGCCAGAAGGAGCAATTCGATGTAGCTCAATTATAATCCTCGACTGAGATCTTCAAAATTACAAGGCTGTGCCAATTTTTAAGCAGTTTAATACGGCTTTACGACTATTATCATGTCTACTAGAGGGACAGATAGCTAGCGGTTGACCGACTTAGAAAGTTATGAAAACTAGTTGATCAAAAATTCTGGTTCCTTTTGGGTGTTACATTTTTTGCCGTTTCAAATGTTATACATCTTCACTCCTTCGCATGCACGTATAAAAAAACTCACAGATTGAAAGAAAATTTGTGTTGGAGCCAAAAATAAAGAAGATTTTATGATTTTATGAAAACAATCTATTTTAGAAAAGTAAAAACGCAATTGCTATTAATAAATGCTCTTACTAATATCTTCCGCATCAAAACTGCACAATTTGAGGCCTCCTAAATTTGTCACCGATTTTGAACTAAATTTTTATTATACACTTATCAAACGTTTTAGCAAAATATCAAAATCGAAGTGTCGGATTGAAAATGCCTGTTTTGTGCCGAAAAAGCATATTTCTTATAAGAGGTTTTAGTAGAACCCAATAAATAAAAATGTTAAAAACTGGATGTTTGGTTCGTAACAGGTGCTCTATCATCACTTGGATCTATATACTCGTATGATTGTAAGTAGAGTACTTGTTTTGAGTGAAACTGTCACATAATAGAATGACGTAGAAAACACACCTTAAGTTTCTCTACTAGAATTTTGCTAGAATCAATCGCACTTCTCTGCGCGCACAAAATATCTTAAAAAAGAGATCAATTGTCCAAAATAGGGTGTCAAATCTTCGATTACAAAAAAGTGGTTTTTGAGTTGAACATATTTGTATGCTTTGAGTCATATTAAAATGATGGGCCAAGATATATATAGTCTTCATGGTCGCGTTTTTCTTAACGCTTGACTGAATGCAAATCTAGTTGTTTTTAGCACATACCTAACCTATTCTCTTAGGTAAAAACTTAGTTATCGATGCCAAAAATACCCAGCTCCCCTTTTTGGTGTAAGCAAAACATATTAAAAAAATCACAATGAAATGTGATAATTCTTAAGCAAAATGCTTGGTGTTAATGAAAATATAAAGAAAAGTGCCAAAAACTATAAGCTATAAGAAATGTTTGTATCGGCTGGAACAAAGGCAGTTATTTGAAGCGTAGCTTTACATCGAAATTAGTATAATTCAGTTGACCTAAAAGCTTGTTAAGTTTAGTTGAGTACGTGAGTAATAATAAACAGAACACCGTTGGCAAAGGTCTGGAATACATTTTATTACTTTGATTGGCCTGTTAAGAAAACTAATGTCCTTCACATCCGGTTGGTTTTAATTTACGAGGTTGACTGTAAAAGTTTTTTTTTTAAAGTCTTAAAAATTTTATGTTGGACGTGTGTTAAAAACACTTTGGAACAAGTGAGCCTGATCCAACCGACTAGAAGTAACTGCAATTGAAGGGCTCTTCGGAAAAAGACCCAAAAGTTTATATGAACTACAAAAAACTTATTCAAAAAAAAAAAAATTACTTGTCATGAAGAAAATGTGGAGCTTTATGTCATAAAGTATGAATAAATACAGCGCAATAGCCTATTGAATTAAAAATATTGTCGATAATAATTTTAAAAAGGATGATGATGGATGATTTAATTCCTTTTTGCCATATGGTCCTTCAATTGACCACTAATTCAGCTCATCTGGACGGCAAGTTAGTTTTAGGAAATCAATAATTCAATAATAGTTCATTGGAATTACGAGGACGCTCTTAAAATTAGCCGACTTGGCGTACAGATGGTGCCCATAGTTTGGAAAAAAATATTTTGGTGAAAAGTGGCAACCTTATAAAACATATGTTGTAAGTTTCAAGGCACAACGTTGTTTAGTATTTTTATTTGAGCCATCAAAGGTAAACGATCTCAGTGAATTTGTAAACATGGAAAAAATTGGCCACGGTATAATATTTTCATTTGAAAGGTCCCAGTTCAACCAATATTAAAGCAGAGCTAGATACTACTCTGGGGGACTTTCTCCTCCTTTCTGCTCCTTCGACTTTCTCTTTTCTCCTTACGACTGTAAAATATTGAGTAGCAGAGTTTAAACGAGGCCGTACGAGCTGCCAAAACGAACACCATAGTGGTTGACAAATTAAAGTGTCCACGCCAAACACGGTTAAGGAATTCCACAAAATGGTATTGGATGATCGTCGGCTGAAGGTGTTCAAGCTAGGTGAAACGAAAAGTGCGTACATCGTACATACGAGTACATCGTACGTACGAGTACATCGTACACCGTATGTTGACTGAAAATGAGAAAGCTGTGCACAAGATGTTTGCCGCCCTTGCCTTCAATAAAGCAAATACAGCGTTGTGAAGATGTTTCAGTAAAGCGTTTGGCGATGTCTCGCCGCAATAAAGCCGAATTTTTGCGTCAATTTATAACAATGAATTTATGATTTATAACCATGGATGAGACACGGGTCCACCACTTCACATATGAGATAATGAAACAGTCGAATCAGTGGACTGGAATGGGAGAATCGTGTCCAAAGAAGGCGAGGACGGTTCCATCTGCAGGCAAGGTCATGGAGTATGTTTTTTTGGATGCGAATGGAATTTTTTTTTTGATTATCTTCAGAAAGCAAAAACCATCAACGGCGAATATTATGCTAATTCATTGCAGCATTCGGGTAATGAAATAATGGAAAAAGGCCGCATTTGATGAAAAAGAATGTGTTGTTTCATCATGACAATGCTCTAGTTCACACATTAATTATTACGATGGCCAATATTTATTAATTAAAGTTCGAATTGCTTCATCATACACCTTATTCATCAGATTTAGTTCCCTCGGATTATTTTCTAATTCCAAACTTGAAAAAATGGCTCGGTGGTAAAAGATTTGCCAAAAATGATGGCCATTTTATGGAGTTTATGCGGTTGATGGCCATTTTATGGATTTTAACAGTATAGAAGCTATTGAATATTGCTGGAAAAAGTGTATCGAGCTAAAAGAAGATTATGTTGCAAAATAAAGAAAATGTTTCTTAACTTTTTTGTGTTTTTCAAAGTGATAAGTTCAACAAAAAGATATGAAATATTTAATCAAACAGTCTAGTCTACATATGATCATATGAAGGTCTAGAATGTTCATATGTAGCACCAAAAACAGCGTGCTAAGTATATATTCGCTGGAAAGCACAAGAGGCTGAAGCTTGAATAAATTTTCACCTGCGAAGCATTTTGCTAATTTTGACTATTCTTTCTTTCAGCATGAGATAAGAAAGCAATTGTAAATAATTCAGACTTAGCTCAGCTGAGTAAATTCTATGTTTTACGTAATCAAATAATTCATATAGTTTCGCTCAGGTGAAGTTATTGAAATCAATATTTGCCTCGTAAATACTAAAACGCGCAAAGTTTGCATACGTCTGCTAAATTAACTGCCATTTTTGTGTATTGTTATGACTTTACCCGAAAGAGTGAAGATACACGTCATTTGATACGACCAAAAATGTGACGTCCAAAAGAAAGCGTCTGAAATACCAAGTAACAGTCACTTTCGTTGACTGTAGTAACTTGGGTTCGAATAAATGAAAATGTATGAATAAATGAAAAAAAAAAAAAAATATCAAATTGAGACGAACTCCCTTTACTGACCTATTTTATAACTATTGCCTAACTAATCCTAAAGAACTGATATAATGCAAATTAAGGCTCCACTATTGCTTTATATAATCTGCTAGTTTCGTCACACTCCAGCAGTTATAATGGGTTATAGCACCGAAAGTAAATCCATTATAAGGCCTTCAGCAATTGTTCCTTTCTTTGTAATCGAAAATTTTACTGGGAGGAAATTAGTGAAAAATATGAATGCTTATAAAAGGAAAATAAGACACAAAAATGTTCAGTGGGAATGGTTCATTTTTCTGTTGTTCGATCTTTACTTTCATTTTTTATTAAAAAATTTTAAAAAAAAAAAAAAAAAAAAAGTTCTGGCAAAATTGATTGAAAATAAAATTTATAGTCATTAAATTTAATTGTAAATCTAATATAGCTGAATTGTTCTCAATATTCATGACGCTACAATGTATAGAAAATGAAAAGAAATAAATGCAAATTTAAACTAATAAAATAAACATTCTGAGCTTGGATAATTTTCAAGATGACGATGAAAGCGACCAAATTGCATTCCGTCATGCTAAACGTGGTCAAATGTTTACTAAATTTCTGTATATTAATCCAATAGGGATCGCTATTCCACCAATTCAGCTTAGCTAAGTTAAATATTTATTAATATAATATTTAAACTGTGGCCAGTTAAAATTATTTCATAATAAAATGCAACAAATTTTACTCAAATCAGAAATTTTGCGACGTTGTGATGAAGACAGCTACAATTTTAAAGAAATGCATATAATATAAAGGGTGTCCCAACAAGAACGCAAGATTTAAATGACTAATGCAGCAATTGAATTATTTTTCTGGCTGTATGGCATGTGGTGCCACATGCCCTCCACATTCATTTCTTCCATTCTAGGCACGAAAAAACTGGTTATCTTTTCACGATACTGAACACCATTGACTGTTTGCGCTTGACATGCCCCATTTTCATAAAAAAAGGTCCAATGATTCCTCCAGCCCAAAATCCACACCACACAGTGACACGTTGAGGATGCATTTGCTTCTCGTGAATCCCTCGAGGATTTTCCTCACCCCAAATGCGACAATTCTGCCTATTGACGAAGCCATCAAGATGGAAATTGGCCTCGTCACTGAAGATGGTTTTATCGACAAAATCAGCATTTGCATGTTGTCTCTCCACTACCCTATTAACGAACTCCCTTCGCTGTCCACAGTCAGCTGGCTTCAGTTCCTGAGTCAATTGAACTTTGTATGCATGAAGATGCAAATCTTTCGTCAAAATTCGCTGCATAGTGGATTTGGAGACACCAATTTCCTGAGCTCGGTGTCGAATTGAGGTGGATGGAGTTTGAGCGACATCATCACGTACAGCTGCGACATTTTCGGTCGATCGACCTGGTCGAAGGCGCGTTGTTGTCTTTACATTACTATCAGACCCAGTTTTGGCAAATTTATCCATTAATCTCTTTACAGTTGACTCTTTTGCAGTATTATTGTGACCCCAAATTGATCGCAATTTGCGAACTGTAGTCGCGAAACTTTCACCATTTTGGTAAAACAATTTCACAATGAGAATGCGTTGTTCATTCATGTAGCGCTCCATTTTTACTAACCTTGTACCTTCTACTAGCAAACAATAACAATTGCTCAAATGTCAAACAATGACACTTCGAAAAGCGCCGAATTTAAATCTTGCGTTCTTGTTGGGACACCCTTTATAACGTATTTTGTCAAAATAACTACCAAATTAAATTGTTAGGTTAACATACTCATTAAACACAAAATTAAATTAAATTGAATCGTTGTGCACAAATTATTTTATTTTGTATGAATTACAAACTTGTACGTTAATTATCCCACATAATATAATCTATGAAACAATTACGATATCTGGAATGAATTTCGTGCACATTGAATACCTAATGATAAATTCAGCTAATATGCATTGCCCAGTTGAAATCTGAACGTATCTAAATAACTTTTAAACCGTTTAAATTAAACACTATGACTACGCTTTCATTAGAGAAGTTTTGCGCTTAACAGCTCAGCTGAATGGAGTTATAAATCTGTAAATTATTTTACATTTCTTGTGATCTTACTTTAGTTTATAGCTGCTCTTATCGTATAAAACACGTGCTAAGTCGTTCGTACTCAATTCTGAGCTTATTGAACAGCCAATAACAAATTCAGCTCAGCTGGATTAATTTGTCAAATTCTGAAAGTATGTTAATAATTTTTTAAACCATTTACGCCTAACAATGTTAGAAAAATTAAATACATTTAGGCGGTTTTATACTCAGCTCAGTTGAAATAGGTTGTTAGCATACATAAAGCGTTACAATTCGTTTGAGTTTTATTTGTTTTAAATATACACGTATAACCAAATCGGTTGGAAATAATTTTGAGCACAAAATGGTTGAATTACCTTATTGAATTCTAATTTTACCTTAGTAATTCTTTAAGCCTGAGTTGTAAAAAAATATTATACTAATATTCATATAACTAAGCTTCTTTTGGAATGATTTAATACATATTCAGTTCAGCTGAAGTAAATTATTTACCTCTATATTGAGTCGCATTTCTTATGAGCTCACTTTGCCCTATAGTTTATCATACAAAACGTAATGTTAAGCTTAAATTAAATCATTTTGAAATATTTTAGCGTACACTGGACACGTAATGACTACATCGACTCTGCTGAATTGAGTTGTTGGACTCTGCAGTTACTTTAGTAATTTTTAAACAATTTAAAATTGGTTAAATTGAATAGCATAAGTACATATGACAACGCTTTTTTTAGAGTACGTTTACACTTATTCAGCTCAGCTGAATTGGGTTCTTCTTCTTATGAACTTACTTTATTCTCTCTTATAATATATAACATAAGCAGTATTCAAATATTCTTTGGTCAGTTTTATGCGCACCGAAAATCCAACGATGGACTCTGCAGGTACTTTAATAATTTTTAACCAATTTAAAAGTGGTTAAATTGAATAGCACTATCTAAAAAAAATAAGTACATATGACAACGTGTTTTTTAGAATACGTTTACACTTATTCAGCTCAGCTGAATTGGGTTCTTCTTCTTATGAACTTACTTTATTCTCTCTTATAATATATAACCTAAGCAGTATTCAAATATTCTTTGGTCAGTTTTATGCGCACCGAAAATCCAACGATGAGTTTTGCTCAGCTGAATTGTTTTGCTAAACTGTAAAAATGGTTATATTGTTACATGAATTTATATAACTTCAAGTAAATTTATATTAACATAATTCAGCCAAGCTGAATTGTACGTCAGCAGCGGTAAAACATTTTTCGTTAAAATAAAATTAAAAAAAAACAGTTTCAACAGTTGGTATAATAGTTTTAGTTTTAATTAATTTTGATACAAAAATGTAAATTGTAAAATGATTATCGTTTCAAATTGTCGCTCCCAACTTTAATCTATATTTTTTTGGTGCTGGCTGCCTATTTGGAGATGATCACTTGTTGGGCGTATTTTAGCCTTCTGCAGAAAATCCTTAACTGCATAAAAGAAGTAAACATGTTTTCCGGTATTGATTGGTTACAGTACTTAATTAATTAGTTAGATTTTGAATATTTTTCAACTATTTGTGTATAGTTTGTATGTACATATATCTGTGGTCACAACCCGTAACAGCCTAACTCGAGTTAGGGCACAATTGAGTTATTAGTACCGTCGTATTCAGCGTGTCAAAATTTATTTGCTCTAAATTTTTCATGTTTGTATCTGTTCTAGGAAGGCAATTAATCCTAAAAAACCTAATAGCTTAAGTTATTTTTCTAAATGACTGTTTTGGCATAACTGCCTAAGTCAATTTAGGATTACAACAAATATAAACATTATTTTTTCATCATTGCCTAAATCAACTTAAGTTTAAACTTTATGAATTCTTATATAGGAATAACAACCTAACTCAACATGAGAGATCGAATCTGAAATATTTTGACATAGAATAATAATTTATGTCAATTTAAGCGCACTTAAAGTTTTTTATTTAATCTGGAATAATAGCCTAACTCAACTTGAACTTTTTGACTTTCTTTCGTTCAACAATTCATAAGAGCCTAAGTAAGTGTCTTTTTCGATAATATATTTTGACTGCGCGAATAAACGACTATTTTTTGTTAACAACTAAGTAAAGAAATTCGTTTCCTTGGAATCTGTAGCAAAGTTTTCCAAAAAACACCTTCTCCTGATTTTCAGTGAAGATTCAAAACTTTAAACTCCTGTACTGAAAATATTGAAAAACAGACTTAGGCTGTTATGGGTTGTGACCAAAGATATTAATATTGATACAATTCGGCTGAGCTGAATCATACATTTGCCCTTGTAAATGATATATTTTAATATGCTAAATATAAATTCCACACTGATTATTGTTCTAAGCTTTTTGTAAACAAAAGCCCAGCTTCAAAAATCATTTTGTTTACATCTCCCCAGTGTATTAAATTTACAAAAACACGATCATACCTGTAAAACAAAGATGTTGGCTAAAATTAAAATCACTCAAATACATATTTTTTACACAAATATTGAAAGTGCGTGTGCGTGTAGATTGAGCAACTACATTAATTAACACTTATGAGCCATGTATAAAATTGGGCTAAAATGTGTGATAGGTTTTATGTGCCTGGTGAAAATTATATCCCCTGCCGTTATAACAATCAATTCAGCGCATTTTGAATACAAATTAATATCGATGTGAGGCGATCTCTTTCTCTCTCTCTTTCTGGATGAAAACATTTCGCTAATTACTCGCAAATATGGCAGCGCAAAAAATGCTTCAACATCTTTAGTTTAAGCAATGATCTCTCAGTACCACATGTCAAATGCTAGAAATCGGTTGCGTTGAATAGCAAAAAAAAAGCATATAAATAACTACATCTTTTGAATTCTATTTCACTTTTGAATTTCAATTTTCAAGTAAATACAGTTTTACGAGTATATTCGATCCGCGAGAACAGTGCAAAATACGACGCGTCGATGGCTTTGCGTTTAAGACATCGAACTTGATAAATTGAAATAAAAATAAAAATAAAAAAAATTAATATCTTGCCAAATTTTATGATATAGAACAGTTATTGTTGATATTAAGAATATCTAACTAAGAATTCGCAATATTGAGAAGCACCAGATTTAAAAAATATAAAAATATATATACTATATATGTATATTTATATATATTATAATATAATAATGAAATACAACAACAAATAACTTTGCTGTTTGAGAAAAATATATTGGTTTTTCGCCTTTTTTTACTTTTAAACAAAAACATAATTATTTACGTTTTGTGGGCACGTGCGTGTGTGTGTTTACAGTTTACAAATTTATAAACAATTTCCGCAGAATTTGTGGTGTTTACTTTCGTTTTCAACAATTTTGATAAAGAATTAACCGTGAATCTATTTAGAGGTGAGAATAAACAAATGTTTTTGTTTTCTGATAAATATTAATTGAATTATAAACGTTGTGTCAAACGTTGGAATACGTATCGATTGCGGGTCTAATGCCGGACCGTAGTTATTCCCAACTATGGTTGTAAACGTAGTTTTAGCTACCCTATAATGCATTATTTTGCAAATATTGTGGATAGATGGCGTAAACGTTAATTTACTTTCTTTGCTGCTAATACTCAGACACGACAACTGTGCCGCCAGATAGCGAAAAATCATAATAACAACAAATGAAAATAAGTTCAAAATAAAAGTTTTCTCTGTGCTAGACTGATGGAAATGACGTTAAATTAATGATGTTTTCATAAAAATTGTAATATAATTATTATAACAAAAGTTGGCTAACAGCGATATAATTGTATGTCCCCTCATTCCGTATGATATTGAACATGAACCTATTCATTGCGTGTTCTATATTTTGTTACGTTCCCACAGACATCTGTGACTATTTATCGACGTAAATGTTAGCGATACTGTCTATATCTGTTGACATTTTAGGATATTATAAAACTTATAAAATAATATTATCGACCATCATATAATGAATATTAATGAATATTTCTGTACTTATCTTCTATGTAAACTAAATGGCTTGACCCCAAATTTGTGTTCCGATTAATGTCATGTCTATTTTCGACTTTTAATAAATTTCAAGTGGTGCTGAATTGCTGCACAGTTTTTCGAAATTAGAAGTTTAATATTGAAAAATAGAATTCCATTTTCCGAGCAAATAAAATGTATGCTTCATGAAACTTGAAAAGTAAAATTAGCCGCAAAATTGGATTTCGAGTGTCGCCTTTTTAAACTAAAATTCGGGTTATTTTATGATGACTCACAACTTTTTTCTTCAAAATTATACCACATTTCTATAGAAATCGGAAGAAATACTTAAATTTTAATGGATCACGGGTATTCCTGGACAAATTTAAATACAGTTGTTTTTGTTATTGTTGTTATATGAAATTTCACAGAGAATTATATGAATAGAATAAGATTTAATTGCACGACATAATAGAGTATCAAAGAAAGTTATAATTCCTTAAATTTTAAGGACATTTCCTCCATGTATGAAGGCATGAAATGTTCTTCTGTTTTCAGCCAATTTTCAATGTATTAATTTACGCTGTTAGCAGGTGATTTAAAATGTTCTTAATTAACATTTTCCAAAATACATCACTCATTGCCACTTCAAAAATTGTTAATTTTATCAAAAAATTGAAGTCATTGAAATTATTATTTTCTGAAACTCAAATGGACAATTTTTATAAGATTATATAACAAATTTGGAAATTTCCAAGTATAAATGGAAATTACTTACTTGAATTCAAAACTTTTTTACTGTAAATTGAAATTTATATAGAACTAGCTGACCCGGCAAACGTTGTTTTGCCTTCAAAATGCCTTTTGTATTAGTAGTTACTTTTCAAATTAGAATACCTAATTAAATGTTATTATTTATTGGAATGCAAGGGAAGATACAAATTTTTAGTAGTAAAATTAGTTAAAACAAAAATCTCATCTCACTTCAAATAAAACCTTTTAAACCTTCCGGAATACTCTACCAATAATTTAAGACCAAAATGAGCCAAATCGGTCCAACCGTTCTCGAGCTTTAGCGAGACTAACGCACAGCAATTGATTTAGAAGATGAGTTCCAGGAACATATCTATGTTTTTTTTTTTAATTTAAATAGATCTAATTAAGACATACTTAAAATGTTTAATAAATTTAAATTATAAATTATTATGTGTATTGTAATATAAATATATATTATATATTATAATAATAATATAATTAATAATAATAATAATTTTATCTAAATCATTTTATATGTGCGAAATTTGAACAGACGACTTTTGTTCCTGATAAAAATGAGTCGATTGGAAACATTGATGAAATTTTGGTAAATTTTCAAAAAAATTACAGTGCCGTTAATGGGAGTATTTAAATCTTTTTTGTGTACATAAGCATGTGTGAGTTAACCTTAAGCGGTAATTTTACAAAAATCAGAGGTCACGCGTCGAGAGACCAGCAGTCAGATTTTCCAACTTTGAATGACAAAATTAAAAAATTTTCCTTAGAAATGACGTCTTATCTGCCGAAACTTTGCCGTTTAAAAGTTAATTTACAGTTTATTATTAAAAGTTTGTAATATATTTATTTACATATTGGAATTCACGAAATTTTCCGGGTTATATTGGTTTACTGCTGCTGAGTAATGATAGGCCAAAATTATATCGATCGAGTCAGAGTCACTTTTTGATTCAATTTAGCGATGTTCGTCTGTGTCTGGCGATGTGTCTGACAAACATTTTGAGTATTCGAGTAATGGACAAGTCTAGTAAAAGCTTTTTGAACTGACTTTCGGAATCATCTTTAAACTTGAGTAAGTTTAAAAGCGAAATGCATGTAAGATCGCTGAATATGAGAAGATATTCTTTTTATGGGATGCAAAAGTTTTTTTTTTTATATCTGCTTATTACGTGTGAACTTTATTGACATAGTCCATGTTTCAATATTGTTGCCTATATTAATGGGCCGCCAAGGTTACTTGCATCGCTTCCAAAAGGCACAGATGCTGCTGGAATTTGATTATATATATATTTACTTTCATTTAAATTTATAATATCACCTTCCAGAAAAGGCTTCAGTTCCTGTCAAAAAATCTATTTTATGTTTTCTAACGATTGAAAATGGGCGCCTCAAAGTGGTAATTTCAGTTTCAAGAAGAGAAGAAAGTCTATAGGGGTCATATCAGGTGAGCACGGTGGTTGTTCGACGGCATTTATTGAGTTTTTAGCCAAAAATTTGTTTACAATAATACAGTTGTAAAATGGTGCAACACGAGTTTTCTTTCCACAAATTTGGTCTTTTTTAACGAAACTCCTCTCGCAAACGCTGCATAATGCTCTCTATTTACCGTCTGACCAGGCAAAACGTTAACCGTTAATATTATTTTGATTTTTGATCGACTTTGATGTGTTTTTTTTATTTCAACTCCGTTGGCAGGAGTCGTTTCGAGTTTTGTTGACTGGCTCTGTAGTGTCATCGCCAATTATACTTTTTATGAATGTGGGATCGATATTCACTGAATCTAGCAAGTCTTTAGCGACTTTTACGCAACTGAGTTTTTGAAGTAAATTCAAGTTTTTCGGAGCGGCAAAGTGTTTTGAGTTTTTTGAGCGGCAAAGTGTTGCGAACAGTTGTTTAAGATAGTACAAATCGATTCGTGGAACACTGAAATTTCAGCGGATACATTTTTCAAATTTAAATAATGATTTCAAGCTACCGTCTCCATCACGTTATTGATGTTAGCTTTAGTTGAAGAAGTTGATGGCTGACTGGAGAGAGTAAATTCGAGTCTTTCGGAACTAGTTGAGCGACAAAGCGTTGTAAACAATTGTTTAAATCGATTTGATTTGTGCGACACTGAAATTTTAGCGGCTACATTTTTCAAATTTAAATGACGATTTAAAGTTACCGTTTCCATCACTTTATTGATGTTAACTTCAGTTGAAGAAGTTGATGGCTGACAGGAGAGAGGCAAAATATTCCAATACATCCTGACAGCTTTAGAATGGGGAGAATGCGTAACATTTTCTCATTTGCAATACAAAATTTGGAATAAATTCTTTGTTTTATACTTTTTAAATTAAAGAACTGATTACGCTCAAATTCCGCGTCAGTAAATGTAATAGTGGTGTCAATTTAGTGACATAAATTTTATTGACAATCCGTTTAAGCGAGCTTTTTAAATGATCAATTTCTGGTATTTTTGTGATAAAATGTATTTTAATGAGAAAGCATTTTTCTTAATACTTCCTATATTTTGGCGATCACGAAACAATGGTCTGCGAGTGATTATCCGCAAGTGGAACAATTTGGTCCAATTGTAGAAAATCTGCCCCCATTTTGGAAAATTATTATTTTAGCCCACTTTTATGTGATCATCCAAGCAATGGTGATTGAAAACACTGTGCGATGGTAATTGATAGATTCGGGAAGAAACAAATCCATCTTGTATATCCCAATTATGGTTATTAAAAATACTACAAAAATTTTATGTTCGCTGAAAATACAAGACAAGCCAATATATTGAGTACGAGAAGAGAATATTTTTGACATGTCTTTTATGTTAAAGGTTAATGAAAGTGTATTCCTCAACTACATATACAGAATACATGATAATTTTAACTTTTATACAGTAATTTTACTCATTTGTGTTTTTACTTGCCAATCGTAAGATTTGGAAGAGAAAATAAATCTTGTGACTTTAGGGGGAAGATAATCAATATCGTAAAACAAAATTGTCATACTTTAAATAACAAATATAGGTTATGTAATAAAAGGCAGTAAAATTAGGAAAAACGTGTAAACACACCTGGAAATAGTTAAAGATTAGTTTTCGCGATTTATTTGGAGGACAAATCAGAAATTAAGTAGCAAAAAAAAAAAAAAAAAAAAAAAATGGAAAACCTCCGAAAGAGAGTGCATTTTCACTAGCGACAAGGTAGTAACATATGCCGATTCTTTATTTCCAGCAGAAGGGTTTCAAAATGCTTTCAGTAATGTTTACGTACCACTTCGAAATAGTAATGCTCTCTCTGCTAAAGTTAATAGCAGTGTATAAATTTAATGATATGAAGTTGTAATAAAGTCAAGTTACATTTAATATGCAGATATACTACTCTACTATTCTGTAAATTTAATATAATACCAAAACAAAAACAAAACAAAAACACTACGTAAGTAGTATCGAAGTCAAATTGCAACTACTTATCTCCTATGGTAACACAATGTAAAATCTACTGGTGTTTCAGTCGAATTTGCACCACAACTGGAAAAGTAGTTGTGGTGAATATTACGATGCATGGTATGCAATGTTTTTGCTGGGTAAATGAAATTTATGATAAAATGACAACAATTAAAATCATTGATGTGATTTGGGTTAAAGTCATGCTAGTTAGAATTTTGGTTTATCAGTTTACTCAATGCTTTAAATTCCCCACTTTTGATGAAACACTGTTTTTCTACACATTCATGGTTTCCTGTACAGGTTATCATATCTCCGTATTAATGTTACCTAAGAAATGTTGAACAATTTCTTTTCATTTCTTTTCAGTTTCCGACTTTAAACGTTCTTCCTTGGAAAATGATTTGACAACTAATAAGTACTTAAAATATTTGCCTAAAACCTATTGTGATAACAATACGGCTGCTTAAATCAGATATCATATAACGTCTACTGAAATTGGCTTACATTTTTAAAACGGCTGCATTTCATCGACTTTACAACTATTCTTTTACACTCTCCCCATCACATTATTGCTGTATTGGTTTCCTCATCGCCAATCCAATTGCCTCCGCACAACACGCACAATGGATTTTGATCAGATCTTGGCAAAATGTGGTGATTTCAATCGTTATCAACTATTACTATTGACTCTTTTTGGAGTCGTCAATTTCATTGTATCAATGCACTATTTTACCCAGACTGTGATAAGTTTTGTGCCGGATCACTGGTGTTACCATGAGAAACTGGAGAATCGAACTTTTGAAGAAATAGCCGCTATCTATGAAAAATTTCCAAATCCCTCGTGCACGAAGTTGGAGGACATTGATGGCATGAATGCCACAAAGAGTGCCGAGAAATGTACCAGATGGATATATAAATATGATTTTGGTTATGAAAGTATGAATACGGAGGTGAGTGAGAAATTAAAGTGGCAGATATTTTACTATAGGATGTAACATATTCATCACACATTTGATTTTGCATATCAGCAATTCTGCAAATATTTCCGAATTGAATGGATCTTAATGACATTTTTTTATCTTCCAATTTTCAGCTAAATTGGGTGTGTGAATCATCGTACAAAGCTCGCGTAGGCCAATCGTTGTTTTTCATTGGCTCCGTTGTGGGTACTCTGTTCTATGGTCTGCTCTCGGATAAAATTGGACGCCTACCAGCTTTGATTTTATCAAATCTTTCCGGTTTCATCGGTGATTTTTCTACCAGTTTTACCTCTACTGTGACCAGCTTTACATTATGTCGTTTCATTTCCGGTATGGCAGCCGATACCAACTTTTACCTCATGTATATAATAGGTGAGTACTAACCGCAGTTAAGACGATCAATTATTCTGGAAGCGATTTTGTGCAGTGTATTCGAAATAGAGTCTATAGTGTACTATCTGTAAGATGATATCGCTCTCTCACATATTTTTACGATGATGCTGTGATAATATTTCGCGTCTTTTCATTGGATTCATATTCTAAAAATTGGGAATTTATGAAAATAATAAAAATACCTAAATTATTTAGTTTGTGAAGTGATGAAAGTAGCGTCCGAAATTAAGCTTTTGTGCGATTGCTGGGACATAGGGGAGTTCTAATTTGTGCTCTCTGACTATTGTTCTTGTAAGAATAAAGAGAAACCTTTGCAGAATCCATTAAGCGTCTCATGACTTCCAACTTCCGGCTAATCATTCTCTAAATTTGAGTAATTTAAATGACGCAGTAAAACCGATGGTTGGTAGATCAATAGGTAACAGCTGTTACTGAAACTCAAACTTGTATGCCGGATAGTAGTTGCCAGCTGTCTCAGAAGTGTGGCAAGATGTGGTGTCTATTAAGACACTTATATTAAATAGAAATTATCATGAAAGCTAAAGAGAAAATAGAGGAACGAATGAGCCATATATTCGCGATCCTTGCAAAGGATATAGAAAAAAAAACGCTTCTAATCCTATAGTTTCTGATACGCTGTGACAGCATGTTGTGCATTCGGTGTCTGCCATTCCGAAAACTATACTTGGATAGACACAACAGTGCTCAGAAAGGTCACGGTGCGATCAAGAATATTGCTTAGAATTTGAGGCAACGATGCTGGCAACGCTGCAGCTTATTGCAATGCGGAGGTAGTAGGCTATACAATGGCTAAGGCAAAGAATTGGTGTCTCAACTAGGGACAATTGGAGAATTGTATGAATTAAGGAAGAAATTAACTTGACAATATTTTAAGCGGAGTTCATTTAGTTGCAAAATTTTGGGCGCCTCATATTTTTAAAATGAAAGTACGAGTACGTACGCATGTACGTTCGAGCATGAATTGCAATAAAATTCGATTGAAAATCCAATTTCCGGATGGAGAAATTTCTTAACGGGATCGAGGAGGAAACTAGAAAATCGATCAAACACGTTGAAGTTGACTCTCTGGAAACCGCATTCTATCTTATGGAGACTTTTCCCATAGGTTGGTTGGTCCTTGTTTTATAGTACTAGAACAGATTTCAATTGGATCGTGAATTAGAGTCACTGTAATTTTTATTTTGGTTCTATACTTCATGGTGATAACAGACAGACTTTAATAATTTTGCAAATTTTCGTTTAATGTATATCAATATTTCAAAGTGTAGCGGGCGTTTGGAATGGAAGGGTAAGAATTATAACGAAACATTTTCGCCTCTGTTGATAAGAAATCTACATGTGTTACTTTGGTAATTTTTAAAATACACATATAATTGCATTTTACTTTGTTTCATTCTCTCTTTCTCATTCTTCTTTTTTCAGTCCTTGAATATCTTCGTCCAACCATGCGCACTTTTGGACTTAACATGGTTGTTGGTATCTTTTATACTTTGGGACTGGTAGTCACACCTTGGATGGCCGTTTTGGCCGGTCACTGGCAATACTATTTGGCCAGTACATCACTTCCCATTCTTTCCATTTTGTTTTACTATTTCATCGTTCAGGAGAGCGCCCAGTGGTTGGTCACAAGGAATGACATCGATGGAGCGATCAAAAGATTGCAACGGGTAGCGAAATTCAATGGACGTAAAGTTAGCATTACAGACTTTGAAGAATTCCGTAAATACTGTGAAAAGCAACGTCAAAAACAGGGCGGAGAAGATCAGAAACATTCGAATTTGTTGGATATGTTTCGGACGCCAAGGATGAGAAAGCATACACTGATCTTGTTCTTTAAATCGTAAGTATTAAAGTCTATATAATTAGATAGTAGATGTTACATAAGATCGACCGTATGAGTCCTGTGATGGTACGTTCTTGGCTACATATCTTTCTTCGATCGGTAGTCACTTCGATGTGCCGAGCAATGATCATGTCTAGTAAAAGCTTCTCAAACTGATATTCGGTATCGTTGCTAAACAGTAGGTCGCGTTCAACGACCTAATGATGAATATGAAAGCTCACTGAGTGTTACAAGCTTATCCATGTCGCATTCACGTAATGCAATGGAATATTTATTTTTTATATAACGAGAACATTTTTTACTTTTTTTGTTTTGCGAATTTCAATTTTGCCCCTGCGACTTTAGAACCCATATTAATTACTTCTTTTTAACCCTCATATTTTCTTCTACTTTTCTTTTTTCAGCATGGTTATCACTCTTTGCTATGATGTTGTGTCCCGAAATGTTGAGGGCATGGGCATATCACCCTTCATCATGTTCTCTCTAAGCGCTTGTGTCGTCTTACCCTCTAGTCTAATGTTGGTCCTTCTGCAAGATCGTATAGGTCGCAAAGGTATGGCCTCTGGATCACTGTTGGTGGGAGGTCTCTTCACGATGGCAGCCGGTATTGCCATAGCCTATCAGCAACACAATCACAATGCCATACTGTTGGCTTGCTTGACTATGGCAGCACGTTTTGGTGTTGCCATATCTTATGAGTCAGGTTCTCAATATGCTACTGAACTGATACCAACATGTGTAAGAGGTCAGGGAGTGGCAGCTGTACATGTGGCAGGATTTGCGGCATCATTTTTGGCGCCCTATATTCTATGGCTGGGACAATTTTTCAAGGCAGCGCCTTCCATAATTTTAGGAGTTTTATTCTTTACTGGGTCTTTGGTGTGTCTAATGTTACCGGAGACTTTAAACAGGTGGCTATTTCTTGAAAATGTTTCAATTAAATTTGGGCCACTAAATTTTAATTGCCTTTTTTGAACTATTTGCAGATCTTTACCAAAAACTTTGGAAGAAGGCGAGGAATTCGGTAAAGGCGAGAATATGCTTGATTTTCCCTGCTTATCGAAGAACAAATCGCAGTCTTCGGATTCCGATTATGAAATTGAACGCTATACGAAGCGGAAACAATCGCTGACAGCTGGCCTCGAACATAGCAACGGCAGTGCTGCAAATGTCGTCGTTAATCGTCATGACACCGTTGATGACAACAGCAATAGTCGCACATAATAATTATTATGCACGACCGTTCCTCGCCCCTATCACGCCTCTAAGAGTTAACATAAGATATAATTTACTAGACATTAGCTCAGTTTCATTTTGCCTGAAAACGGATTCTAAATTAAGTATTTTTTATACCTAAAAATTAAATATTACTAGGCCTACTCTTAGGTGTAAGCTAACCATAAGAACCATAAAGATATGCCTTTAACAAATTCTTATATAAATATATATACGAAACATATATGGACTTAGCTCCATACATAACGTAGACACGGACTAAGTACAGTTATGCTATACGATATACTGATGATACTACTATTACAATAACAATTATCCACGCACACTTCAATTTTCAAATTTAGGGAATTTATTATACATTTGATATTCTTTTTATATTTATGGCTCAAAATGAAATCCGTTATTTTCTTTCCATAATCTCGTTTATGTAAATATGGCACAAATTGTACTTACATAATATTTAATAATGAATTAATCATATAAGATGATTTAAGTGTTCCATTTTTTTTATTAGCAATTAGTTTAATAGCTTAATTCAGTAGAAATTATCATAATATATAATAAATATGAAATATCATATAAATATAATTTTTGAAAGAAAACTGTGCATTTAATTTTTATGTACTTATCAGATATGGCAAAAAGGTACATTTTTTTGTAGAGATATTCTTGAAATGTGTGAACTAGACCCAATTTGGAGAGGAACTATAGAACTGCGGTTGGGCTAATTTCATATAACTGATATGCACAAACTGCATACGACGGGCGACTTGTGGCCCAATTTTCGTTTCCATAAGGATCACCAAAAATGTATTTTGGCAGCGTTTTTAGGACAACATTTTTCTGCAACTCCTTAAAGGTGATCTTTAGACAGGCAACAGGTTTTATGTTTTAGCTCCAGCATTTTAGACTTTAAAAAATGTTGGAAAATCATTTTTTTATTCATTTTCGAAAATTATACCTGCAAGACATAATAAATAAAAAGATTACTTTGAGGAACAATATTTTTAGGCCGTCGGAACAACGTTCGTCTTTTAGTTATTTTGAGTAAGAAGTTTTCTCAAATCTACAGTTTTTGAGATATTACGAACGATATCACAATATTTTCGACAGCAATTACTTTCACATAACCCAGTACTGGTACAGATGTTCTACAGGGTGGGCCAAATAAGGCCTACTAATGTTAATGTAGTCGTTGTTGGTGGTCTTGCGGTAGCAGTGCTTGCACAATTTGAATTTTGTATGGGTACATCTTAAGATCCAACTTTAAAATTCTGCGCAATGTCGTTCTGGAAATGCCCAATTGGCTGGAACGACGGCGAGTTGAGACAGATGGATCATTTGCAACACTCTGCCGCACAGTTTCCGCGTTGTCTTCAGTGCGAATATTTCGATGGGCACCTCGTCCAGGAAGGTCGGCCACTGAACCCAGTTCCTCAAAACGACCTACCAAACTCCTAATCATGAAGGCTGTGGGAGCTGATCTGGAATTAAAAAGTTGCCGATATTTACGCTGCGTTAAAACAATTGATCGTTGACAAGAATAGAAAAACTCAATAAATTTTAACGCGTTTTGTATTGTATTGTTGTATTGTAGGGTTCCATAATAAATTTCCAACAATTCAATTATAACGTACAAAAAGAGAAAAATAAATATGTGTCGTGTACCCTCATCATTTTTAGGATAGGGCACTCTCCATCAGTCAAGGCGAAATAATGCGCAGGCGGGCGCTGGTTGCTGGCGTTTGCTCCGGCTGAAGCTCAGGGTTCGTGGCGCGGTTCTTGCCCACAGCATTTTTCGCAGATGGAGGACAGAAAAAAAATATATATCAACCAGCATTACATTAACCACTGAGACAACACTATCCGATCACAGTAGACCACGAGAAGTAATAAGGTAATGATTTCACATATATGAACGTTTCCCCAGTCCCGGATGTTTTATTTTGGCACGGCCAACGGCCATGCTGAGGCAGCCCTCCCACACCGTGGTATTCCAACGCCTCCACACACGGAATACCCCATTCGCTTTGCCCCTTTCCTAGGTCACCTTTAATTACCACTTACCCTCTTAGCCTTCTTAGCCTGCCATGTTTCAATGATAAGACCTATAAATTCCAAAACGTTATAAACCTTTTGTTTATTAAAACATAAATCTGGTATAATTGTACACAAGTCATCATTTGATCATAGCTGGTGCAAAAAAGTTATTATGGCAATACAAAAAATTATCTTCAACAAAAAAATTCATAGTAATTCTTAATTTTTGCCGATCAAGCAATTAAATAAAAATGTGTCTTAATTTTTTTTCTCTTGCCCCAAATATTAAGATTGTCATTCGTCGTTCTGTCGCTGATATTTCAGATCGCTGTTGCTGCTTTATTGGCACTAGCGGCTTCTATAGGGTACCGTACGGGATTATGGGCCTCAAGAAGACGGCGGCTAGCCTAGCTTCAGGTTTCGTGCTCGCAAGTTTCTGGTTCGTTTCGTTATGCGGTAAATAGACAATCTGGTTCTTAAAATAAGAGTTTTGGGTTCATTTCCCTGTTTTTTTTTTTTTTTTATTATTTAACGAGTTCAACACGCATAACATTTACATCCGGAGGTGCATTTTATCGCCTACGACATAATCCCGGTTATGTATCACTTAACGGCTCAATGTTCGTATCATATATTTAAGTATGTATACATGTATATATATGCGTGTAAATTTTCTTTGCTTTTAATTGCAACGAATCACAAGAACCTCCGTCCAATGCCGATCTCTGGCGCAAAAAAAACTCCATTTTCAACCTTTTGGCCTCCAAACCTAGCTTTTCGTTTGCTAATCTTCTTTTTCCTTTTCCTCCCGTTGTTCCCAAAAAATCTCAAGCTACACTTGACTGAGGCCACTTATTTATTCTATGCCACAGCTGATCTAATTTAACTAACCACCGCCAGATGCCGCTATACGTACCAGACGTGGTACACCACATATGTCAAAAAATAAAATAGTTATTTGTGCTTAACTTTAGTAGGTCTTATTTGGCCCACCCTGTACATATACGAGTACAGTGGTTATGTACAAATTTGTAGAACTTTTGAAATCCCCGTATTCAATTATATTTCTAAATGGGAATCAGGATTTATCGCAATAAAGTTGGTTCGAGTTAAATCATTTAAAGTTTTACTACGCGTTTTTTAATTTCCATGGTCAATATCTCAGACAGTAGTTCTGATTCAAGAATACATTAGATTTGATACATCGTTTCTAGTCTTCGAAATATGTCATAATTATGTAAATTTGGAAGATCTATGGCGACACTGACGTTGTTCTAGGAGATTTTCACGACAAAAGAGTGAAGGTGCTCTTAGCTCAACAGCCGGAAAATTTTGTCCACATAGTTATAACTCGAATAACGAATTCAACAAGGTTTCTTTCACCGCGACATAAAAGATGGTAGTAAATGGAGATTCCAACAAAAGTATGTCGACGAGGCAATTTGGCTATTTCCTGATCATAATACGGGACACTAGATTGATAGACTGATAATAAAAAGAAGACATACTCGTACTTCTAATGTCATAGCTGTGCGTATGATCGACAGTTTAACTCTGGACTCTGGACTATTTCCTGATAGCAAATAAGGTACGCACGTGATGGAGCAAGGCAAAACAAAGTATACAAAAAGCTAAACATTAGAAACCTACATTCCCCTAGATAGTCAGCTTATTCCAATAACTGGGTACGAAAAATTGCGCTTAAACAAGCCATATTGCATTACGATTAAGAAAAAGGATGTTGCATGGAAAAGGATGGTGCTGATAATAAAAAGAGAAATTACCATCGAGTTTTAAATACAATTTGGGTAGACGAATGCATGTCCGGTGGTTAAAATCTTAGGAGTCTACGACCTACGTTAAAAACAGGAGATCCAAATATGTGTATCAGCTACAGCGGTATCAGTTTTTTACCCATCGTTTGCAAAACCCTTTAGAGCATGATATCAGAAAGACTAAAGCTAGCTACATATAATTACTTGGGATTTTAAAGGGGATGGCGTACTAACAGATCGGTCTGACAGATAAAATCATGTTTGTGGATAATTTGATTACATCTTTGCCTATTTTCTCAAAGACGGTTAAATCTTTTAGGCCAATTTAATTAAAAGTGTGTTATTATGATTAATCGTGTGTTATTCCCTTGTAGCTTAAAAAATCTGCAGCAATAATTATAGTAAATCTTATAAAAAAATAGGTAGGTTGACTCAAGAGCTGCATTCCACAGTTCTTTCCATAATGCAAAAAATTTTTTTTGAATCCAAAGCTGAGATTGCCGTGGCCGCAAAATTGATAAATCTTGGTAGTATATTGAAGCGATTATGGACAGAGGAAGTGACTATGCAGACTATGCAAGGAGAAACCCTTCAAAAAAATCATTATTATTTTACTGATGATACCGCTATCGTCAGCGTGACTTTGGCGACGAACGAGGACAAAACCAAATTGTTTATTTTGACAAAGTTCAGGACTCTATGTAAATATACGGTTATAACTTTGAAGTGGTGGATAATTAAGTATTATTATAGATTAAGTAAGCTGTGCAAAATCCACGGTAATAGCAAAGATCGATGAACATGGTCTGAGAATCTTCGACAGAAAAATATGGAGTAACGTATAATCATTATATCATTCTAGCATTTACGTTGTTTCAATTAAAAGCTTTATGAGGCGTATACCGACATCGGCGTGTTTAAGCACAAAAAAAATACTGCAGTATATTTACATTGGCAAGGTGATGTTGGGCAGATAGACCCGGTTGCTCCAACATGAACAGTATTCGCCATTGAACTGAACTCAATGAGCAGCACTGAAAAGTTTGATCAAAGCTCCGTTAGAAGCATCAAGCTTTTAAGGCCCGATTAAATCCGGGTGCGACGAATTGAAAAAGGAGCACAAAATGTCAACCGATTTAATAAAATCATAATCTAAATAAGAAAGCAAATAATTCATTTCCATTCGATTACCACAATTTCTTCTCTAATATATTTGTGAAATTATTATACGTACATACTCGTAGTTTAGTAGTTACTAAAAACAATAGACTATAAACATTATACACTATAAACTATATTAACAATTCTTAAAACTTATCTTTGGTCTCAAAATTTTCTATTTTTGCACTATGCTTTAAATTATTTAAAGTGTAACGTTTCCTACTAAAACAAGGAAAATAATACCAATTTTGATTCAAACCAAACACTTCGCCATCGCTTAAAGTTTCCGGAAGTTTTCTAAAATAAAAGTGAAATTAAATTAAAAAAATAAAATCAATTTAATATTCTTCACAAGAAGTAAACTCACTGGTGTAAAGTTTCTGGCAGGCACAAACACAAAGCCGCACCAATCAACATGATGGCGCTGATGAAGAAGGACGGTAATGGCCGATAGAAATTGGCCAAATAGATCACATAGGAATTGAGGAAACTACAGGCATATCCTATGACATGAATATTTGCCACACCACGACCACGTATGCTGGTTGGTATAATTTCCGTGCAATATTGTGCCTCAGCATCATAGGCCACTACAGCACCGTAGCGGCCCAATCCCACCATAATGGAGAGAAGTACAGCATTCGCTTTGGGATCCAAGGTAGCGATTAGGTAACCGGTAATAGCTGTTATTATGCCGCCCACAAGCAACGAAACGCAAGCCATGCCTTTGCGTCCAATTATGTTCTGGAAGGCTATGATAGTGAGACCAGCGGGTATATAACAGAAGGAAGTGAAAGAGAACAGCTTGAAGGGCGATGAACCTAAGCCCTCCATGTTGCGGGAGATGATGTCAAAGGACATGGTTATGATGACACTGATAGAGAAGAGTATTTAGTTTTTACTTATGCAAGTTATTAACGTTACAAAACTTAGCGCATACCTTTTGATTAGAAGAATAATCGTAAACTTCCTAAGCCTGGGTGTTTTAAACAATCCCCAGAATGTGTCTTTATTTTTGATTTTTTCTTCCTTGGCCATTTTTTGCTTATAAAATTGGACGAATTCATCGAATACGTGCTCCTCCACCTGACGCCCATTGAATTTGGCCACACGTTTCAGGCACTGCACAGCCCGATCGTACTTTCGTCGCGTCAACAGCCAATGGGCGCTTTCACATGTGAGCAGCGGATAGGCGAAAACCATTAGAACTGGTGTTGACGCCAAAATAAGATATTTACGCCATGTTTTCACCCACAGGGCGTACCAGGGTGACATTATTAGACCCAGGCAATAGAAAATAGTCGTTGTACTGTTAAGACCAACGGTTCTCTTCTTTGGAGCGAGGTATTCGAAGCCTGAAGGGAGAAATTAATATACGAGTATGAGATATAATAATAATAAAAAATGCATTACTTTTTCAATAGAAGTCTTTAGTAATATAATTGAGATACGCTAGATTGAGTTAAAAAGATACGATTTCGTACTCGATAAACAGTGCAGACAATTTTGTGATTGCATCCCAGTGAAAATAAAATGTTATATTTTACAATTTTTATGTTCCACCCACGAATCGCTGCTGAATGATATAAAAAAAGGACATATGTCTGATGCGGATGGTGGCAGGTGATGAAAACGCCAAAAGACTACGGCCCACGAACGGTGGACAAACTAGAAATGACGGTCAGGAAGGTTTTGCTTTGTGTTTGGTGCGATTGGCAGAGAAACATCTACTACCAGCTGCTCCCCTGCAATCAAACTCTTCATTTCGATCTGTATTGTCAACAATTAGACCGTCTGAAGCAACGAAATCGTCCAGAAGCGATTAGCTTTGCCCACTAGGAAAAAGGACAAAGGACAAAGTCAGGCCGGAAGCTTGATTGGAAGATTTTTATACATCCGTTTTATAGTCCGGATATGGTACTAAGTGATTACCTGCGTATGGCGAATGATTTAGCGAAAAATTAGATTTAGTGAAAAATTCGTCTTAAAAGAAGCGTGTTAAAATCGACTGTAAAGGTTTTTTTGTTAATAAGGGCAAGAATATGAAAAGCTTAACGAAATTACCTTCGAAATAGCAACAGGTTATCGACCAAAGCCATGTATATTTAACCTAAATCGGATCAATCTAACTATGCTAAATAAAGCCTTCAATGTCATACAAAAATAATGGATTACTTTTTGCGGCACATTAAATTTTTCGTTCTAAGTTAGTGGCACTTTAACAGATATCTGTGTAAAATTTCATGTCAAAAATGTCGTTAATGTTTTGTAAGGCACAAAAAGTGATTTCGGCGACATTTAAAGTGTTTGATGTGTGTCGAGCAAAGAATTTACATTTAAAATTTGGAATTTTTGGAAACATTTCGAAAGGAAACATGTCGAAAAGAAATATTTACGAGTGGTGTATGTGGTCGTATAACAATTTGAAGAAGACCGAAAACTAGCTGAAGCGTCTCGAACGAACATCAACATCTAACGAGGAAAATCACGTCCAATAAAGGCGAAATTTGGTGCTCAAACATCGTCAATTTACAGCTAGAAATTTGTTGATAATTGTGGCATTCCAAACGGTAGCAATAGCTATCCTTTTAAAAGATTACTTGAGTTTCAAAACTCGATTAGTATCAAAAACATTCAATATTTCCGCGTTTAAATTTGTGGCGATGGGAGTTCTGGATCAGAGCACGTTATAAAACGCGTTATTACGAGAAGAGACTAGAATCTGCGCTGATAATCCGGAAACACCCGACGAATAGAGCGAATATTGTGTCCAAGGTGGAGCAACATCGAGAAGATCGCGCTAAAGTCGATAAAAAATCAAGATTATCTGGCAGTTACATTCGATTATCTGATTTTGTTGGATTGTAAAAAGTTTGAGATAAATTGTACTTACACTCCATAGAGTGGCACCACATTTGATCAAATTCATAAAAATAAGAATATGACTACAATACGGAAATGTAACACTCCATCCAATATATTTAAATGATAAAATCTCAAATGTTCGGAGAGTCTATTTTGTGAATTCATTAAAGATCGATTTTTTTTTCAAAATTCAGACAAATTTGATTTGTCGGTCATACAAACGTCTATAAACTCGGAAAATGAACGAACAAAATAAAAAAATAACGCCATACCATGCTTATGCTAATGCACAATTTAGCTATTCTGCAATCAATTGGTGATCCGAATATATACATTATGCCAGAAGCGTGCCTTCTATATTAAATCGTTCAATTTGATTTATCATTTTTTTGTCATGAGACTGCCTTGAATTTGACTGGGACTTGACTGCCTGGAAGACACCTCTGGGCTGGAATTCACCTTCATTTACTACCATATTATTCGTCGGAAATAACCCTTATCGGGGATGTTGCTATGCGTACTGCATTTTGCGGTAGTTAAACTAAGAACAGCTTCTCATCTTATTTTGGCATTAAAATCTTTTACAAAATTGTATATTTCATTACATTTCTTTTACACACTTATAAAATAAACATTTCCGTCCGACTGTGGGCACAAATTAGCGTTATAAAACAATAATTCGCCTTAATGCGGATTGTGGCAATTCGAGCGATTACAATGTTAATGGCGAGACAAATTGTCTAAGTTTCTTATCAGCTACAAACCCCCATATGAATTCTATATCACATTTTTTACGTCATGGATAGCGACAATGTCAACCCTATAATAGGTGATCCAAATTTGGATATTGGAATAAAGTATTGCTGTTGACGCAAGAGGGCGGTCTTGTATGCGATTAGTTGTTGACTTGTTAATGAATAATAAATGGATGCGAATTTTTGAAATAAAATTACTGTTATGCTTCATATGTTTCACCACATTTTCATATTGATGTCTTTCAATTTGTCAAAATTGCCAGATTTTAGATTTGGAAATTCCTCAAGTGGTTTTAAAAGACGATGCCACATGTCATACAGTCCGAGAAACAGTACAATTACTATATGAATTATGGGTGTGAATTTGAGATGATCGATAACACCTATCAATCGTGTAGTGGCATCTGTTCTCTAAGAAATCTGCGTATTCCAAGCGAATGTGCATATAAGGGATTGAGATTTGAGATTTTATTAGGCTGCCGTATCAGATTCTAGGGTAGGATCTGCCAACAATAACTAGGCTGGCACTTGAGTTCCTACATGGGATCTTATCCAATTTCCTCAGAATTACTGTAAACTAGACATCATTAACTATTACAGGACGAACGTCTGATAACATTACTCGATTAATGCTCGTTTGATTTAATGTTGTAAATCTTTATGAAATTTCAGAAAAAAGTGGCATAGCCTAATATTTTACCAGAAAGTAGCAACACTGCAGCGATCTGGTTTTAGAGCCCATAGTTTTAATTGACAAATCCTGGTAAAGTCTCAAAAATCTATCGGATAACCATGTACCTTCCATACAAATGACAAATTTAACCCTTACATTCTTAGATTCATATCTTCTATCGTTTACACTAAATGTAATCAAATTTGGTATACATTAAGGGAGTGCTCAGATAGTGTCTAACAATGAATATGGACTACTTTATCACGTCTGATACAAATTGGCCGATTTTCCGAAATTCAATTACTGCTCTGTAATTTTTCACGAGTAGACTGCAGTAATCCAGTTCATTACCGTTTCATAATCATAATTTTCTATAATTGCCTGCACATCTTTCAGACAGTTCTGCTGAATTCAATGAAATTATCACGTTATGCGTTTGGCGAACTAATTTATGGGAATGAAGGTAGCTGACATTGCCAACTACCATTTATCGAAATTTAATTTTTTCATGAAATCCCCAATATATAACTTCAAGATGCTTAAATAATTGGTAATTATATTGCTTTATAATGTTGAGTAAAATGTGGAACAATCCACTGATCACCTATTTATCTGTCTGGCACCACTTGTAGATTCGTATCTTTCATTCACTTGCAATATATGCGGTATAATTTTTAGCTATCATCAGAATTTAGTTAAACTTTATTCTGGGACTGAAAATGAGTTGCATTGCCCTGCCGCTTAGATTACTCTTTCTGAGCAAAAGACTTCGAAAAGTTATAAATTTGCTTCTTACATTGTCCTTTAATTTAGAGAACTTTTGGAAAGAACCTAGCAATTTTGGCACCATACACACACAGTTGCAGCAACTTGAAAGGACGTGTGGTGAAGGTATATGTAAATTCAGACCAACTGACTGGAATTTCTTTACTGGTTTTGTGTTCTTATGCAAACCTAAACATGTAGACGAAACAGGAAACCAATTTTCCTGGAAATTATTTTAAGATTTACATTATTGCTTAAGTGGTGCCCAAACTATAATGACAATAGCAATGTACTTATCCTAAGGAAAGATATTTTCGATAATTAGGAATTTTTCTTTGTGTTGAAACCGACTTTCTAGAAAAGTAGTTCTATTTCAATTGTAAAGGAGCCCACACTTTACAAATCAATTCGATTGGCTATTGTAATGTCTATGCTGAACCTTTCATTACAATTATTGGTACGATTTAATTGCAGGTAAATCATGAATTAATTGGTTCACTGAATGAAATGGTCAAAAGTGTTGAAAGAATACTTCTTCATTAATTTTTCATTTTATAGAAGAACGATTTTTGTTGAACCACTATTATTGTGAATTTTTTTTTGTCGATTCTTTCCAAATACTTACTCAATATATACATCAGTACAAAAAATGTGTCCGTCGATAATCCCGATATGAAACGGCCGACAGCAAACATGGTGACATTGTTAACAAACGATGAAGCAAAGTCACCAATGCCACCGGACAGGGTACTTAACATAACAGCAGGTAAACGACCGATTTTGTCAGCCAAGAAGCCAAAAGAGATGGTGCCCACAACAGCGCCCACATAGTAAAAGGATTGTCCAACCGCATCTTGAAAAGCATTATCACACACCCAATTTAGCTACAAAAATATATGTGTATATGTTAATTAATGTGTATGAGTATGAGTAGAACGACATAAAGTCTACTTGCATGCTTGTAATAAAGCATACATTAAGGATATTTGATGGAATGCTGCATTACTTACCTCAGTGGTAATACTTTCATAGCCATTTTCCCTTCCATAAATCCACTTGTTACAAGTGGCATTTTTGGCTGCCACTAGGGTGCCATTCTCGCCACTCTCTAGCAGAGTACATTGAGGATTTTTAAAACCTTTATAGATTTCACTAATATTTTCGTAACTTTTATTCTCTAAATCAGGATGATAGCACCAATGATCGGGCGTAAAACTTATTATAGTTTGTGAAAAATAATGCATGGATGACATGATGTTTGTGTAGCCAAACAGCAGCAGCAGCACAATCTGATAACGACCAAAATGACCACATTTCTCGAGCACCCGATCAAAATCCATTTCGCTTCACTAAAATATTGCAAGACTTTTGCAATAACTCTGCCGCGATCGGAGCCAATTTATAGGTTCAATGCGTTACCTTTCATTTGCAGCAGACGACTAATTTCACAATTTGACCCAACCGCACAATTCCGAATATAAAAAATTTATATTATCTTCACGTTTTTATATTTTTATTTGAGTATCTTAGAATTTTCTGCATTGCTAAGGAGTTTCGCTCGCGCCCCGCAACTTGTGCCCGACAGGTGTTTTTAACATTGTTCTGGTATAGAAGTAGAATTTGCGTTTTTCTTAATCTGAAAGTGTAATAAAAATTCAGGTTTATGAAAATTAATTGTTTAATTTACGATATTTAAAGTAGTGGCTGGTGGAGCTTAATTCAATTTGCTTTGAACTGTTAGATGTTTAGATATTTACGGAAGGTTAATGTGGTTAGTTTCTAATGCTGAAATTCTCAGGGGGATTTCAAAACATCGTTACGCTTGTTCCCAGTAAACATATTGTTATTGCTTTACTATGTAATATAAATATACTCGTGTGAAATTATGTGAGGTATGTTTGATAACTTCTTAGATCAAACATAAATTTAGTCATCATTTAGCCGAATTTATTAACTATTATGGTCGGTCTTCTGGACTTTTTATCCAATTCGTCAAACCAAGCTTTGATAGTAACTCTGTCTTTCTATTGAGTTCATTGTCGATTTTTATTGATTTGCAGAACACGATGGAGCCAGCCAGCTCTATTGCTGAATTTTTATTCATACGAAGCTGGCAGTTCTGTTAATTGTAATTGATGTCTGTAATCTACCGAATTGTTTCTCTTAAAGTGTCCTACAATTGATTCATTTGTTTATTTCATTTTGCAGGATTCTGCATTGTGGAGCAAAACAGGTAAAGGGTGGTTTAATTGGCGTTTGATTTTTCAGTGCAGAATTTTTGACATATCAATTGTGATTCGCGATATTGCCCTTTCATTGTGCAATAAACGCTAATTGTTCATGTAATTTATTAATGTTATGTTTTATCAAAATTCTAGCTCTAGTGAGAAAAGGTCGGTGCCCAAAATTCAACCATTTTATGATCATCATAAGCAACCTATTGAGTAAACAGATAAAGCTGCAATTACCAAGTTCTGTATTAATTATCCACTAAGGAATATCAAGCTATCTATCCATATGTATAAAGTGATTACAGAAAAATTGCTGGCATACTCGCCATTCTTGGCTAAGGCCGGACCTGGTTTATTTTGGTGGTTTAAAAGCATATAAAATACAGCTTGTTTAAGAGCTAAAGCAGGTTGACCAGTTACAGCGTCAAATAATCGGTGGATGGGCCTTGGGAAAGTTGTTATTACATGTGGCCTAATGAGCAACCTAAGATAATGCCAGTGCTGTCAGTGGCGGGATCATGACCATAGTGGGGGGCTTAAAAAAGTCGTAAATAAGTCGTAAATATCTACTATCTATCCACATCTAAATGGCTTGTTCGATTTCAATGAAATTTCAATCAGACAAAGCTGAAAACATTTTTCATACCCACCATCAAAAAATTTTCTCAATTCGTTTGTAGCAATTATAAATACTTGTCTGCGACCCCAGGAATCTCATATCTGTGGGCGTTATTATTTGAAAATATTAAAAATTGTTCATTTCCAATGAAAAATAGATTAAGTCGATATATAATGCATGACTAACACCCTCATTGGTGTATTCGGCCTCTTAAACTATGAATTATCGATATTATAAGTGTTCGAAATCGGTCAAGTAGGAAAGAACTGGTCCATACACTGAGTTAATCGAGCTCTAGAATAATGGTAATTTAAAGTGTTTTTACAATTATTTTACATTACATTAATGTAATGTTTTTATATTACATAATTTTTCTTCTTTTCAGATGATTTTTGGCAAGAACTTGGCGATTTTCCATGCCCCTTCTGACAACGCACACATTTCTGTTAAAGCGAAAGGACACTAGGGTAGATATACATATGTAAGCAAGTTCACCTAAGTCAACTTTCTGTATTGGTTTTTGATGGAAATCTGTTCAGCCATTCAACATTTGTAGATTTTGTGAAATTATACTTTTTTTAACCGCTTTGTCAAGGTTTAAGCGGACACTCGTAGTTTATCGCTTTCAATATAGCGGCTATTCTTGTTTAAGTACACTGCTATTTAGTAGTCACTTACCGACAATGATAGATTGTATTTGCAATTTCAAGAAGTTCAATATTTAATATTTATTTCCATTTCAATATACATCTACAATATTCACGTTCCGTTAGCACATTATACGGTGAATGAACGTTTATGTTTATATAATAAATTTGCGTTTTATTAAATTTTTAACATATATATTTATATTTATTTATTTACTTCGGCGGCCACCAAAAAAATGTATTTTGTTGTGGCCAAAAACCCGACAAACACGGACTGTCTGCAGGTGCAGATGATTTGGAAATATGCAAAAATGCCAGAAATTATGAATAAAGAAAAATATAATATATTATTATTAAATATATAAATGCGACAAAGTAACAAAAAAAAAAAGCAATTAGAATGAAGAAAGTAAATATAATAATAATAATAATAACACCTAATTGAATACAAATTAGGAAAAATTTGCCCAAACAATCGAATATTGAAAAGTGAATTTAATATAAATTAATAATAATAACCCCTAATGGAATACAAATTAGTAGAAAAGTTGCCCAAACAATTGAATATTGGAAAGTGCATTTAAGACACGAATTCTAAGTACACGAATATTTTTTAAATCAGTTTATTTTCCCTATTTTTAAAAAACAATTAGATTATTCCATATTGAAAAAGCAATAAAGGCTAATTAATGTATTTACCACAAAATGAATAATATAAAATTAATAAAAATAACCCCTAATGGGATACAAATTAGCAAAAAAGTTGCCCAAACAATTGAATATTGAAAAGTGAATTTAAGGCACGAATTCTACGTACGAGTACACAAATATTTTTTAAATCAATTTATTTTCCCTATTTTCTAAAAACAAAAAAAAAAAATCAATAAAGACTAATTAATGCATTTACCACAAAATAAAGAAAGTAAATATAATAATATAAAATTAATAATATTAATAACCCCTAATGGGATAGAAATTAGTAGAAAAGTTGCCCAAACAATTGAATATTGAAAAGTGAATTTAAGACACGAATTCTAAGTACACGAATATTTTTTTAAATCAGTTTAATTTCCCTACTTTTAAAAAACAATTAGAATATTTCATATTGAAAATGCAATAAAGGCTAATTAATGTATTTACCACAAAATGAATAATATAAAATAAATAATAATAACCCCTAATGGGATACAAATTAGTAGAAAAGTTGCCCAAACAATTAAATATTGAAAAGTGAATTTAAGACATGAATTCTACGTACGAGTACACAAATATTTTTTAAATCAATTTGTTTTCCCTATTTTTTAAAAACAATTAGGTTATTCTATATTGAAAAAGCAGTAAAGGCTAATTAATGCGTTTGCCACAAAATGAAGAAAGTAAATGTAATAATATAAAATTAATAATAATAATCCCTGATGGGATACAAATTAGTAGAAAAGTTGCCCAAACAATTGAATATTGGAAAGTGAATTTAAAACACGAATTCTAAGTACACAAATTTTTTTTACGCCTATTTATTTCACCTATTATATGATCATTAGTTTAGAAATGTTATTCTTAACTTGAAATACAAAAATTAATTTTGCGAAAACATATCTATAGGTGTTGTAGTAAGAACTACATTATTTTTGTATATCATTGCAGACTTTATTTAAAATCGTTCTAACTGATTTGATATAGTTTAATTATATACTGTTTTATTCAATATTTTGAAGGTAATTCCATTTTGCCTCGTCCCTATTGGTAAAAAACTGAGACAGTTGTCTTTTACAAGCCCCTCTTAATGCGGATTCTCCAGTAGCAAAATATTTCGCCATACACAGAAAGAGGTGGTACACTACATTGCCCGTACTAAATTTGGTTTGAAAACATACTCAAAATAAGCACACTAAATCTACTAGTAAATTATACTTGATGGTTTGAGTACGCGTGATGGAAGGTAATTATTCTCTTATTATCCACCGCTAGGAGAGTACTTCTTTCGGATGATCTGGTTGCTAACAATACAAGTCCGGGTTAAGAGTTTAGCCATAGGGAAGTAGGTCATAGCAGATCTTAGTAAAAACTTCCCGTCCTATCAACCATAAAAATAGTTAAAAGTGACGCCTTCTTTGGTTGTTAAACGATCCATAATCTTTAATAACAAACCTTTCGCTAAGTAAATAATACTTCAGATGACAGGTTTTTAACAGCTGACAGCCTTGCCAGACCGGCAGTTTTAAAACCAATAAATGTATTGCCCTTTATATTCTATAGTCAGGGAAATAGAAATATTATTGCATTTTCAAATGATCTAGTTGCTAATAGTACAAGTCCGGTTAAGAGTTTAGCTATAGGGAAGTAGGTCATAGCAGATTCAAGTAAAACCTTCCCGTCCTGTCAATAGTAAAATTGTTAAACGATTCATATTCGTAAATGGCAAATCTTCGGCTTAATAAATAACACTTTACATGACAGGTATTTAACAGCTGACAGCCTTGCCCGACCGGCAGTTTTGATACCACTAAATGTATTACCCTTTATATCCTGTAGTCGGGGAAATAGAAATGTTGTCGCATTTTCAAAAGCTCAAATTATGCAATAGGACGATTCTCTTTGTGGATTTACAAAGTTTACAAAACTACAAAGTAAAAATGTCTGTCGGTCTGTCTGTTCTGTCATTTACATCTGATTGAGATGAATTTTTTTGCCAATTATTGTCAATATATCGGGAACGATTTGTGAATTAGTGCAGTAAACTTGATTTAGTATATTAATTAATTCATCTTTTTTTACAGTTATTTGATGTTTCGTCTAAAATTACTTAATTAAGTTATCTCAGCAAGGTTTTTTAAAGTTTTATCATAACATAACACTAAATTTAAAACGAGTCTGTTTTCGACCAAATGTCTTACATTTATTTAATATTTGTTCAAAATAAAATCTTACCTCCGATATCTTCCATGCTAGCAGTAGTTTAATAGAATTTGGAATTTAGGATGTAAATTCATCAATCAGCATGGGAAAGCTTTAAGAACCCATTTTACTTAAAATTTAAGTTTTGTGCTTAAGTGATGGCATTAAAATAATGGCAGAATCGGTAATGAGAGTACAGATGAATCTATCATGATACGCGTGCAGTGGAAGGAGTTGTTACAGAGAACAAAAGTAATATCATCACTTAAAAAATGATTTAATCTAAATTAGGGCTAATGGCGTAGTGTTACGTGAAGAAAATATATTTCGAAATTTGTATTTTTGCCGTATAAACAGGACACAAAGGGGACAGGCGCGGCACTACTGTAAAGTCATGAAATTAAGAAATTATATTCAATTATTACAAGAATCTAGCGGTTGAAAGAGAATTTTTAATATGCGAACTTTTTGAGAGCATGAAAATAAAGTTAGAAATTTGATTTAATTTTTTGAAATTTATAATATCACAATGAAAAATAGCCGAAAATGATATCAATAAAATTAAATTGTGCATCCCTTTACGGTGAAGGTTAAAGAGATTTTTAAAAATTAATGCTTGTAAGAATTCAAATTCAATTCAAAATTAATGCAGATAAGAATGGATACAAATATATTAAATTCACGAGGAACAAACGGCCAAAGCTAGAATTATCAAGAGAGAAATAAAGTGACAGGGTCAGAGGGGGGAGATAGAGAGAGAGAGAGAGTAGCTGAAGTCAATGACATTTGAGCACACACTCCTTTTACGCGATGGATCAGTAAAAAAAAATATATTTTTCGAAATTTATTTCTTTCAGGATAAAAATAAAGAGTGTCCCAACAAGAACGCAAGATTTAAATTTGGCGCCGGTATCGTGAAATGATAACTAGTTTTTTCGTGCCTATAATTGAAGAAATAAAAGTGGAGGGCATGTGGTTTCAACAAGACGGCGCCACATGTCATACAGCCAGAGAAACAATGCAATTGCTGCATCAGTCATTGTCCGGTCGTATTATTTTGCGTTTTGGAGTCCAGAATTGGCCGCCTAGATCGTGCGATTTAACACCATTAGACTTTTTTCTTTGGGGTTGTTTGAAGTCGATGGCTTACGCAAATAAGCCTATGACGACTCAAGTCTTAAAAGAGGAAATTGGACACTGCATTTATGCAAAACGAACATTGAAAATTTCATTAAAAGATCGCGTGTGTGCTAGCAAAGCCGCGGCGGCCAAATGCCCGATGTGTTGTTCCATACATAACCTCATTCTGTCTACTATACGATATAATAAAGTTTCACGATTTTTTTTGTTGGGACACCCTTTATTTGTCTGGACTATAGATCAACAATCACAACTATCACAATCACAAATGAAATGAGCAGAATTTTTTGAATTTTTAATTGTTCTATTATCAACCCAGTGAATGAAGTACGAAAAAAAGTCAAAAGTCAAAATAATAAAATTTGTGAAAAAGTATACCTCCAGCAGTGGTAACAAAATCGCAAAAAATTGGGCTTTTAATTTTTATTTTGTGTTGTTTCAAAAAGTGAAATATCGCATCGTATGAGGCTGCGTGCATGAGTTGTTACGTATTTCAATAAAAATGTTTTTCTTAATTTATAAAAATTATCCATTTTATGTAATTTTTGAATATAATACAAAATTAATAATTGCTGAAAATACAAAGTTCCGGCTGAATTTTATCGCTCCTTTTTTTTAGGTTGGTAGAAAAATAAGAAAAATTTATTTTTTGCAATATACCAACGAACTGTGATAATTTTTGCGGATCTTAAAATTGTGGCAAAAACTTTTTAATCCCATTTTCTTTTGTAAGTAATTGTCCAAATAACAAGAAAAACAATAATTTTTAATTTCCTGATTCATAAAATTGTAAACAAATTTACGGCATTCTTTCAAAAATGTATTTTTATGCACATAAAATAACTTATTTATTTTTGATTCTTCTAAAAACGTATTTTACTCAATTATTTATTTCAAAGTAAAGGCTCAAAGTGTTAAAAAGGAATCCCACTGAGCTTTTAAATTTTCGCTAAACAAAAACTTGATTTCAGACATTCAAATAATATGTTTTTCAAAGATGCGGTAAAATTTTTGCAAGCTGTTTATTTTAATTTTGTTAATAAACTTATAAAAATAAAACAATAATATTCCTATTTTTCTTTTCTAACCTTTTTGCAAATACATTGTTATTACTTGTAGTTGCATTTTTAATAATAGCAAATTTGAAGAAGAATAAGTAATTTGTTTAAAAAAAGTTGTTTTTAGGAATTATTCCCATTCTACCAAAAATCAATTTTCATACCCAACTATTTATTCTCTTTCTGGTGATGCCAAAACAAGTTAGACCGACCAAAAACTCTGTTGTTTCATTAAGAAAATATGGAACAGCAAATAACCCATTATTTGAAATTCAATGATATTGAATGTCAATTACCCATAATAAGCGAACATTTGCACGAAGAACAAAGCGCATCTTATGTAAGATCTTGTTTTTCAAAAACTTTCAGTGTAGATATAGTGCGTCTTGGAGGACTCATTTCGACTATTGTTTTGTAGGTGAACGTATGTTTTATTTTCTTTAACTAGTATATTTCCATTTAATTCATTATTCAGACTTATTTGTTTGAAAATATTTACGTTGTGAGTGCTATAATGTTTTCGCTTTTGGATCTGTTTGTACTTTAATTCAAATATATTCGGCATGCCCATACGAGGTGTGTTCAAAAAATGAGGTGAATTTTAGTTTTTCCCAAAAAATATTTATTTATTCCTCAATTTCTATTTTATCTCCTTCAAAGTAGTCCCTCTCAGATAGAATACACTTTTGCCAGCGATTTTTCTATCCTCGAAGCAGTTTTGATATGCTCTTTTTGGTATATCCTTGAGCTCTCTCAGCGATTTGGTTTTTATCTCCTCAATTGTCGCTAAACGGCGCCCTTTCATGGGTCTCTTCAATCTTGGGAACAGGAAAAAGTCACAGGGAGCCAAATTTAGTGAATACGGTGGCTGAGGTATGATAACGTTGTTGTTTTCGAGCAAATAATCTCTCACAAGCAAAGATGAACATTATCATGATGCAAAAGCCATGGATTTGTTTCCACAATTCCGGGCGTTTTTTTACGCATTGCTTCACGCAAATGGCACATAACTTCAAGGTATTACTCCTTATTTACCGTACGACTTTGGGGTAAGAACTCCTGATGCACTACGCCATGGTATTTGAAGAAAACAGTGAGCAAAACCTTGACATTTGATCGAGCTTGTTGTGCTTTTTTTGGTCTTGGCTCTCCTGGACTCTTCAATTGGGACAATTGGGATTTGGTTTCGATGTCATAACCATATACCCATGATTCATCACCAGTTATGACCCTTTTAAGCAAATCTGACGTCATTCAATAATTCCCGAGCGATGCTCATGCAGCGTTTTTTTTTTGGTTAAAATTCAGCGATTTTAGAACGAACTTCGCTGCCACGCGCTTCATGCCAAAATTTCCGAAAAGATTGCATGGCATGAGTCAACCGATATGCTGACATTATCAACAACTTCTGTAATTGTGATTCGACGATTCTCCATAATAAATTTCTTCACTTTCTCAACATTTTCGTCGGTTGTTGATGTGCTGGGGCGTCTAAAGCGAGCGTCGTCATTCACATCTTCTCGACCTTCTGTAAAAAGCTTGTATCACTTGTAAACAATTTTTTGACTCAGAGTACTCTCACTGTATTAAAAAAATTAAAAAATTTAAAAATTTAAAAATTAAAATTAAAATTAAAAAATGCAATTAAGTGCTCAAAAATACCCAAAATGTTGACAGTGCATTAAAAATTTAAAAATTAAAATTACAATTAAAAAATGGAATTAAGTGCTCAAAAATACCCAAAATG
>JAHXMU010000698.1:173271-213987 GCA_019455685.1 Philornis downsi | reverse complement strand
TGTTATCTTCCACTGCAATTAGTCGATTTATTGAAATTAAATTTTTCCTCTAAAGTTTCTAATTTTATTTAATTACAATAAAAACAGTCAAACTATGCGCACAATAAGCTTTGGTTATATTTCTGTGTGGAAATAGATTGGTTTTTTTTTCGTCTGTAATTTATAATTGTGATCAGCCGTGTCAGAATGATTAGTCTGCGTGGTTCGTGAGCTCGAAATCCGAAATATAAAATTCTTATATTTTTTAGCAGTCATCTCGATGTATCTGCCGAATATTTCTATTAGAGTAATCGACAAGTCCAGTAAAAATGTCTCAAACTGACGTTAGGAGTTGTCGCTGAATAGTAGGAAACCCTCTTCAGTAAATCAAAAAAAAAAAAAAAAAAAAAAAAAATGAGTATTGTCTCATTGAATCCCCGTCCCCGTCCTCACCATCATTTTCCTGGACAAAATTTAAAAAAAAACAAAAAGTTTCGATAGACAACTCCCCATGTGAGCACTCCTATAATTCATTAGCACTAATATCAATCAAGCTCCTGGTTACAAATTTTCCTTGCATTGTTTAATAATTCTTCCCAAAATTTTTGAAAAATAAAAACATACCCATTAACCATGGCCCTTCTGGCATCTAACATATAAATTCGTCATTTTAAGGATCACTTAAGGAAATAGGAAGTGATCTTTTAATATACGGAAAATACTGAGCAATATTTGATAAAAAATAAATAAAATCCGAGTCGCTATAGTATTATAATTTCTGTAAAATTGAGTGGCCGTATTTGTAAGACAGTTAATGCAACTGCAATGTCGTTAATATACCATAATAGTTAATGCCATTTCTTATGAAAGCGCTTAAAATATGGCTAAAACTAAACATCTTTGAGTTTACGCTTATTAATGTTAGCACCTTAACATTTCTTGACTACGTTTGGATCATTTTACCTCATTATTTTTTGTAATCAGTGCGTATACGTTTTATAAAATAGATCATTTTGTGATCATTTTTTGTTCATTAGGAAAAAATTGGCAAAAGGAAATTAAAGCTTTACCCGACGTGTTGTGCATAAATTTCCAGCTATTAATTTTGTTCGTCAAATCAGGTGCTATATTTGCCTGTGTTCATTACGTACCGTGAATCGAAATTAAAATATTTGTGTTTGATCGAAGTGGTGGGATCATTAAACTACAGACCCACTGCGTAACACGTCAAGGACCGCATTTTTTTTTCCTTTTCTTTTTAGGACGTCTGATAAGCCATTTAGAGAATTCATGCATGAGTTATTGATATAATTAATTTACCATTTATACGCAACAAAATTTGGGACGTCGAGGATACTGTAAAACTGCCACTTTAGACTTTTCGTTCACATAAAAACTCATTTCATTTATGTCAAATATTGGCAACAACATCAGCAAGCACCCTATTCCCATCAACGATATCGTGCGTTATAAATATTAACCTTTTCCCAAACAAACTGACACCTCATCCGCCCCCTCATACAAAAATTAATCTCATATATGTGACGGTTTGCCCATAAACATTCGGTGCCACTTCTGTCTGTCCTTGGCTGGTCTGGTATTCGATTTTATTGTTGTCTACACTTAAGCTTTGGTTGTTTGCACAGTTCTTTTACCCTGCGTTGTTGTCCTGTCTCTTCGATTGTTTACCCGTGTCAAGTGATGATGATGATGTGGGAGAAACAGCTGTTGACCGGAAAGCTATTGAAGTGAATTGTTGGGTACACATATGATACTGGACGCTCTATAAACATCAATCTATTTGCCCATTGTTCACTGTGGGAAATTCTAATTAAAATTAAAGTGTTTTTTATTGAAAAGAAGAAAAGAGAAAAAACAAATATGCGAGATACTCGCATAATTGAAATTTCAGGGTTGAATGAATAAAGGCTCGCTAACATCAGAAAGGATATTAGAATATATGTGCTGGTTGTTTGAATACGGTTGATTAAAAAGAAACAGCGGCAATATGATGAAAATTGATACGTGCTGTTAAAGGAATATTGCAGTGCGAATAGAGTGCGCTTTACTTAGACGTGAAAAAGGGTATTGATATTGTATTTTACACTCCACTTTGTATGCATAACTTTGACTATTTAATAATGCCCGCATTGAAAGTCTAATAGCACTGATGCCAAGGATGAAAGACCATATGATAAATTTTGCGATATCGACTTTTTACTGTCATATTTTAGCTGCTCAATTTTGGATTATTCGAATTTTACAAAAGTCATTAATTTTACTTGCAAAGCTTCTAGATTCAATAATTTATTTAGTGTGGAGGGTACGAAAGTTGGCCAATAGGTTGTTGAATTTTTATTTTGCAATATATTCTATTTCCAACTCTGTGAAATAGACCCAACGATTCTCTAAAATTTTAAAGGCGTTCGAATACAATTTGTCCTTGCGTCATCGATTAACTCCTCTCTGCTGGTAAATCTCCTCTATCAAGCTACTTTTCAAGTCGGAAAATAAGAAACCTATCTGCCTAATACATTCTGCCAAAAAAACTTCCGATATTTACTCATTTGGAAAGTTGTCAAAATTGTTTTCATCGTTTTGTTGGGACAACTGTTCTCTATACTGATGTGGAATTGCAGAGCTATCTCGAACATGTTGTGCGATTTTTAAATGGTTAAGAATATCGAACAAAGTATGTGTCTCAAATTTTGTATTCCAAACGAATAGCTGTAAACTTTACAGAAGGCTTACGATGAATTAATTTCATCAAAAACACATGCATAGGAATGGTACAATTCATAATCAAGTTCGTCTGTCACGCCATCCAGGTGTCTGTTGAAACCGCAATTAAAATCGAACAACTCGAGACTGAAATTTGAACAGCAGATTATCGAATTTTCATTACATTTCCCACTGGTCATCCAAACAACTTCCACAAATCATATTATCCAAAGGGCATTCTGTACTAAGTGTGGCAAACTATAATAAGAACAAAATAAGTTTTTGAAAAAAAGTATGACTTCTTGCTTAAGTACTTTAGTCGTCCACAAGCTCTTTTATATTTATTGTATTATGCGCAAAAAGCCATTTCCATATTGTTATCTGGCAAAAATAAAGAAACTACCAAATATAACAGCAGAATTAAATGGCAAATACGATTGGAGGCGATGGCCTCATACATTTTAAACCTGGCCTATGGGCACCGTCTTTATTCAGTGCTCTTATGGAGTTGCAATTTATGCAATTATGTAATTTATGGAGATGGGTACGCTTAAGCACCTCTGTTGATCTCCGTTTCATTTTGCCCGTATGATCCGTGTATTGCCATTTATCACAAGGCCGTCGATTGGCTCCACTAACACTGTCAAGTTTACATGAATATGCATATTGGAGTTAACACAAAAATTTCAGCAAGTGAGATGTATAAGCGTGAAATATTGCAAGGATTATGTATAGCCGTCAGTTGATGTTGATATTCTTAACAGCCTTTTGGCTTAAAAACATGGGTATAAGATTGCACGAAAAAAAAGAAAAAAAAAAAACTAAAAAAACACAGGACTGGAATCAGCGTGACAATGTCGTTTCAGCCATTTAGTGCCTCTTTGTCGGCAGATGTATTCATTCACAGGTAATGCAAACTACTGAGTTTGCCTCTCATCAAATATGGAATGCACTTAGCGGCGATATGCTTGTTGAGTTGCGAATGCGATACCCAAAAAGGATAACAATGAAGACTGAATACGAAATCTTTAATTGTCTATAAATTTAAAATAAAGAATTCTAGAATGAAGGATTTTCAAAGTTTATATTTTAGTTTATAAGTGTAAGTTTAGGATTTCTTCAGAGATATGGGCAGATTTGTCTATTTCTTTTAACCTCTTCTTTGGTGTTCAATTCATAAATGTTTTGCAAACTAAACTAAACTATTATTTTAGTTAACTTATGAACTGTTCCCCGTTACCCAGTACTGAGTAAAAACAATGTCAAAATGGTAGTATTACGGCGTAAGTTTAATATTACGCTGATTTTTCAAGTTGAAACTCCGTATGTTGCCTGTTATGTGCTGGATTGAAAAAATCTTTCAATGTGCAAATATCGGAGTATTAATCTTCTACCCGCCAATTATATGGTCCTGTTGAGTTCAATATGTGAAAGTTTGAAGCCTATTCTACAATGACCTGGTTGGACCTTACAGCTTTAGATCTGATACATTTACAATTGGCCAGATATTCACATTACGAAAAATTAAGGAGAAGATCCTTTTCCATACAAAAAAGAAAAGAAAAAAAAAATAACACATCAACTACGATTACTTTGAATATAAAGTTGTCTTCGTGGTCGACACGTTGTTTTCAATAAAGACAGACAAAACGCTTAATGAATTATAAAATCAAAAAAGTTTGTTGGCCGGAGGAAGTGGTAGTAAATAATTGTTAACTTCATATGTAATGGTATGGATAATGGCTAAACTAACGTTGCAGCTGTCTTTCTTGACTCTACAGAGGCTTTTGATTTAGTTGATCTTGAAATTATGCAGCAGAAATTAGAATTCCATGGAATAGTAGAGAAGGAGCTGAAATTATTTAAAGATTACCTATACTTTCAAAATAAGGAACTGTTTGTGCTGGTAAACCGTTGTAAAAGTGAAATGGTAAATATTGAATGTAGAGTACCACAAAGTAGCTGTTTGGGGCCGTTGTTATTTTAAATTTTCTTTTAATGATGTTTATAATTTGAACTTTATTGGTAAAATGTATATGTTTGCCTATAATGTTTACTTGTTTTACACATATAGTTATGATTTGACTTCGAAAACTAACATGACCTAATAGTCAAACTATGTTGATACTAAAACGTATTAAATAATCATTGTAGAGTTTTCGTTGATGGTAATATAATTACTGAAATCCATGAAGTTAAGTACTTAGGAATTACTTTGCAAAGTAATCTCTCTTGGAATTCATATATAATTGAAATTAAATTAAAAATAGTACCGGTTAATTAATATATTACACAATATGAAATTCATATATAACGTGGAAATTAAAATATTACTTTATCAAACCTTTATTCAAAGTCACATAAATTACATTGCAATAATAGTCGTAATCTGTTGATCCCCTATATGGGAGACGCATGTATACACGGTACGAAAATAACGCATCGCCGATAAGCAAAATGAATGATTTTTCCTCAATTTTCTAAATCTTTATTTTTGGAAAAATCGATCCCATGCATATTATCTCATACATAATTATTCACATATACCAATGTTCGTGTTTACCACTCAATGCCATTAAATTCATTAAAATTTAAAAGTCATCAGGCTTTTTAGGCTGCGTCACATCGCACCTCGGGGTACCACTCATACGTATTGGCTAACCTAGGAGAATTTAATGTCGCCTCTAGAATTTCTAAATAAAAGGCTTCAATAGCTTCCTGATCTGAGGGCCAATAAATATAAGCCATATTTTTTGATTTTAGTGTATGAAATTTTTCAAAAAAAAAAACGCAAACAAATATTTAAATGCTGCACCATCTTTGTCCAGAGCCTTGACAAAGTTCTTAAAAAAGCACAATTGTTTGTGCAGCAGAAGAACGTCATTTGGATCAATTAATGGTTTATATGAAACGTTTTGTTTTCCTGATGAATACTCAGTTCAGATTTTGGCCACTCTGTTCAGACATAATGATGACATGTAGCCCAACTATCCCATAGACAAAGGAAACAAAAATATTTTGTGAAACCTCCTTTCATACCAGTCAACAAACCATTGACCTGAAACAGATTAATTTACGGTCATTTACGATGGTCATACTATATATAAAAAGAAATTTAAATCACACACCTTAAGGTTACCACATATCTTCCGATTATTATCGTTGTATTCGAGTAATGTCAAATTTTCAGTCATTGATACGTAATTTTCCTTTGTATAACCGCCATGAGGAATTGGTATTGATAATTTTTCATTCGCATTATGCAAGAAAAGAGCCTTTAAACTATACCCAAGCCACCAAGAAATAATCTCCGTTCAGTTTTGTCACATGGGTGGTTTATTTTTATAGAGCAAAATGCTTCTTTTCAGAACATGCAGCCAATTCCAAGTTTCTATCTCCATAGGTTGTTGCTTTTGTCTCAAATGCAAGATGTTTCCTCTGCTGCATGCGTGACAGTAGTAATGCGTCTGCGTCTTGCATCGCTAAATGTAAATCCCGAGTTACATCATTCAGCTCAGCTTGAGTCACTAAATGGCGTTCATCACCAGCCTGATCCAAACTACAACTACTGGTGAACGATGTTTAGGACTCACTGCTCGAAGCACTGGGAATGACTGGTAATGGATCATTTGATGGACGTTGAACTGGTTTGGAAACCGATGAGACATTCGCGTAAGTAATATTTTTTCGATTTTTTATATTGAATCTAGCAACTTTTGTTAAACAGAACAAAAGCAATCGATTTGGTGGTTACCTGACTCTCCAAAATACTGGAATTGAAAAATCGAAATAGATTTTCTTGCTATAAAACAGTCCTGCTGTACAGAACAGTTCTGCAGCTATTACAAAACATTGTCGGTGTCCACGGTTTGTTCCAATTTCTGACAGCAAAAGCAAATTAATGTAAACATGCATATTTTAATGATTCTGACATTGCATATCCTTTTTTTCCAACCAAATAATCACCACACGTAAAGCAAAAATAGCTTGAATCAGTAACACTCAATCTCCGTGATATGTTTAAGCGCTACTATTATGAGGATTTAGAATGAATGTGGGCTTCTGTCAAATTAATAATTGTGAAATTGTAGTGTCGATATTGATTGTTTTACAATATTGTCAGCATGCGATAAAAAATAAACAAGGCGTGATATCCCAATTTTTATGCCACATTCAAATTCAACGCACCCAGATTAGTTAAAAAAAACTTGCATCGTTCAATTTTTTCCAAATTTGTAGACCAGTTACCGAAGTTTGCATCTTAGAAATTATAGAGAGATTATGGATTTTTACACAATTGACCAGTTTGTATCTTTGGTATCCTAATGGTCATATCTATTTTCAGTGCATTTTCATTCATTGAACTAAGTTCAATAACTAGAGAGCTATTTCTCAGAACAATTTTTTTTTGGGCGAAGTGTGACTGAATTCCATACAACTTTTTGAAAGATACAATGTTAGGAATGTGTAGGCTTGTATGCATGCTTAGCTTTTGTTACGTTTTATCAGACATCAGAAATCATTATATAATGTACAAAAATATTGGTTACTGCACCCTGCCAATGTGAAACTATAAAGGAAAGTTCTTTCTTGGAAAATCACCCACTTTGCATTGGATGCACAACAAGGGGCTTGACAATGCGGTCCATTTTCGTTTTCAGATCGAACTTTGCCGTCGCTAAATTTGAGTGAATTTCATGCAGTGAAGTAAAACATATCAACTTAAGAACATACAGTTTAAATTGATCGTTTGTACAGGAGATACCGGAAGGGGTGCATTTTTTTTGTCAGAATTAAGTTATGAATGCGGGAAAATTGTATAAAAGATATGTGGCTAAGCATATACTGATTAAATCGGTAATTTGTGTGAGGTAGTTCCGTACAATCCATTGGTATGTCTCTGCTACGACTAAATAAAATTTTATGCTGTACAAAGTCCCAAGAAGTTCCATAAAGATTACCAACTTATGGACATAAAACATCAAGCAAGTTGGATCATGTGATACTTATCATTTTTAACGCTGTCTTCCGTCACATTTTCGGTCAAATATATTTTCATTCCTTTTGATTCCTCCATCCGTTTATAATATTAGTAAGCGGAAATAGACAAAAAGATATGTTACATAATTTTTATTTAATTTTATGAATAAAATTCATTTTCGTATTCTGGCTCCGAGTAAATCTGCTGGACTCCACCCCCAACTCCAACCTTACAGCCCTGCTTTACGTTTTACATGGAATCATGTCGCTGGTGGTTAATTTCAATTTCGTTTTTGTCGTTGTCTCTGGTTAATAATATTCATTGAGGTTTGCTGTCTTTCTATCAAGAATTTTATTCGACCACCGTCTTCATTCCCATTCTTGTCCATCCAACGCACATTTCCTATCCACATATTCATTTAAAATATATATATGTATGTGTGCTTATATTAACAAACGCGCATACATATTTTATATATATGTGCTTATATTAACAAACACCCATACATATATTATAGATCACAAAAAGTATTTTTCTTATTTTAAACGATTAAAAAGCGACCGGGGGTAGTGTACGACACTTTCTGTTGTTGTGAAGATTTCCATCGCCAATAATAAGTTTTTACTGGGCCACCATACATGGTGCCTGCCGATGGCCGTGTCAGCCATGTAGCCTCGTATCAATTCCATTACTATCCTTTGATATAAGCTTCACATGTCTGAGCGAATCTTTGTATTTCAGCTTTGGCTCCAGCTTTAGTTTCATTTATTTTTGTTCGTCTCTGTTTTTTTCTGTATTTATTTGGTAGGATTAAGTTGTGTCAACAATTGAATGTTTAAGATTCCATGAAAGTATTTATAAGGATATGATTGTACATGTACAATTTGTACACTCGTACAAACACACACTCATACACAGTCACTCACATACATATATTCGGTTATGCTGTCACTGGCCGTGCAAACAATGTATGAAATCATTGTCGTCGTTGTGTCGACATCCTTTGACGTTTCTTAAGCCTTTTCCGTTTTTACTCAATGCTATATGTTATATCTGCGAGAGTGTTGATAAATTCATTTCATTTATTCATTCATTGTATTTTTATATATTATTTTCATATGAAATGTATAAATTTCTTATTACGTATGTGCATATTCCTGTATCGATGTTGGTTTATGTGTTCCAGTCACATACGAACGACAAATCCGAATAATAAATTGTTGCCTCCTTCACACTCTGCGTTTAATTAATAAACTGTAAGAATTAAAATTTTGCACCCCTTCCTTGGTGATCAATCAAATCCGTCACTGAAGGATTTGGCGATATGTCATGTCGTATAATATCTTTCGTTTCGTTTTTACAAGATTTAACTTTTGACATGCTACAAAGTATTGCATACGTAGAGAAGTGGATTTATTTATTTTATATGTACATATGTATGAATATGTATTAAATTAAATACCGAAAGCTTCACTTGAAAGGAACATTTTCAAGTGAGTTATCATGGATGTTAACGAACACACGAAACATAAAGTCTCTTCGACCATCCAGGGGATTTGAAAGAATAATTTCATCTTAACCATTTATCTGAAATGATTTCGTATGAACATGCTTGTAATCCTGAGAAACAGCACAATTTATGAAATCCACTAAAAAGAATAAATATTGTTAAAAATTCAGTATATAAATAAAATCTGGGAAATGCTATTATGAACTGTACAGGAAATTCTGTCAGGTTTAAAGTCTTGCACATATCGTATGAATAAATACGCATACAAAAGTGTGCCGTAGAGTGTCCGAAAGGTCGTTATAAATTGATCAGTTCTTATCCAAAATTGTTCTGAATTGACTCATAATATAAGAGGCAAAATTATAATCTATTGAGGACTTTATTTCAGAAATTATAGAATAGAGTGTTGATTTTAACTAAATCACCCAAGTTGTATGAATGCAAAATGCACAAAAGACGTGGCAATGCAGTTCCTATTCGCGCCCAGAACTCAACTTATTAAACACCTGAAGCTGAATTTATTGTAACGGAATTTGTGCAACTAAATAAGAGATGGAGAACCTACGAATCTGGTCATTACATTAGATAAAACGAATGGAATACACAAGAAATATTGTGATTGCCTGGTCGACTTATCAAATTTTACCAAACCTAAACATCATATACCGATTAGGTATTACAAAGAAAATATTGAATTGGGTAAATCGATCAGTTTACATAGGATGTATCATAAAGGGCTTGTAAATACAAAGATTTCCATTCTCATATTTAAGTTTGTAAAGCACGTGATGTATGCCAAATTTGTTTAAGTTCAGTAGAACTAGAATGTATATGTTAAATCGTCCATTTGCATGGGAAGTTTTGGGAGGATCGAGATTTCTTAGCAAATTTTTCTCTTAAAGCCAATCTTTATAAATGGATGCAATGGACACTAGTCTAGGCTACTGCAGCCTTCCAATACGTAATTAAAAATTGTGCTGGTACCAAAAAGTGAGAGAGCAATGCAGTCCATTTTCATTCTCAGACCCAACTTTAGCAAATACTTCACGCCTACCAAATTTGTCTGCATTTACTGAAACTGAAAAAGTGTTATGAACTTAAGAACATATAAGCTAAATGGGTAATTTTTAATGGAGAAACCAGTAGAGCAAGCTAAATCGATCGATTTTTTTTTTAATTTTGCAAAGCTTTGTAAAGCAACATAAAAGATTAAACCTAATTTAATTTGGAAAAAATCAATTTCAGATAATCGGTTAATTTATATGGAAGATGGTAGGAGCAAATGTTCGATCCGCGGCTACGATCCGCGCCTACGAAATACAGAGTTGTGTTAAATTTTAAGAAGATTCACCCAGATTTTAGACAGTGCCATGTTAACCTGACAGCCTGCCAGGCAGACACAGGGATGTGAGTCAGTTGACTTAGTGAGTGAAACATTTTTGAACAATTTATACTCGGTATTTTAACCGCTTTTATCTGGGTGTTTAATTTGTTGACTTATAAAATGATTTATGTCTTTATTCCATGAGGAGAAGGTGGAAAATCTGATTAGTACAACATCCTAATTCTTCTGCTCAGAGTGTTTATAGCAATTGAGCATTAGGAATAAACTTTATAGAAACATGATTAGACTGCTAATGATAAAACGTATTTTTGTAATTCTAATTCTTTGATCTGCTGAGAGTTTAATTTTTTTATTTTTCATCGTTTTATGAAATTTAACTGATTATTATGATCCATACAACGTTGCTCTATGAATAGTCTTCAAACTGTCCACTTCTCATTTTTATTTGATTTAATTTTTAATTTCATTTTTATTTTATTTAATTTCCATACCAACAGCAAATGCAAGAAATTACATCTTTGTGCCTCTAACAGTTGATGATATGTGGTCATTAAAAATTTCGGTCTGTAAAAATTTTCTAAACGATAATATTAATCTGTTAAAATTTCATTATAATCTTGCCCCTAAACATTTCCTAAAGCGGCGTGGTAGCGTCCTTTCTTTAGGGGTACATCGTTATGTATATCTGTCATAGTCCATGAGATATGGTCGTTCAAAACTGTGTATCGTATACGCAGTACTATGCCCCTTGATCATGCTATACGGTCCCAAAACAAGTCGACCTAACAACGAAGACACAAAAAAGTTGGAAACAATTTTCTTCATTTTTCAACATAATCTCCTTTTACCTCGATACACTTTCTTCAGCAATATTCAATAGCTTCTATACCCTGTTTATAGTAAAAACTGTCAAACTCCTAAAAAAAGCCATCAACCACAGACTACACCTTTTAATTGTTTGCAAATCTTCTACCACTGAGCCATTTTTCCCAGTTTGGAAATAGAAAATAGTCCGAGGGAGCTAAATCTGGCGAATAAGGTGCATGAAGGTGCGATTCGAATTCTAATTTATTAATTTTGGTCATCGAAATAATAGATGTGTGAGCTGAAGTATTTTCTTGATGGAACAACACTTTCTTTTTCGCCAAATACGGCTTTTTTTCCATAATTTCATCACCTAAACGATGCAATAAATTAGCACAGTACATGACGTTGATGGTTCTTATTTTCTGAAGATAATCAATAAAAATAATCTCATGCGTATTCCAAAAAAAAACGTGTTCGCTTTCTTTGGACACGATTCTTCCATTCCAGTCCACTGCTTTGATTGTTCCTTTGTTTCAGGTATGAAGTGGTGGACCCATGTCAAATCCATGGTTGTAAATCGGCGAAGGTGAAACATCGCCAAAAACTCTACTAAAACACTGTTTTTGCTCATTGCGCACAGCTTTCTTATCTCCAAATCTTCGGTCGATATATAGAATTTTTTGAAATACCTGTCATTTTAGCTAGCTCACGCACCTTCGGCCGACGATCATCCAATATCATATTGTGGATTTTCTCAACCGTGTCTAGCGTGGACACTTTAACTACACTACACTATAGTGTTCGTATTGGCAGCTCGTACGGCCTCGCTTAAATTCTGCTACCCAGTATTTTACAGTCGTAAACAAAGGCGCAGACTCCCCCAGATTCTAGTTCGGCTTTGATATTGGTTAGGCTGAGACCTTTCAAATGGAAATACTGAATCACATAACAGTAACCAATTTTGCCCATGTGTACAGATTCGCTGAGATCGTTTACTTGTGATGGCTCAAATAAAAATAGAGCCTTGAAACCTAAAACAAACGTTTTATGAGGTTGCCGCTTTTTCCCATAAGATTTCTATCAAACTACTGGCACTATCTATACGTCAGCTCGGCTTGGTTTGGGACCACTCTCATATTTTGTAGAGTATAACATTGTCTAGAATGGGATATTAAAGCGAACATAGGCAATGTTTGAGCCGTGCGGACTTCAGATCAATAATAAATCATTTAAATTATAACACCGTGCATAAAGTTTGAACATTTTTCGAAAAAATTATGAAGTTCTTTGTAATTATTCTTTTCATTTTTATAAGAAATTTGCAGTTAATATTTTTATAAATACCTGGATTTTTTTTTTTTTATTAATTTGCTATCTTGTATTAATATAAAGTATAAAGCAAAATATAATACAACATTACAATAATGAACACGATGTGCAACTAAATAATTATTGGTGCATACATATTTTATTTTTGCAAATATTGTTCGTGTGTATGCAATATTTCCAATAGAATGTAAATATGTTTATATATAATTTGTTAATGTAATATTGGAAATTGGTAAATCACGAATTTTTAATTATTTGTTAAAATTTACTGTATCATATTCGATAGCCTTATGCTGACGAAGAACCCAATCATCAACATATCTTTCAAACACTTTTTCTGCAAAGGATTTCAGTTTTCGTGTGAACTCTCTCTATCGACTTAGAACGGAGGCGTCCTTGTAGTAGTTTTAGTATTGTGAAGATAAAGAAACTCCGCCGGAGTCATGATTTTTCTTTCCACAAACAATCGGGCCTTTTCCCACAAATTTGCTTTTGATAATATTTTTTATTCACCTTCTGCCTATCTGCAACAATTTTAGTGTCAGAACAACGCGATAATCAAAGAGAAGAATCAACATTATCTTAACTTTTAATTCATTTTGATATGGGTTTTTCGGTTTCGGTTCAGTTGGGAAGCGTTATTCTGATACTTGTCGATTGGTTTTCATGTAAACTTGCTAATATATGTCTCATCGTTATCATCATAATTTGTTTTATGTAGATGTGATTGAAACTGATTCGTTCTTGCATGTCTTCAGCGATTTTAACGAAATTGGGGTTTTTAAAAAAAAATTCTGGTGTTTCGGAAGTAGACGACCAGCAATGCGTCTAATAACCAATCATACGAACTGATTCGTGAGATACATGAAACTCAGCGGTTATCTTTCTTAAACTTAAATGATGATTTGCGGTCCGCACTTCCTTTATTTTATTGATGTTAACTTCAGTTGGAGATGTTCAAGGACGACCAGAGCGAAGCAAATCATCCATCATATCTTGACCGCTTTTGAATGCGTTGTATCACTCCACACCACGCTGTACCACTCCACATGAACGTGTTTCAGATAAAATGAGCGATCTTTTGCTATTCGGTACACCAAAGTCTATTGGCAGTACAAAATTTGGACCAAATTTGCTTTTTCAACATTTTTATGCCTGACAAAAATCGCACTTGAGATGAACTGAAAAAATCTAGCACTATAAAAAAAACTAAATGCTAGACCGTCTTAGTATAGAGGACAGTTTTGCTAATTTGACAACCTCTTAAAGCGGTACTGTTAAATAATTAATAAAATAAACTATTAAGTTTTGTGTAAAAAATGAAATTAAATGTGCAAGGACATTTGAAATGTTGACTGTGGCGTTTGGCGAGACTACTATGAGCAGAACACAAGATCTATTGTGGTATAACCGGTTTAAGGAAGGCCGAGAAGATGTCAATGACGATGCTCGTCCTGGACAGAAAAAATCACATCAATTTCGGTCAAATCTGAAGGTTTTGCTCACTGTTTTCTTCGATTGCAATGTCGTGGTGCATCATGAATTCTTGCCACAGGGTCGTACGGTCAATAAGGAATACTACCTTGAAGTTATTCCTTATGAAAGGAAAGCATTTTGCTACGATTGAGGAGATAAAACGAAAATCGAAACAGAGCTGTTGGCGATACCAAAAAGCGCGTTTCAGAAGTGTTTTGAGGATTGGAAAAAACGCTGGCATAAGCGTATTATATCTGAGAGGGATTACTTTGAAGGGGGCAAAATAGTTATTGATGAATAAATAAATACTTTTTGAAAAAATGTAAAATAACGGTTATTTTTCCTCTTATTTCGTTTTGAAGATCTTAAACGTCATGAACTGTAGAAACTTTTAAACATACTTTTAGATCATCCGCATAAAGCAAAAAATTTGACTTATAAAAACAAGTTTATGTGCCATTAAAAAATAGTGTGAATAAGAATGGTCCAAGTATACATATACTTCCTTGTGGCATACCTGAAGTTTAAATATACGTATGAAGAGAATTCAATCCCTTCAATAAGAACTTTTCACTGCCTATTGGTTAAATATGATTTTATCCACTTTACAAATGTTGAGTGGAATCCCATCGACTTTAATTTAAAATACAGTATATGATGCGACATCTTACCAAAAGCCTTAGAAATTTCTGTGAACACAGTCTCAACTTGACTACCGTGTTCCAAAGATGAAATGCTGTATTCACTAAAAGAACATAAATTTGTGATAGTAGATCTACCAGAAAAAACTCTATGTTGATGTTAAAAAAATAAACTTTTTATAAATACCATGTTCAAAAACTTTAGAGATACTTTCCAATGTACAACCCTGTAATAGTTTTCTGTAGGGATGAAGCTCTTGCCCTACTGAAGAATTGTATCCATAACTACAAATTGTGTTAGGCGCTTTGACAAACATTTATGTGTGATGTTTTTATTTGTGCAAACCTTCATTACAGCCAACCTTGTGTATAATATGGGGCACATTGCTTTACCTTCAAAGTGCGTTTACCACTCAGTTGACCTACAAAGTAGAGGAATATTAATTTACGAGTTTTGTTCCCCTCTTTTAGCATAGTTACTCGTAAATGAAATACACTTACCTTTGCATTGAAACGTTAACAAATAGTCACCATATTGCATTTCCAATCGTCTCGAATTTAGCTCAACGACTTGTTGAGAGACGTTTAAATATCAAAGAAATCGTTTGAGGCCATACGTTTTTCTAAACGATAAACTGTTTTTCTTTTGTTTTCTTTAAAATAAACATGTGAATGAACGTTGTTGCTTGCGAATATGCTAACTATTGTACGAAGAGTAAAACGTTTGTGTTTGCAATAAACCTGCCTACTTTTAGCAGCACTTGAGATAACATTATTAAAGCATACTTATTTCTACCTGAATTCAAAAGCAATTTTCATCCAACTTATGAGCTCAACAATATCAACTCACATGCCACTATACAGATTCCGATGGCAATGATGACAAACAGTTACTTGCATATACTTTACGGGTAAAGAAAATTAATAACTGTGTTGTTGACACGTTACATTTGATTGACTCTTTGTGGAGCACACAGACACACAGCCACACAGCCAAACACAGAACGTAAATCCATGCCAGGAAGCAAGTACGGAGTACAAAAACCTACTTACTCATCCCCACTAACGTTGTGACAAATGATGAATTGGAGAGTGAGCTCGAAAAGAATAAAACGATGATGACGATGATGTTTATCATCAGCCTCTGTAGTACCATCAGCGCTTATTTCCAGCAGCACCGTCATAATGCTATATTAAAATGTATACTGTTATCATCATCCCTACAGTTGTATTCGTAAATATATGTATATACTTATGTATATGTGATGCACATATATATATGTACGTATTTATAAAAATGTATACAACGGCAGACAGGTGCACTGAACTTATTTATCATATTCAGAATAATTCTCTGGAATAATTTTCATGAAGACTTAACACAGCATTGGAAACACTCCCGGCAAACACCAACGACAGGGGGTCCCAATCAGTTGAAACCATATATGTATGTGGGTGTCCTTGCACCCAGTCATGCCTGTGGTCCCAACAGAAAGCATCACGGCTGCGGAGTTGTCAACGGCCGCCCCACCACCAAGAATCAAATTTGAAATACACACAACGTACAGTGCAAATCAGCAAATGAATGAAGGCTTCAACACAACCCACGACACACTTGTTAGGCCCAAAGTGACAGTTAGTGAGATTTGTACGAAAACGTGCCAGCTAAAACAACCACAAAATTGTCAAATCAAAATGCAGTCAGCCATGCCAACACTCATGTACGCGTTGATTCATTTGATCCTTGCTAGAAATATTTTTACATACGTAATACTCGTACATTGCAGTACTACTGCTGTGGGCATGCAGACACGAAATTTAACTAAAATGAAATATTATGTATAGAATGTGAATGAATGTTGTGCGTATACTTTTACGATTATACATGTATATACGTATATCCAATGAGAAAGTGAATATTTGCAAGTGAGAAATTACATATGCACAAAGGTAATTCAGAAATTTTGAAATAAAGCCTGACGGTCGGCCTGATGGTATGAATGGGAAGCACGAAATATCTCATTGCGATTAACAGGCAGTGAATAATTGTAAGTTGGTCTGCGTTTGGTAAGCTAAACACTTTATGTTTGGCATCTAAATGCGAAATCGAAAATAGGCAATATTACATTTTTTTTCTAAAACAGTTGCCGTTTTTAACTAGTCTTTTTGCTTCTGTTAACAGGTTTTTGAAAATGCTTAGATATGTATTAAGAATGGGATTGTATTGCGCACACAAAAATGTTAAAATGAGGAACACAACCTGAATAGGATTCTAAGTCATCGGTGCAATAAATTTGATATGGTTATTAAAGTAATTTAATGTCGCGATGCAAAATATGCAAACTAATTTTTATTATTGTACCAAAGCATCATTGTTTACATTTATTTTTTTAAAGACGTTTTTCAAATGTTGCTCTTGGGATCCAATTTTCGATGACGACTTTGGTCATATCTGGTGGTATATGGAGAATACTGCGGCAAACATTGACTTCCAATTCCTTTATCGCAATGGCCTTATCCATCTATATTTTGTAATTTACTTAGTCCCAAAGGAAAAAGTGCGTGGAAGCCAATTCATCGGTCCCAAGCATTAAATCGACTCTTCACCGAATTATCGTCGAGAAAATAGCATTGCTTCACCACCTATGTGGTTATTAGAGCCTTCATTGGGATTACGGATTTCAGTTTTAGGTAGTAATTTTGCTTATTGATGTTGGCATTAAGCCAGATGTTGGTCTCATCGCTAAGCAAAATGTTGGTCGAAAATAATGGCCTTTCAAGACTCCGAAGAGAGCACCAGTGACAGCTTGAAAACTCGGGCCGCTTCAATTCTTGCAAGAGCTGAATTTTAGATATGACAAGCTTTTACATATGCCAAGTCAAGCTATTGAGAGAGAGCCGAATCGATTCTCATTGTCATTGCGCAGTTACCCCACTACTTTCAGGTTGTAATCTATTTGGTCGCTTAGTATCGAATAATGATAATTTGGGATTAAATTTTTCAATGGTATACCAAACTGTCCGATCAATTATGTGAACCATAAGTTGTTCTTAGTAAGCAAAAGCAGCTTTCCATCGTAGAAATCTACATTCCATTATACAGCTGAATATTTTGGTTTTTTTTTTGTATTTTTTTTTTTTTTCATACCACACTGAACAATACTAACACTTTGATAGTATAATCTGTCATAAAATCCCTATTGAAAAAACAACTTCTTAATGAACCACCCTTTACAATAAAAATTGCTTCTGAAGCATCACGTGAATAGCATGCAAAAATGAGACTTATCAAGTGATGGGAATATGAAATTTGGTAGCAATTTGCAAAATGTAAATTGTATTGTGGAGCCTACAGATAAAACCGTGCCATAGTATCCTATCGTAGCGATATTGCCTTTAGCGGACATTCTGGTCAAAAATCGGCTTGGCGAGCTTTATTTAATTAAGATTTTAAATGGATAGATAGTTGGGAGTTACTTGAACCAAATCTGTAATAGAAAATATTCTCATTTCTGCATGGCAGGTTGAAGTTGTGTTATATGTATTTTGCACTAACTTTAACTAAATTTGATATTTCTACGTTTAGCTTTTCAAATCCAAAAATTATTACTTCTGTAGTTATATTTTGTACTTTACTATGTACCGCATTATTTAAAATTCAACAAGAAAATTGAGAATTTAATTGCTGCACTCAAAAAAGCTGACTTGAAAACAGGATAATTTCTAGGTAAATTATTATTTTACATGGAAAAACTATCAAATGAGCTTGAAATATGAATGAAAAATCGATTGCAGAACATTTTTTTTCATGCAAAGAAACTTAAAAATTAAATTTATAATTTCTATTTCAGATTTAAAGTGAGAATCCATCCTCGGTTTTTTCATTTTTCCGTTTTCGTGCTGCAACCTTCGTATTATTTTTTTCTGATATCGAAGTTAAAAGTTTCCATTAAAAAAAAAAGAAAAACGTGTAATGTTTTTTCAAATGAAAGGTTTCGACAAATTTTGTTGTGAAAAAATAGCTTGATTTGCTATGGAATGATTGATTTATTTGTAGAAAACAAATTTCAAAACAGTTTTCAGAAAAGGTATGAGAAGGACTTTTTAACCGATAGCTGAGTTTAAGTTCAGCATCTAAGTGTTGTCGTTATGTACATGATCATTGATTTTTATTTATGCGATATCTCGAAACCCAAGGCCAACCAAAATGTATTTTCAAATTCACAACTGTATACGCGATATATTGTAGATGTAGCTGGATATGCGGTATAATAAGACCGACTGTTAAAAATACTATTCAATTTGATCTTTAACAATCCTATTATAAACGTTAGTATGTGATGCAACTGAGTCACAGCCAGTTAAAATTGCAGCATGTGATAAAATTCTACTGATGAAACCAAGCTTGATGCCTCCTTTTGATAAAAGCTTCACAAAAACGAGGTGCATTCCATATCTAACCAAATCGTCTTATCTGATAAAGATAAAATTCCGATAAAAATTATGCTTTGTATAATCGCTGAAACTTAGCTAGCTTGCTTTAGTTGGATGTTATTATAAAAATGAGAGCTTTAGGTGGCGATACCTAAAGTCTTTTTGTAGAGGTCTGTATAGAAATATAAAACGATAGAACCCATTTCCTATAAGTTTGTGCTTGATTTGACTAACTCATATTTTATAAGTATAGTTGGAATTTAATACAAACTGTGGGGTTCGAAAGTGAAAAAATCACTCCTGTCCTGTTTGTTTGTCTTTTTTTCGTCTCTTTACAGAATTAACTAAATATTACTTGGGGAATTTATGATGGAAAGGCTCAGCACAGAACAAAGAACTAAAGTTGTTCAATTTTACTTTGAAAGTCAGCATTCAGATCACATCAAAATTTCTTTCATGTTCGAAAATCTCCTAGCGCTCCAACAATTACCGATTGGTTCAGCGTTTCGGGTAACAAGGGGCTGTCTGTGATCTTCCGCGTGCTGGAAGACTTCATTCAGCTCGAAATGAAGTGATCATTGGTCGAGTGGAAGCAAGTATTGAGGAAAACCCCGAAACTTCCACCAGGCGACGTTTTTAGCAGTTAGAGATGTCTAGGGGGCGTTTGCAAAGAATTTTACATATGTTACATCTTTTCCCATATAAGATGCAATTGGTTCACGCATTCAACATAGTCGCCGTTACTTATGCGCCTCCCTTTATGAAAAATGGACCAATATGTCGCATTTTTAATGAGGTTTGCCACTGACATGGATAAATTATTTGCTCCAAACATATGCAATGTCCTATAAAAATGAAAGCTTTAGGGGACTATAGTTAGTCTATTTGTAGGGGACTGCATCGAAATATAAAGCGGTAGAGCTCATTTCCTCTAAGTTTGTGCCTGACTTAACTAACTCATATTTTGTAAATATGTATATTTAAAATTTAGTACACACTGTGAGTTTTCAAAGCGAACAAATCAACCTTATACGGTACCCGATTGGATAACAAGGGCTATATAAAAACAGGGACCGGCATAATCCTTGCAAAAACTTTTGATTAATTTTAAACCAGAACTGTATGTTTAAGAATAGATTGTACTTGTCCCGGACAATCCAGTGGTATGAAGGCTATATCAAAACATAAATTGACGTGGATGGTTTTTAATGGGGTTAGTATTCAACTATAACAAAATATACATATATATATGTAATTAACTTACATTGACCACCCATTTCAGCATTTTTTGAAGTTTAAAAATTTATTTTCAATAACGTCATAATATTTGCTTATACTCGTATGGTAAAAATAAACTCAAAATTTTTCGCCTTGAAATAATATTTAATAATTGTCTCCACTTTCAAACAGCATTTTGCCTAAATAATTATTATATTCAAAATTAAGTTCAATTGTGTGGAAAACGTTGTATTTTATTTAAATGAATAGAAGAAAGACTATGAATAAAAAGGAGATTTGCTGACTGGAGTGAGGGTGCGGTGCCAATTCACACTGGGCAAATTGACTGGTCGTGTAATTAAATAGCTGTGATGATCGACATCAGACTCCGTTGGAAATTTATAGGGTAGGTTGTGGGCTGTTGTTTGGGATTGAGGCAATCTTCTTATATCACTGCTAGAGCAAGTCGACATGTTGTAGAATTTTATGATTCACCTTGAATTACATAATTTCTCAAGAGATATGAGAAATTATTTAGTTGCAGTTTAAAATAAAAGAAATCAAAAGAGCGACTAATTTAAATTTAAGATAAGTTTATTTGGGAAAGCTATAATGCTTGTCGCTTGAGCTATGAAGAGTAACAGATTTTTGATTCCAATTTATGAGAGTTTGTTGTATTCGTTAAATATTATCGATATTCATACTATTAAGAGTTCACACTAAGTTTAGCCTAAATGCGAGCGAAATGGGTTGTAACATGGTTTTATTCGTAGGCTGTGGTAGCATCGTCGTGTCCTGGGTTAAGCTGAAGGACCATAAAACTTTCAGAAATAAAATTCAGGATTTACTTTTGTTTAGATTTACTGAATATAGGTTTTATTTATTCAATTATTTAGAGTAAATGCTTGTATATAGGTAGTTGTTGAACGACTTAATGATAAAGATCAGGCTTTGGTTTATATCGAGATAATCGGAAGATCTGCTTTCTGTAGTAGCTGCTTCTCAGGATTCGGTTGTCATCGGGAATTTAGGAAAGGGTGTCCAACGATTTCTCTATAGGGTTGTGTTCGGGTCTACCGTATATATATTTTATATACATATAATTTACAAACTAATCTTACGAACAGTAAGCCGAAGCTTCTGTGCTGAGGAACAGTAAGCCGGAGCTTCTGTGCTGAGGAACGGGAAGCCGCAGCTTCTGTGCTGAGGAACAGTAAGCCGAAGCTTCTGTGCTGAGGAACAGTTAGCAGAAATTACTATGAAATTGCAGTAGATAACATGAAGTTTGATAATAAAAGATAATGTTTATATATATATTTTTTTTTTCCGAATACTATTGAATCATTTAACATTTTTATGTGCCTACTTTCAAGAACATTTTTGTGTCCTTAGTTATGTCTGATATCAGATTATTTTAAGAGAAGATCATATAAAATGCGTAGGTTGGAACGTAAGTGTTCTTCGCATTTGATATAAATACGGAAATCATTTCTGTTGAAGCCACTTGCATATACAAATTTATATGTTACTACCTATGCAATTGTGTTGGGTTAAGGTTTTTTTTTTTCGTTTCATATGATAGCGAAACAATTTCGTATGTATTTCTAAAGTGCCGACTAAGGCGGCTTCAATTGTCACATATGATAGTTTTGTAGACTATATATAAATACGCACTTACAAGCTAATGTATTTTCTTAAAAATAGTTTGATTTATGTGCTAAAAGTTATCGGTAGCTTAACAATACCAACACTATATTTTTGGAACGTTGCACATCTATATTATGCTTAATTTATTAATAAAAGTTCACATATTTCCCTTTAGTTTCCTTTTACTCTAAAGAAAACTTCATTAAATCGCGTTTAATTTGTCTTTTTGAGGGCTGAAGAGCAGAAAAATGTATTTCATAAAGAAAGTTTTCGAATAATTTGAAACTCAATTTTCCGAAAATTTGGGTATTTGAATGTTATCATGATGGAAATCAAATCCTAACGATTATGAACACAATTTTAGTAGACCAATCGCAGGTTATTTTAAAATATTCTTTTATTAATTTTTTATTATATTTATTATCATACATTAGACAACTCATTAAATTTGTAATACTACCTTTTGAGAAGAATTTTTTTATGAGATCCCTTGAATAACGATGTTTGTCAGCAGTGTGATACACTTCTTTTTAACTTACTGGGCATGACCGGTATACACCTTTCTTTGCCACAGTCCATTGACTATGAGCTAAAAATTTGCAGTTGGTTTTTGTGAAATTTTAATAACAATATAATATAATATTGTGTTCCTTTCTTTGTATTCATTTTCTTGAGCTTATTAAACCTAATGATAGACCTTTGTTACTCATTGCAAACTCAGTCCACGCTAAATCTCTTATTTTTTTACCTTTTGCTCAATTAATATTTTATGATTTCCTTTTATCTACTGCAGTAGCAGACTTGAGATTCAACATGCTATATTTAAAAGAAAGATTACCCTACAAAAATTATATATATATCTGCTACTTAGGTCTTTAGTTACACCCAGCACGTGTTTGGAGAAATACATTCAACAACATTACTGACAAAGTTCACATCTAATGATGTGCACAATCTGCCCACACACATTCTAGCAATTAATAGGTCTTATGCTGCAAGGCATACTCGTGTATAGAGCAGGAACTTGTCCTTCCCAGAAATAAGTAATTTATATTCAATGTATGGCATAAAATTAACAAACAAAAAATTAGTTTAAGGACCTTATGCGTATGTTTAAATAAGCATCGTTAGCTTGTATGAAATTTTAAGCTAAATTGCACCCTATTGACCTTATTGGCTTCCGGAATACATTTTCCTTGATGTTGCTCAGTTCGAAGAACAAGCAATAAGCTATGAAGTAGTAGACGGTACTCTAGTAATAAGTAAGAAAGTCCAAAAAGAAGGCATCGTTAAAATGTTATAACATATGGAAAGGCCGCTTACCATTATGGAAAATATATGTAAATATTTAAGCAATTCTTACTTCGCAAATTGGCTTTGGAAACTTTGTATGTGGAATGGCAAATTGAATTGACTTTTGCCATGCTATCGCATAGCTAGATAATTCGGTAATGAATATTTCAAAAATGCCTTTCATTCCTGAGTATTTAGTTACCTACCTACGTGACATTTAAATCGAATCGATTACACGGTGTAAGAAATTTAAGGTTTTTGCTTTGGCGTGGATATTGTTCACTTTACTGAGTAACTACATTTGTTGAGTAAAGTCAAAACCTCACAATGTTGGCCGCTGTGTGGATATATATTTTTTTTTAAGCCAAATGTTTGCAACTGTGTTTGATGTTTTTCGAAATAAATGAAAAACAAATGAAACTACTCAATCTGATTTGATGCTTCCAATCAAATATTATATGACAAAAGTTGTTTCCGTCAAATAGGCAAATGATATATTTTCTTACGCACATTTTTTTATATAACCAGTGACCCATTCAGTACTTCAAAACCGCCAGTCTGGCAATGCTGTCATATGTTAAATACCTGTCATCTGAAGTGTTATTTATTTAGTGAAAGGTTTGCCACTTACGAGTATAAATCGTTTAACAACCGAAAAATGCGTAAAACTAGTTTAAAATTTACCACAAAAATGGTGATTCAATGACATTTCCAGACCATAATGCGAACCAAACAGTCATTTATTCTGGATGCAATGGAAAATCTTGTTCGATTAAAAGAAGAAGAATATTCTATCTTGTTTTCATTCTGTTTATATGTACCTTAAAACTATTTCCCGGAGGTAAATCTCAAAGAAAACGTTCTTAGAAAAAAATTTACGAAGTGTTAATGCAATGTGAGATGTGAGAGATGTGAACAAGAATTGTGTGTCCTGAAATCCGGCGTAAACACTGACATAAAACTCAAATAATATTCCTCCTTGGGAGTTTGCCTCGCAAGAAGAAACAATGCATAATATTATGATAAACGGAGAAAAATGCCAACATAACATTGACTTTTGAGTTACCTTGACACAATATTTTCAGGTATGCTCCACATTTTATGTGATATTCATTCCATTTGTCCGTTGTTTCTAGATTGTAACCTTATGAAATAGTCTTTTCCGAATAAATTAGGTGTTTTTTTATAATAGACAAGTTTTGCCTTCTGCAGCTTTCTAAACGTTTCCACAGTTTTCTAAACATCCTTTCGTCTATTGTCATATAAAAGTTCAGAAAGAAGAATAAAAAGGTACACCATAACTGCCATTACATATGAAACCATAATTGTGTACAGGGCTCTCTGGTTAAAATAACATTCAATTTAACTTTTTTGTCTTTATTTTTCGTAAACCAGGCTGAGTAGGCATCTAACATTTTTCAATTTTCTGATAGAAAATATCAAAAATTTTCAAAATCCGATTTGATCGTACTAAAAATTTGTGTTTTTTTTCTATCGAAAATTCGAATTTTCGAATTTTAGCCAGAAGTTATTCCCTCTTCACAATAATATTTGTATTATGGTATTACGGATAACAACTGTTTTATATGTAGCTCGACTAACTAATGAAATCATTAGCCTCTACGACCTATATGAAGCTTTAGTAATTGAGACCCTGCGTTAACAATGGAAAATTCGTATGGAAAATTTAATTTAATTACAGAATTTCGAAATTTAATGCTAACTTACAAGGGCGGTCCCAAAATTAGCCGATCTAGCAAAGAAGACACAAACAAGTTAGCCAAAATTATGCTTGTTTTTCAACATAATCTCCTTTTTGCCCGATACACTTTTCCCAGCGATATTCAATAGCTTCTATACCCTGTTTATAGTAAGAACTATTAAACTCCTTAAAATAACCATCAATCGCAGACTCCACCTTTTTATTGATGGCAAATATTTTACCACCGAAATATTTTTCAACTTTGGAAATAGAAAATAATTCGAGTTAGCTACATCTGGCGAATAAGGTGTGTGACAGAGCAATTCGAACTTTAAGTCATTAATGGTGGATGTGCAATCCTTTATCTTGCGCCAAATGCGGCTTTTTCCATATTTTCATCACCTAAACACTGCAATAAATTGGCATGATAATAATAATCAATAAAAATAATCCGATGTGCATCCCAAGAAAAAAAAGAGACCCCATGACTTTGCGTGCAGATGGAACCGTCTTTGCTTTCTCTGGACACGATTCTCCCATTCCAGTCCACTACTTTGATCGTTCCTTTGTCTCAGGTTTGAAGTGGTAAACCCATATCAAATTCATAGTTGTAAATCGAAACAACGTTGCGGATTTATTGCTGTGCAACATCGTCAAACTCTCTACTCTCTATTGAAAGCAAGCGCGGCATCCGTATTGCGCACAGCTTTCTCGTCCTCAAATCTTCGATCAATACATATATACGATGTATAGCACTTTCTGAAATGCCTGTTATTGCAGCTAGCTCACGCAATATTCAGCCGACGATCGACCAGCCCATTTTGGGGATTTTCTTATCCATGTCTGGTATGGACACCACAATTGGTTGATCACTACGGTGTTCATCTTGGTAGCTCGTACGGCCTCGTTTAAACTCTGTTACCCAACATTTTACGGTCGTAAATGATGGAGCAGACTCCTCCAGAGTTGAACGTATCTCAGCTTTAATATTGGTTAGACTGAGATCTTTCAAATGGAAATATTGATTACATAATGGTGCAAAATTTGTGTCCATGTTTACAAATTCACTGAGATCGTTTACTTTTGATGATCAGAATTAAAATATTAAACAACTTGGCGCCTTGAAACTTACAACGTGTGTTTTATAAGGTTGTCACTTCTTATCAAAATAAAGTTTTTTAAACTACTGGTACAATAAGCAATTTGCAATTAATATTCGAAAATCTAGAATGCTCAGAAATTTGATGAAACTATCCTGAAAGTATTCGATAGAAATATAGATAATCCGTTAAAATACTGGCCCACATTAATGACTGTTGCGCGTCAATGAAATTTGCGGGTGGCCTAAGAGAGGGAGGCTCATCAAAAGGTTCGATAAATATTCTAGTGACATGAAAGTTGTTATCTGTTCCTATCGAGATATTAAGAGAAATCCCAGATTAATACGTTTTTATATCAAATACAAAGAAAAGCTATCTCCCATATAAGATCTCCACTAATACCATATCTGTTGAGTCCATTGGCATTGAGTGTAGATCGGCGTTTACGGATGTTGAGCTGTCGCATGATGTTAGATTGAAATAATTGTTGCCTACATTGTGGGTAATTTAATATGTATGAAATATAACCGAATTTATACGCCACGATGTTTACTTATATGTTAATGACAAAAACATACATATTTTTGTGGCAACAACATAATGTGGTAATGCTACGTGTTTTGTTAGTTACTTTTGCATAACTTTGGACTATGAAAATGTCCTTATTTCTATGTCTCCTCCCCCCTATGTATTACAACTTATAGAGGTTATAACGCAGCCGGCATTGGCACGTAAACTTGTGGCAGAATGTAATTTTCTCAACATGAGATTTGTACGCACATTTATATGACGCACACATACACACTTTCCTTTGTTTAAGCTTATATGAACGCATCTTCAAGCACATATTAGGATTTTTTAATAAATTTTCCCCCACGTATTTCAATTCGTTTCTTTGTGTGTTGCTGTCTGCCCATGATATAAATTTGTGGTATGTAAATTTGTGGTATGGCTGAGGATGTATGTGGCAGAAGGTGTCTTTCTTAGAAATTCTTACAGAAATTATGAAGGTATTAGTATAGGATTTCAAGGTTTATAATATTTTAAAGCCCAACAAACACATTAATAAGAATCTCTGTGGCATGACGTCTCCTTTTGGGTTTGTTTGTCGGTGCCAAATTCGGTTCTATGCCCAAGCAGAATGGTATTTAGCCGCGCTTCGCAGCAAAAGAATTCAAAACCTTAATGTAATTCTAGGATCCTAGACTACTTTGCGTGTAGAATATACGTTTTGTATACGTTTTCTATGGGTATGTATGAACAGATGTACATACATTTTATATGTATAGATATATTTTATACGTATTAACGGCAACCTTTGACTTTGTTGTTAATCTGCTTTGAACTCTGGGAATAAATTTAAAAAATTAATGCTAAACTTTAATGAAATTACCATCAGCCAAATATGTATGCGAAAAATCTTGAATTTTAAAATCATACAAAGGAAACAGTTTCTTAGCTGTTAAGGGTTTAAGTAAGATGACAGTTGTGAAAAATATGGAATTATAAAATATGTTGTTTATTTCAGTTAATCTATAAAAATGTATATTTCAAGAGCACTTCTACTTGAAGGACCAATTAAGGAAACTCAGAAAGTCGTCGATAACGTTCTTATGATAGTTCAATGTTAGGTTAAAAATGCTTGCTTTGAGGTTGGGCCTTTTAATGTTCGGTATGTTTCTGAATATTATGCTAGGAAAGAAAAAAACGAAGGTAAATTTAATAGTGCGCGACATCAGAAGAGAGAAGTAATTTAAGGAAATAAAAGAAATCTATTGCATTTTATGATGGACCGTTTCATTATGTAAATATTTATTTCGCAAGAAATTGACATAAATTTAGATTTTCATTTAGGTTTTCATTTATTTATTTAGCGTTATCCATTTAGTGATTTCAAAAAAGCCAGTCTGGCAAGACTGTCAGCTGTTAAATACCTGTCACATGAAGTATTATTTATTTTGTGAAAGGTTTGCCCTTTACTATTTACGAATAAGGATCGTTTAACAGCCGAAGAACGGGTAAAAACAATTAAAACTTACTACAAAAGTGGTGAATCAAACGCTGGCACATTTTGTGCATCACGGGGTGATTATGGTTGTCATAACCGACATACAGTCCAAGGACTTGGCAAAATTAAAAAGAGATTGAGAGAGACTGGAAATGTTACAGATGTGGCCAGGCCTGTGCATTATCGCAAAATGTGTGCCCTGCCGAAAGTATCGCTTCTGTTAGTGATAATGTGGCATATAATCCGAATTTCAGAGCGCTATGGTCGTATTATAACAGACTTGTTCTTGTCCTGCAATTGAAGATTATGAACTGGACGATATGTGGTTTCAACTAGACGGTGTCATGAACCACACAAGACGATATTGGCTTTATTGCTTGAGAAGTTACCAGAAAGCGTAATTTCACGTTTGCCTACGTCAATTGGCCATCAAGATCATGCGATTTGACGCCGTTAGACTTTTTTTTGTAGGACTACGTCAAAGACCGTGTCTACGCAGATAATCCCCAAACGTTGGATCTTTTGAAAACCAACATTTGTCAAGTTATCGCCGAAATACCCCCCGAAATGCGCGAAAAAGTGCCGGAAAACTTTCTCAAAGGGATCCACTGATGCAACCAACCCAAAGGCGGGTAAATGATATTGCATCTCTTACATAATGGCAAAACCCAAGTATTATAATGAAATAAAAGTTTCGTCGAAATCATGGTTTTATATGCGTTTTATTTAACTTTACTTTTGAAAGCGAAAAATAAATAATACATATCAGTCATTTGATATGGCAACAACGTAAAACCCAAAAGCCAACGTCCAATGCAATAAACATGTTTTGACTAAATTTGGTTAGTGATAATTTACACTAATCGGCTGGTAGACTCGATATTTGCCATATTTTTAAAACTTGGAACAGCCTAATTATTTTCCAGGTTGTAGGTGGGGATTGTAATGGGTTATTTCCTTCTTGTACATTTCACACAAATTTTTAAATTTTTCGAAAATTAAAACCAACCTAAAAATGTTGTTTAGTGCAATGTTCACAAAGGCTTCATTAAGTTTCAGAAAATCGGCCAATTAATCAGGTCCCTTCTAAGACCACTCACACAAATGACCGATTTAACCTACACACTCTTTGGTTCATATCCTTTATCCAGTCGCATGGAATTTGGTACATCTTCAGATTTTTTTTTTTCAAATATGGTCTGAAAATTAAAAGGGTCTGCATTATCAGTCCCCATTCTGAAATCAAATCTCTGTTATTCCTGACTAGTAGTCTGTGGCAACTTCAATTTGTGATCATTATATTGATTTATACTGCTTGGTAAAATTTGACAGAAACCGGCCGAGTAACCACGCCCGTTTTGGCACTCCTTATACAGATACCTTATTGAACACAATTATTTTTAGCTTCATATATTTTGTGTGCTTCATAGATAAACTTAGCTGTAAAAATGAAAATGGGCTGCACTGCTACTTCCATTCGATTAACTCCAATAAAACTGACTTATTTTTCAAAATTTAATTGTAATTCGTAGGCTGCAGATCCTTAAACCATTATTGATTGGATTAAATTATAATCTTTTATTATAGAGGCGATGTAAATTGTTTAATTTAAGCCGTATTTCTATTGTACTAAATTCCATATAATTGAACAATAATCAGCCATTTACTAATCTCAGTTTTGCTAATGAGAGTGGCTTGCATTGCCGCTTTTCTTAGGGTGCCTGACGTACGATATAGTTTTCTCTGTAATTTCTATGTAAAAAACAATAAATAATAAGCAGTTTTTAATTACTACAAATTAAAATTATTATGCTCAGTAAGTCATAATTTGGCGTCTTTTGTATTACTTTAATTCATAGTAGTCATCCAATTTTTGATTTTAGAAGTCAAGCTAAATAAGACGCACATAAATCTATGATTTTTATGAAACTTTTATTTCATTATAATGTTTGAACCTTGCCGTTATGTACGAAATTCAGCTTCACTGCTGAAGAAAATTTTGTTCGAAATATCAGCGTTGAAAGCCTGTTGCTGATGCGCTCACTCATCATATCTACGGCATAGTGAATGGTAAGCTGTCTTATATTGTTGCGTAAGTTGGACTTTCTATGGACGGAGGTGTAAATCTAAACGCAAAATACAACATAATGAGCCGTAAGATACGACCAATTGTTGAGAATCCTGTGAAATCACCAAATTCGGATTATCCGCCACACTTTCACTAATAGAAGCGGAATTTTCGGCTTTGCGTACACTGGGATGATGCACAGGCCTGACAACATCTGCAACGCAGGCAGTCTCTACAAATTTTTTATAACCTTGCCAACTCCTTGCACAGTAGGTTGATTATGACGACCACAATCACCCCGCAATGCACGAAAAGTACCCATGGTTGAATCACCGCTTTTGCAGCAAGTTTTAACTAATTTTACACATTCTTTGGTTGTAACGATCCATACCCATAAATGGCAAACCTTTAACTAAATAAAAAATACTTTAGATAACAGTCTTGTCAGATCGACAGTTTTAAGACCCATTTAGTGGACCCTTATTTGTTAATAAGAACATTGCGATTTGCCACTCCCCTTCTAGCGCTTCGCTCGGTTTTACATCAACGCAAAAGGGTATTGGAGGGAGTTGTATATAAGTCAGTCCCCACGACAGAAATTTCTATACTGGTTTTGGTCATCACCATTTGTACTGGCGTACTCGTATATTCCAATTTTAGATATATTAAATAATTCTATCTGAAAATTAACATCATTTTTTCATATCTGCTTCAATTTACGAGGTTCGACAAAGTATCATTAAAATAAGGAAGGGCTGTTTCGGTTTAAATGTTTTTTTTTTTTTTGTCAAGTAAAAAAATCTTTTACTAAACCACCATTAACCCAAACTTTACAAAAGGTATGAGCAAAAATAATACTAAGGTAGAAACCAACGAATAATATTTACCATTTATCATCAAAAAAAACTAATAATAATAATAATAAGGCCTGTTCTGAAAATCACAAATCACAAAAGTGATTTGAAATCACAAAAATGGTGTTCTGCACAACAAACTTTTTGAAATTTTGTGATTTTAAACCGGTCAGCTAAGCACCTGTCGATTTCAAATCACATGCTTATTTTTACGAATACTTTTATGGGAAATTTAAAATAAATTGCTTAATTTATTAACTGCATGTGTTATTTCTTAATTTATGTAGTAAAATTAAACATTTAGCGCAATAGAAACGCTAAAATTAACAATTTTTTGAGACACTACCTTTTGTTTATCTGTTTTGTGAATTTGTTTGTGGTTTGCTTGTGATTTGCTTGTGATTTGCTTACGATTTCTTTTTGCTTAAGGTCATCAGCTGATTTAGTTTTCGAAGATTTAATCAATGCTTGCCAGATCAACAAAATTTTGTGGCAATGAAAAAGTAAGTTTTAATTATTTGAATAAATAAAATACTTCAGACTAAAGTTGATTATTTGTGATGTTATTAAGAAAATAGTTAATGATTATTCAGTCTTCTTTGGGTAAATTCAAAGAAAAACTCCATAAACCTTAAGCAAATGGCAACGGAAACCAATTGAGAACTGTGGCAATGCTGCTTTTTCGCGGAATTTGTCTGTCAGTGAATGTTTTTGAATAAAGAAGTATCCATGTTGGGCATAGCTTTTCCTCCAACAGGTTTAACATCTGCCCCAAGATCTTGCAGAAAGTTGAGCGTCCCAGGCTTAAATTGATATCGTTCGCTATCACTGCTTGGTACGACCCGACTGCAAGAAATCTAAGTACAGCGGCAAGCTGAATACTTGGTGGAATGGAACTCGTTGTCAGAAGTGGTGATAAATCGTCCAAAATCATTTGGAAAGCTCTCTTGTTCAGCCTGTATAACGATATAAAACTGAAAAGTACTCTATTTATAATCTTAATGTCTACATCAGTTTCATTTACTTACCATTTTTCGCTTGCATCCATAGGGTTGGATAAGTCGCGCAATTTTCTCTTCCTTATGCGTTCGTTGTTTAATTGCGTCCTTCGCAAATTTTCCAGAGCAAAAAATATAGCACCCGGCATTTAAGTTAAACTTTTTTTTGTTTTTTTCAACTTAAAAACGTAAAATTTTCTACTCACTTGATAATCTTAATTAAATCAGAACAAAATAAGTCAAGAAATCAGCTGTTTTTTTGTGATTTCGAAAAATAAAATCACATCGAAAAAGATAAAATCGTGTGATTTACAGAACAGGAAAAAATCACACGTGTGATTTCAAAACAGCATGTGATATGAAATCACGTGATTTACAGAACAGACATGAATTTCTCTGTTTTCATCACATTGGAATTAAATCAAAATTGTATAACGTCCTGCGACACCAAAAATAATACATCTTTGTGTTGTTAACTTCAAATGCTACTCTTCACTGGAAATATCGGGAAAGGCCTGCGAATCATGTACAATACGAGGTCGTTTTTTGACGATGGGTTAATGTGACGTCCGAGATAATTTTACTGACCGACTTAATTATGATTTAGATTTTCAGATTTTTCAGTAGAAAAGCTGGTTAGTTCAGTGCATTATATTTGAGTCTCTCACAAGGGATTCAAATCGGTCCAGAAAGAAGAAAGAAGTTGCTAATGTACGAACTGAACATTTCTTCTAAATCTAGAATTTTTCAATATTTTTGAACTGTTTTGCTGTCTATGTTTTGAGTAAAAGTAGTACATGGTTGCCGCTTATAAATGTCTGAGAAATACGAAAGGAATATGTAGTTTTACTCGTGAAATCAAGAAAAGTCAAAGTACTACATTAAGTGTGTTCGAATATGTGTATGTTTATAGTCCAAGAAAATCCAAGGTTAGCCTACTTATGGGCGTGGCTGTTAAAAGATTCAGAAAAATTCAGGTTTCCCTAGGAGAAATGGGCTTGTTTGGCGTGTAATGTTTGAGAAGACGTTATTTCAGATAGCTCAAGCTTATGTGGCAATAAAATAGTGTATCGTTCACGATATTTTTTCACATTTTAGGGTATATCTTAACTAAAATCTTAACCAAAAGCCCATGTAATATTTATGTATGAAACGAAATCTTTTATTGATACTGCAACATATATGTAATAAGTACGGTATGACTCGTAGAATATGCTACAGCAATTTTGTTCGAATTCCATACTCAAAACGGTATGGAAAATGTCGGAAAATTTGATTCAGATACCAGAAATTATCATAGCAAAAACTATTTTCCAGTTTCATTTTGTACCAGTGATGGTCTCTGATACATATTTTAGGGTTTTCTACAGGCATAAAAAACTAAAACTATGGTGTACATTTACACTACACCATAACCGCATAGCAATATTGAATTCCATATACGTAATCCTGTAATCCCTCCTGTGTTAAGGTCTGATGAGTTTACAATAATATTTGTTCACATAACAAACTCAATTTGCTTCAGAAGTGACGACAGACGAAAGTCAATTGTCGATTTTATTCAGCAATAATTTGTTTCTCAATTAAACGTCTGCTACATTTACACATTACATGGAAATATGTCTAGGAATTTAACCCAATTCTATGTAATTGATTATGAGAAACCAGTTTAAATAATATCTGGTAAATAATTGCTGCTGTATTCTGCAAGAAACTGGGAAACTTTAAGCGAGCACCAGCTCCTGTAACGAGCTTTAAGTTAAACAATCACAGGGATTGCAATTTTATTATAATACGAGTATACAAATTGTGGAAAATTGGAGCATATCTGCCTGACGCAGACAAAAACAAAATATTATGTATACCCAAAGGAATCGTTGGCACAATATAAATACGGTATAAGATAGAGAAACAATGTGAGAAATTTGTTCGTATTTAAATTTTTAAAAAAGTAGAATGACGGTAGATATCTCGCCAGCCGTGTTTTCCCCTTAGACATCATTTGAAATGAAGTGTACTGTATTATTTGGCTAATTCTCAAGAGAATCCAGAGAATCCTACAGAAAATACAAAAGAAGTAACAAAAATAATCATAAAGCTTAAACAGACAATCAAGCAAATCCCCAAACTAAAAGTGATTAGTTTACAAAATACATCTCAAATTGTTTGTAGCATTATGGCTGCAGACCGACTATGGAGTAGGTTATTTGAAATACAATTTTAAATATAAAGCAAGTGAAAAAAAAAACAATGCACTGCAGTACAAATTTGTTACAGATGTTTCCGTAGAAGCACACTTACAGCTCTGATAAGACCTCAATAAAAAGTTGAATTAATACGTATGAATTCTACCGCCTTAGTGAAACTGAGAGAAGGTAAGTCAATTTAACTTACTTAGCAAAGGCAGCGGAAACAGTTTATGAAGCTTAACGTCAAGACCCACTAGTTTGGCGTGTAGTACATTTGAAATTATATATAAGACAATGTGTACGTTTGATAAAGAAAGAAATCGGCGATTCGATAAAAAAAATGTCTGAGAAGTTAATCACTGTTGGAACTCAACTTAATTTGCTTAAGTCGGCAATTTTCACTATGTTAAAGTATTTTTTAATGGTCCGAACAATTAAAGGTATTTTTGGAAGAACAATGAAGTAGAACATTTTGCACCGATAGTGGTTTTATAAGTGCCTTCATAATATCGGCTTAGGCCGATGGATCTGAAAAAATTCATCATCAAAACGAGTTATTAGAATGTATTTAATGTGTGTTCTATTTGCAATGATGCACTGGTATTAAAAAACATATTAATTCTCATTTCACGAAAAAGTTCATCCAGCGGTACCATTTCAAATGTCCTAATTCAACTATCACATTATCTTATAATAGAATTTGCAACTGTTTTTCTCTAATAAAAACAACTTTATGGCTCAGCCAGAGTACACGTTTTCCCTTAACGTTAATGTGGTATCAAAATTGTATTTGATATGGTCTAAAAAAACTATTTGGTGTACATTTTCTTAAAAAAACAAATTCAATTCCATTTTTCAATTAGAAGGATCGAAATTTTAAAAAATGATATTAACAATTGACCAACTGAGCAGGGGGATTTCTTAAAGAAATACAAAAGAGAACTGAATTCATCCCCAAAAACTTAGAAGTGGCCGTTTGTCTGTGGTATTCTAGAATGTCACTAAACATTGAAAATGCGTCATAGTTGGCGATATCGTGGACGATATACTTGTCGTCAGGTTGGTGGGTTTATTTATCTTTAATGCCTCTTATACTTGCAGACTTATCTCATTTTTCGAGTGAAAACTCGTATTTTTGTATATTTCAAAAACCCCTCCCTCCCCCAATTAGAGCGGTTGTTTTTCTTTTAAGTTGTTGTTGTTTACCTCTTAAGCACAATATCTCTATTTCGTTAACAAAAAGTAAAAAAGTATGCCAATACGTACTTAAAAGGGATTCCAGTGAATAATTCTATATATTACAAGCGGAATTAAAAACCTAATATAACTCCCTCTGGTGATAGGAATGCAGAATTCCTAAAATTCAAACAAAATGTTGCCATAGTATATATATATGGGTATATATTTTTTTTTGTTCCACTTAACGTTTTATGTTTTTAATCATAAAAACCAAGAATTGTTTATAGAGCTACGAGGGTGATCTTAAAACTAGCCCATCTAACAAAGAAGACACAAAAAACTTAGAAAATATGTTTCTTTATTTTTCCCCATAATCTCGTTTTAACTCTACACCCTTTTTCGAGCTATATTCAATAGTTTCTACGCCCTACTTACAGTAACTACAGACTTCACCTCTTTGTTGATGGCGAATGTTTTATCACCGAGCCATTTTTTCAAGTTTGGAAATAGAAAATAATCCGAGGGAGCTTAATCTGGCAAATAAGATGTGTGATGAAGTAATTCGAACTTTGATTTATTAATTTTGGCCATCGCGAATGTGTGAATTGGAGCATTGTCATGATGAAAAAATACTTTTATTTTCGCCGAATGCGGGTTTTTCCATAATTTCATCACTTAAACGCTGCAATAAATTAGCATAATATTCACCGTTGATGGTTTTTCCTTTCTGAAGACAATCAATAAAAATAATCCCATGCGCATCCCAAAAAACGAACGCCCCTGCCTGCAGATGAAACCTTCTTCGCCTTCTTTTGACACGATTCTCCCATTCCAGTCCACTGCTTCGATTCTTCCTACGTCTCAGGTATGAAGTGGGGGAGCCACGTCTCATATATAATTATAAATCAACCCAAAAATTCGGTTTTATTGCGGTACAACATCGGCAAACACTCTACTGTTACATCTTTAAAACTCTATTTTTGTTCTATTGAAAGCAAGTGCGGCACCCATCTAGCGTTTAACTTTCTCCTATTGAAATCTTCGGTCAATATACGCACTTTTGGCTATATACAGTATCGGGCAAAACTAAAGCACGGACTCCTGTTTATCAAGAAACTTTACAATATCATTAAAAAGAATGCCCATTTTAAAAAACAAAAATTATATTTGAAAGAATATAACCTACACTTATTAAAAATTGATGCAGACGTTTTGTTGCTTAGTAGTTTAACTACTTTTTTATGTGCTTATTAGAATATGTACAAAAATGTAGCGACAAAACTAAAGCACGAAACCTTTTGAATGTTTCTTCTTCTATACAATATTGAATTTACTAACAACAATTATTGTCATTTTTTCAAAGATCATTTTATGTGAGTATAGAGAAAAATTTGCATTCAGTTACTAAATGTTTCTTTGCTCACAAGGTCACACAAGTTTGTTGCGATTTTTTTTTTGTGATTATTTCGCTAAATAAATGGCACGAAATAAATATTCAGTTCATTTAAAAGAAAAAATAAAGCCGATTTTAATAACGGTGAATCTGTGACGGCCTTTGCAACAAAATTTGGTATTCATCATAGTATTATATCAAGATTAATAAGCCGCTTTCGGTCTTCGAATTCTTTGGCTACAGTACATAAAGGTAGATGGCCACGAAAGACCAGCAAACGAGATGACCAGGCAATAATACGCTTAGTAAAATAGGATCCGTTCGTATCATCAAGAACCATTGCCTCACAATTATCGTTAAACGTTACTCCCAGAACCATCCAAAGACGCGCTGGAGAAGGGGCCTAAAATTGTATAAAAGTGCAAAAAAGACCTTTATTGAGTTTGCGAAGAAGCATACTAATTGGACCACTACACAATGGACGACCGTACTATTCTCCGACGAATTCAAATTTAATATGAACGGTTCCGATGGATTTAGGCTAGTTCGGCGACCCAGAGGACAGCGTCTTAAGTCACAATATGCCAAAGGGACAGTGAAACACGGAGGGGGCAGCGTTTTGGTCTGGGGCTGTTTCTCAGGCCATGGCATTGGTCCACTTCATAGAATAAGTGGAATAATGGATCGATTCGTTTGTAGAGACATTCTCCAAAATGTAATGCTTCCACATGCAGATGAGGAGATGCCAATTAAGTGGAGGTATCAACATAATAACGACCCCGAACATACATCTAGGTGTGTGAAAGAGTGGTTCGTACAAAATAAAATCGAAGTTTTACAATGGCCGGCGCAATCGCCTGATCTCAACCCCTTAGAAAATCTATGGAAAATTGTAGATCGAAATATAGACCGCGATAGCTGCAAAAATTTGGATGAGCTCTATAAAAATGTGGAAAATGCCTGGAATAAAATTTCTCCAGACGTATTAAATAATTTAATTGACTCCATGTATCGAAGCTGTGCCGAAGTTTTACAAAATACTGAGTTTTTTGTAGTCCTCCTACGTGCTTTAGTTTTGTCGCCTAAAAACATTGAGTTTTACCTTTTTTCTTAAATTTTGATTATTTTTAATGAAGAATTCATGTTGTTTTTGTTTTATTTTAAAATATAATTTAATAATCTAGAACGTTGAATAAGAAAAATCAATTATCTGAACGAATTTTGAAAGGCTGTTTAACGACATTCGTAAAAAGCATTCCGTGCTTTAGTTTTGTCCAATACTGTATCTAGGCTAGCTCACGCACCTGCAGTCGACGATCATTCAATACCGTTTTGTTAATTTTCTTAACCGTGTCTGGCGTGGACCCCTTAAATGGTCGACCATTACGGTGTTAGTCCTTGGAGCTCGTACGGCCTCGTTTAATCTCTGCTAAACAATATTTTACAGTTGTAAACGAAAGAGCAGGCTACCGCAGAGTAGAATCTGGCTCGGAATTAATATTGCCGGGACTGAGACCTTTCAAATGGAAGTATTGGGTCACATAACGGTGTGCAATTTTTTTCACATTTAGAAATTCTCTGGGATCGTTTACTTTTTATAGCTCAAATAAGAATACTAGACAACGTGGGGATTTGGAACTTAAAACATATGTTTTGTAAGGTTGTCCCGTTTTTTCAAAAAAAAAAAAAAAATTTCAAGCTACTGACATCATCTTTACATCAGGTCGGCTAGCTTTGGGACCGCCCCCGTACTCTGAGATACTGAGCGAAGAATAAGATATCCTCTTCCTCCCACAATGGCACGTGCTTTGCAATGCGGCTTATTAACACAAGAAAACTGAAACTGAAAATATTTTCTTGTTTGATTTCGTGCAAAAGCAACGAAAAAAAAACATTTCAACAATTTTCACAATAAATTGGAAAAATGATGTTAACATAGTTGAAATAAACAAACGGTAGAAATTGTCAATGTACTGGTATGATTTTCAATCATTTCCGCTTTGCTGACTGTTTCCATTACTTACGGCTATGGAATGGGTGGGAAGGTGCGGAAAAGTAAGCGGGGCAACCAGTGTGCGTTCATTCTCTCCACCATCAGAAATTGCTGTCGAACTGTATGCGCCTTTGCTAGTTCCACGGCTTCTACTTTTATTGAAGGGAAGCGAGACGAAAATTGTAATGTTTGGCAGGCGCAAGTGTTAGACACCAATCAAGTGAACAAAGAACGTATAGGATGTTTGCATTCCTGTGTATGTGTGTGTGATTTTACTCACATTATCAAGATTGGGAGTGGGTATGAGCATGTATTACTGTTTACATTGCTTCCACTTATCGATAACAGCTTTTTTCGGTTTGCTTAAAATGTTTCGCAGTCTGGGCCCGTACTTACTTATCAACTCTCTAACAGTTCGTTTTAATGAGGCTCGTGTGTACTGTCGTCGGTTAGGTGAGCACAATTGTCGAACAAATTTGTTCAGGGCCCACCGTTCGTTCGCACTACATCGAAAAAGGCAGTTTACCAGGTGTTGCAAAGACATTTTCATGGATAATTTAAGAGTTGATTGATGTCTGCGCTTTAAAGAATATACATTCTCTTAGTTGTTCGAATGTTCTGTTAATTCCTAGATTTCATTTATTGTAATTTGATTTTAAAATTGAGAAGAAAGTCATGATAGGACATAAAAAAGATAAGAAGGAAACATATGGTTTAGTAAAGAAAACTGCAGTAATAGTACAGATATTTCAGTTAGGTGAACTGACTTTAAAGTGACTTCCCTCTGTGTTCTTTGGCCGAAATTTGAACGGCATGCGTCTATAATTTGAATGTTAAATTTAAAATTTTCCGATTTGTAAAAATTTAAAAAATGTTTGTAGATGTGGTGCTTAATATTTCATTTTCGCCCATAGTTCGCCCATAAACGCATTGTTCTATAATTCTACCACGTTTAAAGACTGGCTATTTTTTTTAAAAATATTTGAAAAATTATGTCAACAATTTTATTCTAAATTGTCAGTTTTGTAGTGCGCAAAGTCATAGAGAATATGAGAGAACAGGTTAGCACACTACGATATGACTTACAAAATATTAAGGTTGCTTAAGCAAACGTCTTCTAAAGTAAACGCGAAAAATTGTCAAAATAGGTAATTTTTTATGACTACATTTTTAATATCCAAAGGGCTTGCTGAAGCAATATAGCTTGGTTTGTATAGAAAATGAATCCCGACTTTTCTTTTGGGGAATTATCATCTTTGCGGGAATTATCCTGAAAATTTGCATAGTTTTATTTGCCATGGGTAAAAGACACAAAATTTCTCACGTTTTGAATGAGTTGGATCGAGTCATTTACATATAGTTATGAGTTTTTGATATCTTCGTATATCTATCTATATCCAAATTATATGTGTCTATACCTATAGTTCTATTTTTGTTTATAATCTTTTGCATGTTATCTTTGTAGAATTTTGGTGATTCATCTCTTAGTATTTTTCTGCATATCCATATTCTATTCTTTCTGCAAAACCGTGCACCTTTCATTTCTTTTCCTTATGTCATTCCCTCTCAGCACAATTGTCCGCGGTGGTGCCGGAAATATGGCGTCCACTTCTTCAGATGCAAAGTCACATTATACATCGACCTGAGAATGTTTGAAGTCAGATACTCATTTCCAAGAACGGTTACCGAATGTGTGTCGTAAATGTTAAGACTACATGTATTTCGTGAAAAAATTGAGTTGATCTGCGATTTTCTCTGAAATATACAGCCTTGCGGCCATAAATTTGTTGACCATTAAAAAAAAAAAAACAAATTCCCTTACAGAAATGTTGCGTCCACTCCTTCAGATGT
>JAHXMU010000698.1:139740-158271 GCA_019455685.1 Philornis downsi | reverse complement strand
CTAGAAATTCCAAAACAAAAATTTAATATCGATTTATCTATTTTTATAGGAAGTAGTGGAAAAACAGTGGCGGAGCAATGCTAGAGGTAAATTTACAATATTCGTGCCCAAATGTGTCAAACGCTGTGATTAGTGCAACTAATTCCAAAAACTGAATATTAGTTAAGTTTGTCATTTTCACTAAATTGACTTTTTCATATTTTACCAAGTATTATTAAGTATTGCTGAAACTAACAAGTTCAAAATTGCAGAAAAATGATCGAATTTCGGTAAATCGATCACTTTGGATAATATTAAAGGCACTGTTGACTTTTTCCACTCCAATCACTTTGGATAATGTTAAAGGCACTGTTGGCTTTTTCCACTCCAAGGCTACGATCTGAGCACATATTAGGCTGCTTCAAGTTTCAATAAATGACGTAAAGATTTACGATAATTATCCAGTCTAACAGGCAAACGCGTATAGCTAAATCGCGACATAAAAATCGAAAAGGTTCTTACGATACACATCTCCATTCATTCGGTGAAGGCATAAGAAGCTATTGAATATTTTGCATATTCCCTGATAAATAAAAGGTATGTAATTCATAAAGAGGATCGAAGGAAACGTAATATTAGCTCATATATCGAAATCTAGTGAAAATGCTTTTGTTTCCTGTACTATAAGTGAAAATATGAATATGTCAACACGTAACAAATGACACAATATGACCGACTTCAATTACAAAACAAAACACATCTGTTGAAAAGAATGCAAAAATAATTACCCTATGCATAATATTTTAATTTGTACGAACACGATTTGAAGGGTGAGATATGCCTTAGAAAATATACGAGTCAGCGATTGGACCCATATCTTTTCTATGGCATGCAAATTAACGTGAAATTACGTTTTGATTGTTTGATTGTTATAGCACTTCCCAAAAACAACAAAAACAGTACATACTACCGGAATAGACAACATTATTGGAATATTAATTAAGGATGCAATAAAATCTTGCCCGCTCGATTATTTGTTCCGTATCTCGGAAATTATATAAAATACAAATATTTTCCATTAGAATTCCATTAACATTTTTCAAATTCTTAACGAATTCGCATTTAGTTTAACTTATAACCGGTACTATAGAAACATAGTGTTTATCTCATTAGCACCCTTAAAATATATGCGAGCACTCTACACTAACTTATTTCCATTTACAATTTCAAATTACGTTTGCCATTACAGAAAAATTCAATTATATTTCATTAAAATTTACAGCCATTACAATATTAAAATTTTCTTAGGTTTTATAGCCTTTAAGTTTGGCTCTCAACAACGATGGCAATTCCCTTGAATGCCATGAAAAGACATTCTACATTCTCCGAGGATGCCATTGTTCTTTGAGCCTTGAACTTGTAATTGTGGGTTGGTATGCTTCAATGGCATGATTCCACCAACATCGCGTAAACATTTTATAAATAAGAAATTAATTTGCCACTGTTGTTTCAACGTGACTCCGCATCCAACACTATCTTCTGTTGTTGGCCTCTAAGCAGCGCCATATAAGTTCAATTCCACCAACGACTCAAAGGTCATTATTTATTTGCAGGATTTACATTTCTTGGAAACCAAACATAGAAATTGTCGTAACTTCTGTTAAGCATTTTAAGTATATTACGAATTGTTCACATACAGTGACTTTTATCATTTGAACTGATGATATAACAATGTGGTTGTGTGTGTAATTTTGATTCCGCCGTAAACTATGGAAAATTTCTAAGGTCACGAAATATCCAAGACTACATAGGAATGTTAATAAAATATGTAGAACAAATTCTCTGCTACTGTGATACAGCCTCGATTCTAATTTATAGTTGAAACATCAACTGCCCCATTACAACTATTCTCCATGGAAAATAGACGGACAGATAGACACTGATGGCAACAACACAAGGACCCGTTAAAAGGACGAAAAATTGTAGTCTAAATATATACTCGTATTTAGTGATAAAAGAAAACATTTTAATTCCGGATTTGTACGAAGGCGCCTCCTGACGCACCATAATGTAGACGAAAAAAGACACCGAAAGTAATCGCAAACCATTAATCAAATGAAACGTCATCTACAAATGCCTCCTACGTTTCACTCACCAGTTTCTTTTCAGTTTTCTTTTGCCCCCCCCAGAAGTTATGAGTGGATGTGGAAAGCAAATGGTCGTGGTAACTTAAGAGAACATTTGCTCCTGCTATCCCTTTGTTTCATATTAAATTATTAACGTAAAAAATTGCTAGAGATTTTGGACTATAAATTTTAACGTTCTACTTCATTACTCAACGTGTTGCAGGTGTGAATAAGACATTGCTCTGATGTTAGAAACATGAATATTCCTCCAGGTGTAGAGGAGTTGGTGACTTCAAGATCTAATAAGCCATGAATACGGTAGTGATGTTCTAAACAAATGATATGTCTGGACTTATAAAATAATAAAGGAATGAAAAAAAAAATGTGGTTAATAGTCAACGCTAGAGCATAAAAGTTGCTGTACGTAATTTTTGAAAAATTTATAACAAATTAAAACAAAATCAATGTTAAAGATTATTATATTCAAATGTTGAATGAACCTGCGTCTATATAAGACGCAATATAATAATCTTTAACATGGATTTTGTTTTAACTTGTTATTAATTTTTGGAGATTCCAAATTTCCATAACGCCTTCACATTGTTATTTGGCAAATAAGGCGAGTAGGCTTTGTTTCCAATCCCCAATTGTAAGATGCATATCCGTATAAGGTCTTAGAGTCCAAATACTGAAATTTTACTTATCGGTAGCTCGGCGTTGAACAACATTTTGGTCACAAATATTGCATCTGCTTTCGTATTTACAAGACACTAAAAAAGAGATAATTATGATGCAGAAAATTGTTCACGAAGTGAATTTTGCATGCTTTCAGACAACAATCCTTACCTAAAATACGGCAAGATATTGCTTTAGAGTGGGGAAATATTTTTGTCATTAAAGGCATTAATAGGCTAGAACATTAACGGTGCCTCATTGAAGTCGAAGGCAAAAAAAAAAAAAAAAATCAGCAAAAAAGTTACACTTTCGTTCCTTAAATCTGAATCCTCATCGTGAAGACCGCTATATTATCTCATTACATAAGAAATGTTATTAAGTCCATCTGGTTGTTAAAACCGATATACTTAGTGGTATTTAGAATTTCTTAGCTCAGTTCGTAAGTTTTGCCAAAATTGTGACAGCCCACATTTTCTAGTCTATTGCCAAATTCATTTCATTTCATTTATTAAGTCTATGGATATTTAAGTTTCCTTACAGACTAGCAATAGTACATTGATAAATACGATTTAAATACTTAAACTGAATAAAATGTTTTTGAACTTATCTCGAGGTAGAGTATAATCAATTGAATTACATATCGAGTTATAAAGTCTCATAGATCTACGAAGAGTGAATATCAATATGGAACGGATAGTAATAACGCAATAAGCGTGGAGGAACATTAAATGGAATTAAAGATAATAAATCCGGACAATCAACAAATCCAGAAATTATGCCATGAAGAAACATTATTGAACAAATATCTCTTCTTGAGCTTAATAATTTTAAAGATAAAAGAAGACATCTGCTGGAATAAGATGGGGTTGGAGTTGAGAACCGAAAACAATTTAAAGCAAACTTCATAAATATTTTTTGAATTCTTTCAATGCGATTAATATAAATTGTAGTTGTTGGACTCCAAATTAATGAAGCATATTCTAATTTTGATCGTACAAATGATGTATATGAAATCTTTTTAATGTGCGGATCAGTGAATTGTGTAGAATTCCTACGAATGAAATACAATGAAGAATATGCTTTGGGAACAATGTAATTCACATGAGGTACGAATGTTAATTTTGAATCAAATCCAATACCTAAATCTTTAATTTCATATATATTTTCTAATTTATGATTCAGCATATGATAAGTCGAAATAAGAATATTTCGGCATCTGTGAAAAGTCATTTGCTTAAGAGGTAAACCATTAATTATTGACCAAGTCACAAGTCTGGGACACCAGAAGTTGGAACATAAGAGGCTGAGTAAATTCCAATTATACATACTGAACATTGCCTATCCATTAAATAAGAACGAAACCAATTAAGAATTGTACCTCTGATGCCAATTATTTTAAACTTAAAAATCAATAACTCATGTGGAACTTTATCAAAAGCTTTAGAAAAATCAACATAGACCGTATCAGTTTGATAATTATTTTCAAAATTATCAATAATTTTCCGAGTAAAAACATCTAAATTAGTAGTAGTTGACCTACCAGTAATAAAGCCATGTTGAGCGGGGATAATATACCGTTTAAACGAAAAGAAAAGTTTCTCGTAAACAATATACTCAAGAAGTTTAGCAATATTTGAAAGCTTTGATATAGGTCTATAGTTAATAACCTCATTTTTATGACCGGAAAGACCGTGGTATTTTTCCATCTTTGGTTAAAATAGCCCGAGCTAATAGATTTGGATAAAATTGTTCTAAGTGGCAGTAGCAAGGATGAACAACATTGTTTCAATAAAAAGGTGGGTAAACCATCTGCATCAGTTTTATATGAGATGGAAATCTTAGATATCCCAGTACAGATATCATCATCAAAAATATATAAATCTGATATATCTATGACAGAAACAATATTATCAAAAATTGTTTCATCAAGAAAAGCAATTATTCGAAAAATTCGACTGGAAAAATTCTTTAAACATATTAACTGACTCATCTAAAGAATTGGAGACAGAATTATTATAAGCCATTGAAATTGGAATTGTGGAATTATTACTTTTTGATTTAATAAAAGTCCAAAAGCACTTTGGATTCGACTTTATACATATAGAATCTCCATAACTCATAATATACTGGTTGTACAAAAATTTATCTATTCTATGATGTTACCCTGGTAGATAATCAAAAATATTTTTATTTGACCAGCCTAATGTTGGATACGACAAGAAAATTTGTTGAAAAGGTCACTTTCAGTTACAGTTACCCACTCTATACTATCGTGACGACCTCCTAGCTATAGTCTACTTGGTCCCAAATTATTCTATTATTATGGTTGTTATGGTTACAAAATTTTCGATGGTATTCTGGTGTAGCTTGTATTTAGTTCTATATTGTCTATTCCTATGAAGTCAGCTTTTATTTTCATTCCCATTCCAAACTCAAATATATCGTCAAATTAGAAATAGGCAGATGCCGCAGCTTGGGCTCAGAAGCTATAATTTTGCATTAAAACATTTCATTGCAACAGGACTGAATCTAACTATAGGATGATGGGTGAATTTTTTCATTTAATCGTCCACAACAAGCAATATATAATGCATGTTGATTACTATGGGAAAGATACATCCTAATACTTTTTAAATTATGGGTATGGTCGTTGAAAATTCCTGAAAAATAACTCTTTTTCATTGGAGAAACGGATCAAGGTGTAGTAATAAAATGAAATCCATTATCCTTGCATAGTTAGAACGATCCGATTTGAATCACATCCTAATTCATATACTTTTTAAATTGTGTGGTTAATGAAAATTACTGCAAAATAGCATTTTTCATAGGGGAAACGAATTAAATCGGCAGCATAAGGCGTAGTGGGAACAATGAAATCTATTATTCTTAATGGCATTGAAGACTTTATGTAGCATAGTTAGAATGACCCGATTTAGATCATATGTGCACAGTTTTGTTCAATGACGTACTACGATTTTAAAGGTAATTCGGTTAAGCCTCTCTCATAGAAACCCTCGTCTCCATTGAAAAAAAAAACCTGTGACAGTCGATTTTCACTTACACAGCAGTAGGTAGTAATCACTTAGCGCCGGATCCAGACTATAGAGTGGATGCAGAATAACCTCCCAATCAAGCCCCCAAAACTTCTGGTGTCATTATGGATAGTTGTGGCCTGGCGTTGTCTTGAGGGACGGCAATTTCATTACTAATGGTCAAAGGTGGCCGTTTATTGGCGATTGCTACTTTTAGATGATCCAACTGTAGACAGTACAGATCTGAATTAAGAATTTGGCCAAAGGGAACTTGTTCAAAGTAGTTGACTAACTATCAGCCACCAAACAAACAGCAGAACCTTTCCGATCATCAATTCTGGCTTGGCCACCGTCTGCATCGCCTAACCGAGATGCCACTGTGACCGGTTTCGCTTGACGTTGTCATAAATGACTTATTTTGCATCACCAGTCAACATCCACTTCAGAAATATGTTGATTTTGTAGCGATTAAGCAGCGATAGACAAATGTAAATTCGACCTGTTAGGTCTATTTGTGACAATTCGTTTGGCACCCACACAAGGATCTTCTTTTTGTATTCAGCCTCATTCAAAGGGGTATTTTTTGTGCAATATTTAGCTCTTGAACAGCCGAGACTGTGATTAAATAATGGTCAAACTTGACTATTTTGATTATTCAATATACCTTTTCGTTAATTGGTCTTCCATAGCGTGGTGTCCCTTGGATATCCAACGGAATAACTTGCTCGTGATTGGCTGCTACAATATCAGGAAGATAAATACTATCAACTGTCGGCCGTCTAGCTTGCGTTCGCACGATCTTGGGGGTCAACTCACAGCGCCAAATCGAGAGATAAACTGCTCACTAAATTCATCCCTCAATATATCCATTGTTTCACGAGCAGTGTGGCATGTTGCACCGTCCTGATGAAACCACATGTCAACCAAGTTCAACTCAGCCAATTGGGGCAAAAAAAAAAATATCTTGTGGTTGAGTAACACATGCCCAATCGCTGAAAACGGCAACGAATTGACATTTCACGATCGTCATTAACACTGGTCGCTACGGCTGCAATATTTTTTTCGGTATGCATGCGAGTCGATAATTTTATGCCCAACGAAGTAAATTTGGTGCGAAATTTGGAGATAACAGCACGAATTGTTGATTTGACGACCATAAAATGGTCGTATCAATTGATGCACATTTGCCACAGAGCACGAATTTTGATAATAATTTGCAATCGGTGCTCGTTTGTTAGTCTTTCCATTATCAACCAGTGCTGCCAACCTGAAAAACTTTAATATTAAAAAATCACCCTATAATTGCGTGATCACCAATGAAATTAACATAGGGTTGTCGTAAAAGGGAAGCCTTATTTTACGATGCCTTTTGCCTATATATTCATGAATGAATTGGATGTAGGTTAGGCTAGGTTAGGTCAATGTCGTAGGTCAAGGTCGTATCAAACGATGCACATTTGTTACAGAGCACGAATTTTGATAATAAATTTCAACGATTTGCAATCGTTGCTCGTTTGTTAGTCTTTCCATTATCAACCAGTGCTGCCAACCTGAAAAACTTAAATCTTAAAAAATCACCCTTTATATATATATATATATTTTTTTTTTTTTCAATCATCCACTGCTGCAAAATTATTTGATAGATTTGATATTTGCAAACATTCAAAATCTTTCAAATGTATAATTACTCGTATATATATCTCTCTCTTTTTTTCAATCTTTCACTGGCTCAAAATATAAATATTTGATAGAAAAACTCATGCGGATTTACAATTATTTCCTTCTGCTCTCATTTCAATACAAGATATCAATTAGGAGCCGGCACTCGAACAATGCAAATAACTGTGATTTGTTTCAATTTCTAACATCCGAACCAAAATAGTAAATTCAGAAAATAATTATTATTGAAAATAGTTTACCTGTCACAATTTAGCGGCAGGTATAGCTAAATTAGGTATAAGGTTTCATGATTCATGATTAAGAAATGAATTTGTTTTTTTCAAGTTCTCTAATCAGATCTGTTTCATTACGTTTTTAGTTTCGTTTCACATAAATCGATTTAGTGTATGGAGTGATTGGTGGACGTTTCGAATGTGATTTAGAAAAAAGTTTTCTGTGATTTAGAAAAGTTCCTTTTGTGTAAATTTACAATATCGAAACTGAAACTAATGTGAAATTTTGAGAAGGTTCCTCTTTATATTGAACAAAAATTGTTGCATTAAATATTGCCGCATCTTTCAAAATTATGGATTTTTGAAAGCTTTCCTGCAAATTAACAGAATCTAAGCTACTCATATTGCTCTTGTTCATGGCATTTCGGATGTTTAATATTAAAGGTTATTAAAAGTTTTCCAGACCATCAACAGTGTTTTATAGTCTCAAAGAATAATTAATTAAAATTTGTTTATTACCTACACAAAATAATTACTTTAATTGTTAATTTTTCTGATGTCACACGCCTCCGTTTCTTTCACATGTATATCTATTACAATGGCCAATTTGTCAAATAAACAGTAGTGAGTAATACTGAAATATATATAAAACAATAATTGGTATAATTAAATGTCGAATATGTTAAGGCAAATTTTATTATAATTTGCTTTATCTGTACACAATTCGCTTTGGGGTAATTCAATTCAATGGACGACATTACTATTGGACAGACAAGTTTATTTAATGAAAATTAATTGAATTGTTGTGAGTTTTTTTTTTCGCAATAATTGCCATTTTTTTATTTAGTGGTTAACAAATGAACCAATAAACAATAGAACTAGTTGTGTTAGGATGTCGACGAGTTGTAACCGCAGTTATGTTGTGGTCGTTATGCCCACAATGCTGGTATGTTCAATAAAAAAAAAATTGTTAATACAATTAGCAAGTTTATGTAATAATTGCGTAAATAAACTGTGTTGCATTTTCATATTTTCATGTAATAGTTTTTATGTGCTTAAACATAAAGCAAAGAAACAAAATAACATATTTTTATGAGTGCCAGATTTCTTGAAATTTGATAAAAACAGGATTGTAGTATCGACGTCAGATATTCATTATCTGCTAGCGCTCATCATGCTTTCATCACAATTTGTTATACTCGTACATGGAAATTTTAGCAGTCATTGTTTTGTTTCTGTAGTGGTTGTCGCCACTTGTTGTAGCTGTAGCATGAAATATTTTACCTTTAGTAATGCAAAACAAAACAATGTTATCATACGTCACAATGTTGTAATATAATCTCTTAATTTATGGCAAACATTTACGTTTATGACTATTTTTATGTTTCCAACAGCACTCGTTGAATGATTTCATTTGAATTTCTGTTCTGTGTGTTTTTCATCAAAATCATATAATTTATATAGTTATTATATATAATTTGTATGTTTTGCTTCCGGCAACAAATGTACGTAATGTTCATGTATCCTGTGAAATAACAATACTATTTGATTTATTTAATAGCTCGTAAAATGTGTTCTTTTATATATATTCAAAATATTTTTATAGTATTTAAGTGAAATTTTAAGCAGCTTATGCTTTTTGCTATATTTATTTTTTCTGAATTACTTGCTGGCTTATTTACTTACATTTTCCAAAGTATTATCTTTTAGTTTTAATTAATTAATTGTTATTTTAAAACAAATTAAAGGTAATACCAAACAAATAAGGATTATTCATCTTTCAGCGCTCTAAGCGAAAAGATCATCATCCATGTAAGAAACAAAATTAATTAAGAGGATTACTGGAGAAAATTGGGTCGATATTTGACTTGTCTACGGCTGGAGTGTCATACAGCCCGCCGGGAAGGTCGCTTGTTACTCAGCACTGGATGGATTGAAAGCACCTATATACAGGGTGGGCCATATGAGCGTTGGCGATTTAATTCTTCAATTTCTCGGTAACGCGCGGAGTGGCGGGGGGATATGTTGTTCGCTGCACCGCTTCCTGGAAATTTAGTCGTCATGGAGCCGTACACGGGAGTGCAGCGTGCTTTTTGTGTCCGAGCGTATTACGAAAACAATAAATCAGTGATTACTGCACGACGTTTGTATCGGCATGAACACGGTTTACACGATTTAAGTGAAGTTCCAAGCGCCAATGTGATAAGAAAATGGATCAGAATGTTCGAAACAACCGGCTCAACAGTACCAATTACGGTTCGTGGTCGCCCAATTTCTGCAAGATCAGCCGACATTGTGGAGCGTGTTCGTGTTTCACTTCAGCGAAATCCGCAACAGTCAACACGTAAGAGAAGTCAGTCTTTGGATGCCAAAAGAATAACTTTACGACGAACTTTGAAACGTGATTTGCATTTGAAGGCTTATAAGATTCAGATAGTTCAGGAATTAAAACCCGATGATGCCAATAACCGACTTAACTTTGTCAATTTGATGCTAGAACGGTTCAACAATTTCAACAACGTGATTTTTAGTGATGAGGCCAATTTTCACCTTAATGGCCATGTGAACAAGCAAAATTGTCGGTTCTGGTCTGTTAGAGAATCTTGTGGCAGTTGAGCCACCGAGAATTAAAAACACAGTTTTCCAGTTCTTAATCTTGAACCACTATAAAATTTTATTTAATATAAAATATTATGTGTTCTACTTTAAACTTAAATTAAATAATAACAACTGCAGCGGGGCAGAGAGAACAACCGTGTCGATCGACTTAAACTTTTCAACTGTTGCTACGCTTGTTGTTTAACAAAACCAAAGGGTCACTCAAAGCAAAAGTCTTATTTACTTTGCAAGTGCCAAAAAATATGAAAATAAATAAACAACACAAGAAGCGTAGCAAAACATAATGCAATTTTCTAACAAAAGTCTTTGACCACATAAGCGAAAACAATGATCAACATATGTATGTATATACGTTCAAGTCTAGCGACAAAACAGACAAAACGAGAAAGATAACAGTTATCCATCACTGACTGCAATCAATAACAACAATAGTGATGGGCAAACATATAGCAGTAGTATTAGAACAACTAGACTTGATGAATTAATAATAAAAATACATATAGCTAATAATAAATAAAATTACACAATATATAAAAATAAACATTTCTCCAACATGGTCCGAGACTAATCCCCGGCGCTTGCATGAACGTCCACTTCACAGCCCCAAGCTTGTTGTGTGGGCTGGGATAAAGTCAACCGGTATTATTGGACCATACTTTTTTGAGGACGAAAGAGGGCATGCGATGACGGTTAGAGCGAACAATTATTGCAACATGCTAGCAGACTTTTTGGTGCCAGCTTTGCAAGAACTTCAAGGCAATACTTTGAGGATGTGGTTTCAACAGGATGGGGCCACATGTCATACGGCTAGGGTGTCCATAGAGCTGCTGAAAAATGTTTTTCCTGGAAAGCTCATTTCGAAAAGGGGGGATATTGAATGGCCCCCACATTTAAAGATAGGGAGAAGCACTGAGCCAAGAATAAAATAAAAAATTTATTCACATCTTCAAAGTCGTTGTTTAATAAGTCTTATTAGAACAGTGATACTTTTCAGAATCTCTGCTGTATATTTTGAAGTACTTTGATCCTTTTCGTGTGCAAGTTTAACACTATTTAATATTCAAACAATGAAAGGCATATTAACGTCTAATATGATTTTTATAAGTAATTACGACAGCTTATTTAAATTAATTTTAATTTGATTGGAGATTTCTTTAACAATAAAATCACAAGTCATAGAAATATGTTACATCTGAAAATTAAAAAGTAGATTATTTTGCCCAAATAATTGTGGTCAAACGTGCATAATTCCAAATGGAATGTTGTGGCGTGAACAACCAAAAGACTTGCAAACTTACCCAGATTGCTTCAAAGTGTGTTATGAATGTGAGTTTAAAAATAGAATGCTTGTAAGTCCACTGAATGTGAAAAGCTCGTTCATATCTCATACATGAAATGTCAGGAAATTTCTTTATATTATAAGAAAGGAGGCTTATATATAAAAATATAAAAGATAGCATATATATAGATATATCTGTGGTCACAACCCGTAACAGCCTAACTCGAGTTAGGACACAATTGAGTTATTAGCAGAATCGTATTCAGCGTATCTAAATTTATTTGCTCTTTCTTGTTTGTATCTCTTCTAGGAAGGCAATTAATCCTAAAAAACCTAATAGCTTAAGTTATTTTTCCAAATGACTGTTTTGGCATAACTGCCTAAGTCAATTTAGGATTACAACAAATATAAACATTATTTTTTCATCATTGCCTAAATCAACTTAAGTCGTTAATCCAAAAAAATAAAGAAACAATTTTATTTTCCTAACTTAAGTTAAGCTCTTATTCCGAATTACAATTTCGATTTTTGATAAACATAAATTGAGTTAAGGTCTTTCTCCAAACTTAAAGTTTTTTTTTTTAATCTGGAATAACAGCCTAACTCAACTTGAACTTTTTGACTTTCTTTCGTTCAACAATTCATAAGAGTCTAAGTGTCTTTTTCGATAATATCTTTTGACTGTGAGAATAAACAACTATTTTTTGTTAACAACCAAAATTGTAAATTGTTTTGTTTTTATTTATCTCTTGTATTGCATAACATTTGAAGATAAGAAAAGCATTAGGGATTTTTGTTTTTTTCTTTCGTCCTTTTTGGCTAAAAAACGCGATGAGAATTTTAAGATTATAAATATGGTGTTTTAAATTAATTTAATTTTACGTCACTTGAACGCTTCTCCCAAGGGTCATTAAAAACACTGGAGGACGTTTGAAATGAAATTTTCCGCTTTAGAAATCCAGTTGTCCGTAGTGTCTTTATTATATTCTTCTGAAGGTGTTGTACTCGTATCTCTCACTTCTTGTCTTTCCGCCGACAATGATAAAATGACCTCGTACATTTCCGGTATAATGTTTCCGCTGTTACCCGGTCATAATGTTAGCGTCATCATAAAGCATAATGAAACTTTACTTTTATTGATTTTTTCGTCGTTATCAGCCACAGAGTCCATTGTGTCTGTTGGAATTGAGTTCATTTGTCGTGGCTGACTGACCAAAAAAAGAATATAACATAATTTTTATTTCTCTTTTTCGTGGTTTTTATTCGCTGTGAATAATGTTTATCCATTTAGTACATAAAAAGCTATAAATACATATTTTCTCCCTAACTTGGGCATGTTGTTTTATGGCCAAAAGCATTATATGTTGCATAATTTTTTTGGGGGAGAACCCTAAAGGACTTGGGAGAGTCATTTTTTAAGCAGCGAATGGCTCATTCGCTCTTAAACCACGAAACAGTCAAGCCAGTCAAATAGCGATGGACAGACTATTTGCTGTTAATGCGGTGTAAAGTTAAGCGAGACTTTGAGTACGTCTTAAAAGCGTTACAGAACACCAATGCCAACAAAAGAGATGTAACTAAATTTGCATTTTAAAATTTTTATTTGAATGCAAAGTTTTGCACCCTCCGTTTTTATTGTTATGGATTATTTTTTTTTTTTAACAAAACGCATTGTTTAGTATTTACCCTCTGCGAAAATTTGGCTGGGTTTGATTTCATTTGGAAATCCGAGAGGTGCTTTAGGTCAACCATTAAAATACTTTTAAAAGCATTTCCTGCATAAATTTTAATGGTACAAAAACAATAACAGACAATGCAAAGCAAAAAAACTTTGCGTGACTGCCCTTTGATACCAGGGGTGCTGCTTTAAAAGCGCAAACAGCTTTAATGCAGAGATCTTCGGAGGGTAACGAAAAACAAATAAATACAAAAGGATGAGCTCAACAAAAAAAAAACAAAAACGTAAATAAGGACCATTCAATGTGGTTGAAGTAATTGAAAGTTTATATGCGCTTTATAAAGCCACAAGGTGAATGGGTAATAATAATGTGTTAAACCCAAGGTGGGTAACTAAGCCCAGAAACAAAGCAAACAAACAAACAAATATTCAAACAGTCGTAATAATTCAATGATCCGCATCGTTAGCAGTTTATATTCCAATTGCGTTGGCAGTGAGCAAGAAGAGCCGTTTAGTAGCATCATTGATATCCTTTCTGGGTGAAGGGGAAACCAACATAATCCAAATGGTAAAGTTTGAGTTTGAGTATTATCAACATAAAATTTATTCAACATTTATACGTCTTACACTGCTTTACAAAGTATAAAATACATTTTGTGCTGAGGCAACAAGTATGTAAAACAAATTTATTACTTAAGCAAATCTGACTCAGGCACGTTATATCAGCAGAACTGATCCAAAGTAGTGCGTGGTGAGCACCTGTTGTTTTCGAAAAACATTAAATGCTATATGGTGGGATTATATTTGGAAAAACACACAAACTTAGAAGCTAAGCCAGAATTTGTTATTAGTGGACAACTGAAATATTTAATTTAAATTATATCAATCTTTTCAACTGCTGCTAAAAATTGTTGTCCTTCTCTCAAAATAATTAATTATAATAATGTAATTATTATAAAAAGCAAGCGAACAACAGCTATAATATAGTCAGCTAATATCGGTCATTACACTACACCTTCAAATTCGAAACGGAATAGCTAGAAACAATTTCATTTGTGTAGGCTCTATCGCCAAAATTAGAAGTTCAGCAGAGTGGCCGGTAATATGAATTTTAAAGGATTTGCTAGCCTAATTTTGACACTGGGTAGACGAACTAATGAAAAATTGAAAATTTCTTAAAAACTGTACAGAAATTTCAGTCAGGTGAACTGACTTACATAAGCTTTCGCCCAATATTCTTTTGCATTAGTGCAAAAGTGTGAGAGCAGCCAAGAGGTATCTGGTGAAGTGTTAGGTTATTTAGAAAAATATCCTGAACTAAAGCAAAAGCGAAGCACTAAAATTGCAACTTTCTAAAGTCCTTCCACTTAGGAAATATGGAGGAGATGGAGGAGAAGAAAAAGACTATTATTTTGCAAATGTTGCAACCTGTATGTGTGGTACTCTGAGAGGTGCTTTTTAGAACTAATATCAGTAAAGAGCTAAGAATTACGTTTACTAAATACCTGATGAATTTCGGCAAGTGAATGAAATACCTACATATGAATATAGGAATATATAGGTTAAATTAATGTAATTAGCAGATTTATTTAAACTTTTGTGAAGCATTATAATGCAAGACAATTTTTAAAAATTTTAGAAACTGTAATCTTTGGAGTTACAGCAGAAAAAGTAAATTTTAATAAATCAACCAAGTTGTATAGGAGTAACCGGAAGAGGTACCGCGACGCCCTTCCTGAACTTACTTTACCAAACGCATAAGGTATGCCAAATTTGACTGAATTCCAGTACATCTGTCAGCAACATGTGAAAGTAAAAATATATAGGCGAAATCTGTCATTTGTTTGGAAGGTACTAGAAGAAGCGTGTTTATATTATTAATTTTTCTCGAGGCTTACAGAGAATTATATGTCATTGTACTGAATAAAAAATTAGTTAACTGCAACCTACCGATAATAAATTGTGGGAGAAAGTTTGAATTACGAAAGAACGATCAATTTGTATGAGATTTACCAGAGGTTGAGCGCCAATGTAGTCCATTTTCAATGAGAAACCTTATTTTGTCATATGCTCAGCGTGTAACAGATTTGACTAAACTATGCATTTGCATGGGAGATACTAGGAGGGTGTGGTTAGTCGGTTGATTTGTTCAAATTGTGATAAACATTATAAACCATGCCAACAGACAAAAGTTACCTAAATCGACGAATGTGAAGTTACATTGAAAAAACTACATTTTGGAAGTGTGAGAAGGGGTAGATTGGCATAACCCATTTAAAATTTCCGGCTATGATCTGGAAAAATAGTAAAAGTTTCATCCTTCTACGGTTCTCTTTCCAATTCGCTACATGAGTGTAGATGATGTCTCAGAAGCATTTTGAGAAGAAGAATTTTGAACTTTTATCCATTCGCTTTATGATCCACTGCGCTTGCTATACGTTTGTCAGTATAGAGTCTATATGGGGCCAATGCGCAAGTAGGTCTAGTCTAGCTGCTTAGTCTATTTACAAGCAATATTTTTTCCCAATTTTCTGAAGGATACGTCTTTCTTTATTGACATCGTAGTCAAGATAAATCAATTCACCCAGTATTCCAAAGCTATGATTGTCGATGTTTACCAATTATTCCAAATTAGCACAATCTTTGCCGAAACATAGCGTCCATTGATTCCACTCTCTCTCAACAACTCAGAATGCCAGAAGTTTTGGATAAATTATGTCAATATCATTAGCAAGTGCAAGTAACATATGGCTTCGGTTAAGGATTGCGACAATCGTGTTCATTGCAACATTTTTCATTATCATCTCTATAAGTACGTAATATCATCCTGCCTAAGATCTCGTGCAGTCCAGCACACGGTTCGGTTAGATTTCGTTTATTTTCATTGGACAGTTTTTATCAAACAGTATTATTCAGATAAAGCATTGGAACTTTGCAAGGATACAAATCTCAGTTGTTTTGTAAAGCTGTGAATATCTGATCACTAGCCGATTTACCAGATACCCAACCACATTGGTAATGGCCAATTATGCTACAAGGGAGCGCACTAATCGTGTTACATTTAGAAATTCAAACAACTTTTTTTTTAAATCAATGGATTTCATTTATTATTTTTTTTTTTTAATGTATAGAAAATTAAATTTTATTTTATATAATTGATTGGTTTTGAAGATGATAGATCGTAAATGATCTCCATGTAGGTAAGTTTGGTGAAGATTTGTGACAACCAGCGTGTCCACCGGCTTAAAACATTATGAAACATATTTGGTCAAAACATACTTTGGCTCGTTTTGAAAGTACATAAGAACAGGAGAGCGGGATAATCTGATGTAATGAAAATACGAATTTCACTCTTTCCTACTTTAGGATGCACATCAGATTTTATGCGAAAGAAAATAACTGCAAGATGAAAATTTAGTTGTGTCTTTACTTTACTGACCCTGTTTACAACTATCCAACTCAGCGTATTTTGTTTCGCAAATCACAATACATGAAAATAATATTAGGACACAATTCCTTGCTAAATGGAAAAATTAAAATCGAATGAGGAAAATGATCGCATTATTGGCTGCAAACAACACATTAACATTTGGGGAAGAAATCGACAACAGAAATCTCAGTTAGGTGAACTAATTCATACACATGTCTCTTTGCCGAAATTAAACGGATATGGTTTTAAATTTATACATTAAGTGTGAGTGAAGTACCTAATAATCAATTTTCATTCAGTTTTTTGCAAGGAAATGAAGATTACGCTGTCGTATTATAAATATAAGTGAAAATTACTTCAAATTCTGAGATTGTCCTGGCGAATGGAGTATTTATATGTATGTTTAAGGTGTACTGACTGTTCATTGCTATCGGAAGTCTTCTTGGTGGCAGCTAGAGTGGAAAGCTGTCTAATTGAATAATCTAAATATTTTACCGCTGGTACAGTGATGGTGATAGTAGCATCTGTTACTGAAACTAAATTACCATGATAGCTACCTTGAAATCGGCGGGCCCCAGACTGGGATGAGAAAGGGTGCCCGCAAACTGTACAGATATGCCATTAGACCCTAAATACATATTTCTCTTACATCACATCCATCCACGATACCCGATGGTTACGATAAGCATTTAAAAGAAAGCAAAAACTATGATATTTACCACAGCTGTAGTTCAGAAATGTATTAATACGAATGTGGATTTGTTGTTGGTAAGAGGCTTAAATATCCTGTATAAATGATGGATATGTGGAACTGTCATAACCTTTAACTTTGGTATTATAATTATTCTGGTCCATTTTAAAGCCAACATTGAAAGAGAAGGTGGGCTTAGTGGGCCAATTAGTAAATTTAGTCTGAGTAATAGTCTCACTACGACAACAAACTCAGAAAGAATTCTTTAGCTGCGATGCGGAACATGATAGGAAAAATTTCTACACAATGATGCTCACGAATTAACTTGGCAATCTCTTGATCGTAGCTCGAGAAAGCAGGTTGATCACATCGCAATTGATTGAAGACATGCTTCTAATATCATGGATAAGCAAAGTTGCAGCTAAGTAACCCACAGGATTGAGCAGAGCGCAGAACCTCAAAATAGTTACAGCTGACGCACCACAATTTATCCTTATGCTTCTGAGCAAAGTGGCGACATATTGCGCCTTTGATGGGAATGCGAAAATATAAATATTAAACTCCAAACATAGTAACGCTGCAAGCTGTAAGGCGTGGTGTGAGGGAATGCCGAAAGGAGAGAAAATACGATCACATTGTGTTCACATATCGCTTATTAAATTATATCAGACTAGTGGACCCGGCAAACTTCGTTCTGCCTTCAAAGGTGGCAAATTAATGATTTACAACTTCCAGGATAGATGGTTATTTAAATGAATGCTTTTAATACTTTTTTTGTAAAGTTTTTAAAAATTATTTAATTTAAGTCAATTTAATTGAGATTTAAAATTACTGCAATGCTTTCTCATGTACAACGTTCTTTGTTTGTCTGTCGGGAAACATAGAAAAATGAGAAGTGAAATAAAGTCAGTATTTGAAAAACTTAAATTTTCCTATAACAGGATCAGAAATAATGTTTTTTTTAATTTTTGATTTCTTCGGGTGGTACCACGCCTATTTGTCCAATCCTGTCCATATTTGCAGCAGAACTTACAATATGTAAACCAAACTTATATACCAAATTTTGTTCACATACTGTTAGCCGGAGCAGAAATAATGGATTTTTAATTTGTGGTTTGTATGGGAGGTAC
>JAHXMU010000698.1:80292-136267 GCA_019455685.1 Philornis downsi | reverse complement strand
TTTTTTGACAATGAGGACGAAGGTTTCTATAAGCGAGGCATAATGAAATTACCTTCAAAATGGCAATAAGCTGTGGAACAAAACAACGCACATTTGACCCAAATTGGATCATTCTAACTATGCTAAATAAAGCCTTCAATGTCATGTAAAAGTAATGAATTTCCTTTTAGTCCACCTTATATGATCAAGGGATAAACTTCCCAAAAAACGTATCCACGTTCTTCTTTTTCTTAGGTAGTGATTGGTATAGACCTCCTTATTTATTATACGCTGCACGTAGAAAATAATTCCAAACGCTTCGATCTTCTGCGCTTCTCCACCAATTCGTCACACCAAATTTCGATAGTATTTCAAAAGCCAGGTGCTGCCAACGGAGTTATGGTCGCTCTCTTTTGCGCAGTCCATCGAGTTCGTTGTCGAAAACTTTCCGTGCCGAAGCATTTGGGCTCATCCGCCCAACATGTCCTTTGGTGCAAAAAGGCTCGCTAAGATCTTTTCCTATCTTTACTGAAGACTTCGTGTCAGCCAGCGTCATCCTACAAAGACGTATAAACTTCTGCGGAATTCCAAACTCAGACATGGTCATTGCCGTTTCGGTGTGTCGAAAGTAGTTTTATAATCGACAAAAAGATGACACGTGTCGTTCTGTTTTTCTTGAGTCTTCTCCAGAATATGCCGTAATGTGAATAAGTAGTCAGTTGTTGGTTTGTCAGGTCTAAAGCCACACTGATAAGGAACAATTAAGACAGCTAGAATCATCTTTAGTTTTTCACATATCACACTTGACAGGACCTAATAAGCAATGGGTATAAATCTGATACCGCTATAGTTTTTTCAAACTCTTGGATCGCCTTCTTTAAACACAGGACACAGTACACTGAAACTCCAATTTTTGGTCATGTTTTCCTCGAGCCAAATCGTATTTAGGAGCTGATGCAGGCTGTTTATCTGCTCATCGCCACCAGTTTTAAACAGGTCTGCTAGCAGCCCATCAGCTCCCGTAGCTTTGTTATTCTTAAGCCACAATACTGCTGTTCCGATCTCTGTTTGGCTTGGAGTTGGATAATTTATATCATCGTTGATAATTGAGGTGATTTCCTCACTCGTGCTGCCATCCGGAACTAAGAGCTTATAAAAATGCTCTCTCCATAGTTGCAGCACATTCTGCGTGTCTGTGACCAGATTTCCTCCGTTGCCATTACAGGAGGGGAGCCCTTACTTCTTATCTTTAGGTAGAATATTCGGGCTTCGCCTCTATCTCTGTACCTTTCTATTTCCTCACTCTCAAGCACTTTCCACAACCGCTTTTCCAGGTTATTATTAGTTTACTTTTATTCATTTTCTTACCGTGTTCTGCTTTACCCGACCTTTCTTGTGTATTAGCCAAAATAAATTTTGCTCGGGAGGAAAATTTGTCGAAGAAGAATTGAAGAAGAACTTCAATTGGACAAAGTTTTTGCCTTGATGAAATGTTAAAAAACACTAAACAAAAAATACACTGACTGTTTTTCATCCCAAACTCTTTAAATAAATGTCTCTTTCATTATCTAAGAAATGCAGCAATTCATAGAATGATAAATTCTAGCTAATGTACAAAAGTCGATTTCATTACCAACAACAGATTTTATGGCAAAGTCATACCTTTAGGTATTATTCAATTGTTTTTTGGAAAATTTTGAATAAAAAACACAACCAGCTGTTTGCGACATTAAGTTTTATAATTCAAATCAATCAATTTTTTGCTCTTCCTAACCACCACAAACATGAAGCTGCCGCGGATGGCAACTAAAATGGGCGTGCCAACCAATTATAAAGGGTGTCCAAACAAGAACGCAAGATTTAAATCACTGATGCAGCAATTGAGTTGATTCTCTGGCTGTGTGACATGTGGCGCCGTCTTGTTGAAACCACATGCCCTCCACATTCATTTCTTCAATTCTAGGCACGAAAAAACTGGTTATCATTTCACGATATCGAACACCATTGACTGTTTGCGTTTGACATGCCTCATTTTCGTAAAAAAGGTCCAATAATTCCTCCAGCCCAAAATCCACACCACACAGTGACACGTTGAGTATGCATTTGGTTCTCGTGAATCACTCGAGGATTTTCCTCACCCCAAATGCGACAATTCTGCCTATTGGCGAAGCCATCAAGATGGAAATGGGTCTCGTCACTGAAGATGATTTTATCGGCAAAATCAGCATCTTCATGTTGTCTCTCCTATACCCAATTAATGAACTTCCTTCGCTGTCCATGGTCAGCTGGCTTCAGTTTCTGAGTCAATTGAAAGATGCAAATCTTTCGTTAAAATTCGTTGCATGTTGGAGACACCAATTTGCTGAGCTCGGTGTTGATTTGAGGTGGATGGAGTTTGAGCGACATCATCACGTACAGCTGCGACATTTTCGGCCGATCGACCTGGTCGAAGGCGCGTTGTTGTCTTTACATCACTAACAGACCCAGTTTTGGCAAATTTATCCATTAATCTCTTTACAGTTGACTCTTTTGGAGCATTATTGTGACTGCCATTGGCGAAGTGAAGCCGCGAAACTTTCACCATTTTGATAAAATATTTTCACAATGAGAATGCGTTGTTCATTCGTGTAGTGCTCCATTTTTACTAACCTCGTACCTTCTACTAGCAAACAATAACCTGTGCAAACGTCAAGTAAAGACACTTCGAATGGCGCCAAATTTAAATCTTGCGTTCTTGTTGGGACACCCTTTATATTTGTAATAAGACCCAGAAGAATATCATTATATTCAGTTTTATGTCATACGTTTTTGAACTATGAAACTGTAATATCTAAACGATCCGGGGAGGAGATGCCTATCCGTTCGGCGGATTTCCTTCACAAATCTAAATACGCTATCACTATCATCACTTCTCAAGTCAATTAAGTGATGCCGTTTGTCTGTCTATCCGGTATAAACTATTTTTAATATTGCCGCAATTTTATATTTTGGAGGATTGTAAATTGTAATTGTTAATGAAAAAATATTCTACCATACAAATTTCAGTAGAGGATGCCAAATATTATGTATTTATTTTCATATTTCGGAAATTATTGAATTCATTTTGGTAAACCCCAAAATATATGCAGCACTTTATTTAGTTAAAATTTTCGCACATAAATTAATGACATTGTTGGAATGGATGTAAGTGGGTCAATATAATGAGTTCCCTTAAAAAACTGAAATGGGATCCATATGTGAACGAACGAAATCCGATTGATGATCAATGCCATTAACATCAGCAAAAACTAAAAAATGTTACTGCTGTCTTCTCAGGCCTGGGTAGGGAATCGATAAAATTTTGTTTAGGAATTTGAAAGGATACAACTAACGTAACTGTTGTGGAAAAAAATGGATTCTTGTAAAAAATTCATCAAATAAATCTCGAAAGCTGTGATAAACTAAAAATTTTTTTGAAATACCTGTAAAAGTTCTTATTTTCAGTACAATGGCGAATACAGTGAACCGACGCTTTGACAATTCTGATTGATATCCACTATACATAGAATACTTATAATAGGTCTTTTAGAACAAGACATATTTTCGACTAGATTATTTCAAAAAAAAAAAAAAAAAAAAAAAAAAAAGGATAAAAAATAAAACAAAATTAGAAAAATTAGAAATACTCGTACATTTTTGCTACGAAAGTTAATCCGGATATAATAGCTAATTTGGCGAATTCAATATTATGCACCACCTAAAATTTAAAACTATACTGCTGTGAGGTTCCGCGTTAATGTTCACAATTACATTGTAAACGTAAATGATTTATCTTTCAACTCCACCACCAACAATTCAATTATGCCAGTAAGACGAGTTATATTCTGCAAACTGGTAAAAAAAAGATTCCTCACCAGTAGCTCAAAGGCTTGACAAGACTTCTTGTGAAACAACAAAACTGTTTAGTTGAATTTATGAATTTGAGTCTAGATCGAGGGTTTCCGCGTGCGGGTAAAAAAGGATCCTAACCAGTAACTCAAAGCCTTGCCAATACTTCTTGTGAAATAACAAAAACTGTTTAGTTGAATTTATGAATTTAAGTCTAAATCGAGGGTTTCTGTGTGCGGGTAAAAAAGGTTCCTCACCAGTGACTCAAAGCCCTGGCAAGACTTCTTGTGAAACAACAAAGATTGATTAGTCGAATTTAAGAAATTGAGTCTAGATTGAGGATTTCTGTGTGCGGGTGAAAAAGGTTCCTCACCAGTAACTCAAAGCCTTGGCAAGACCTTTGTAAAACAACAAAAATTTATTAGTCGAATTTAAGAAATTGAATTTAAATTGAAGGTTTCTGTGTGCGAGTAAAAAAGGTTCCTCACCGGCAACTCAAAGTCCTGGCAAGACTTCTTGTGAATCAACAAAAATTGATTAGTCGAATTTAAGAAATTGAATGTAAATTGACGATTTCTGTGTACTCTTCCTATGTAAATAAGCAGTCCGGATAATCGACTGCCCATTTGCTTTCCTTTCTTGATTGTTGTAGAAACTCACCGAACAATACTTTTGAAAAAAAATATATTACAAAATCATAACAAATTAACTATGTCATTAAGGAGTTTCGCAAAACGGAAGGAAAACTAACATAGGTATCGCAGTTCAATTCTTCGGCCAAATAGTATTACAATTAAATTGCAAATATTTACAAATTTTAGAGAATCTTCAGAGAGAGTAGGAAATGTAAGAGAAATACTGACATAGCAACAGTTCGCATGGTTTCGTTGATTTTATTCTGATAATTTTGATGCCAAAAATGGAAAGATCCTCTTGAAGTTCAACTATCGAAAATGCTGCTAAAATAATGAATATCGGCAAATTTGTTCGTCAAAATGACACTAAGTTGTCGAACAAAATAGTGTATATCTAACCCAAATCGAGTCATCCTATCTATTCTAAATAAGGCCTTCAATCTCGTGCAATAATATTGGGTTTCTTTTTACGGCACCCTATATTAGCAAAAAAAAATCATCCACGTATCAATTAATTATATTTTTCGTAATTTTCTTAGCCCTGTTCTGTTGTACTTAAGCTTCTTTGTACATTTGGCAAAAGAAAAAATTTTTTTTTGTTCTGTAAGAAAATCCGGACACATAAAGTCGATTTCTTCATGTGGGACAATGTGTTTCACATATTCATATACATACTCAGTCAAGGACAAGCATAATGTAGTTGACCAAATGTGTTCGCCTCATTGAAATTCAGGGTTTTCCATACAATTAATTAAGTTCAGCCTACAGGTCTAATCACACTGTTGATTAATCTGACGTATGTATAATAAATATCAACTTCAACATCTCCTTAATGCGATTGTATGGCATTGACCCATTGGGCTGCTTCTCAAGTAAGCGCAATTGCGCAAGAATTTTAATAAAAATAAATAGCAATAAGTATGATTAAATGGAAATGGCACATTTATGTGAATAAGTATGGGAGAACACACTCAACACAAATTATATGTATATAAGCCAAAGAGGTGCTAAGTGCAGCAAACAACATCTTGTGAATGCTAAAGTGGGATTTTCTAATGTTTGAGTAAAATTATCAAAAAAAAAATTAAATAAATTATTTACTTTTATAAACTTTTTTATTGAAATTCGTGGTAGAAGAAATGGTAGGAAAATGTAAAAAAATCTTATGTGGTGAATAGAGATGCAAACGATAGTATTTGAATCCATTTATATAAAATATTGTATATAGTAATCCATTAACATTTTTAATTTTAATGAATCCATATTATAGTAATAAAGAAAAAAAAAACTGGGATAGTCGAAGGTTTGTTTGAGATGAATTTTTCACCAAAATAAGAATTCGCCATAGACAGGAACAGGTCTTAATTACTTGATTGCAAGTCCGAACTATCAAGCGGATGCTTAAGAGTTTCCTAACCAAGGTCCGGAACTTCTGATGCCGGCTCGCCACAATTCGGACCATGAAGTTCTTGTTTGCATTAACTTGAGTGGCACTCATACAAGGAGATTCTTTTTGTTTCTAGCCTAATTCAGGTGGTTGCAAACGTTTTTTTTTTTTTTTTTTTTTTTTTGCAATGTCTAGTTCCTGGTATATCAAAACAGTGTTTTCGATTTCCAATATTCTGTCACCATTGTCTTTTCAGAGCGTTGTGCATTTGTGAGTTTAGAATCGTGGGACCAAAATTGAGCATGATCGGCCCGTAAACACTGTTTACATTTCCACTAGACCAGCTTGCGTTTCCGTTTTTTTTTTTTTTTTTTTGACAAAAAAAGAGCTATAAAATATTGCGTATTTTATCTTTCTCTGACGCCCAAACAATACTGAATCAAGTAATCACAAAACTTTCTGAGTGTGTTTTTTTAGATATGGACTCTTATCTTTCAAACTTCGTCTAGCGTAAGGCAATCGCGCTCATACAACGCGAATTGATGTGCTCTAAATTCGTCTGCCATACTTTGTAATATATCTTCACTGACAGCTTACATATTTTTTTTTTTTTAAAGTAAAACATACAGTTGCAGTCAAAATAATAGTAGTGGCTTTATAAAAATTTTGTTTTGCTTCGTAGCCTCGCTGTATTTACATTTCTTGCCTAGTTTTTTTTCATTTCACAGCTTAATGTAAACACCAAAAAAACTAACCGTTATGTTTGCATTCCATTGTTCTTGTTGTTTTTACAATGACTAAATTCAAAGAAGAACAGGTTTTTCTGGCAGTCAAAATAATAGTAGTGCTGACAGAAGTCAACGAACTTTGCAAGGAAACACGTTCTTTTTTTGCAAGCTTTGTGTATTTAGTTTAAAAATAAATGTTTTTTTTTTAGAAGAAGTATAATTCTGATTTCGGAGGGAAAATCTTATAAAGAAGTGGAAAATATTTTAGGTTGCTCACCGACAATGGTACGCAATGCAATAAAGTACACTCCCGTTAGTGAGACACGTGGCCTTTCGCCAATATTATCAACAAAAAGCGATTCGCGTATAGTAAGGTACTCAAAACAAAACGCCTTAGCTGCCGCTACGGATATAAAAGACAAACTTTGTGTGGAAGCGAGCGTGGAAACAGACGTCTTAGAGATGCAAGTTTGATAGCGTGAAGTCCAAGAAAAGTCCCACTGTTGACGAAAAAACATGTTATAAAGCGACTAAAATTTGCTAAGGAGCATCTAAATTGGACCCCTGAAAAATGGAGGAATATTTTGTGGAGTGATTCAGAATATAACCCTAAATTTACGCTGAAAACGGTTAAACATGGAGGATCTAGTGTTATGATATGAGCATGTTTTTCATACATAGGAGTTGGACCCATATACTGGATCAAAGACATCATGGATCGCCATCTATACGTAAAAATATTACAGGAAGTGATGCTGCCATATGCTGCGGATGGAATGCCATTGATATGGATCTTTCAGCAGGACAATGATCCGAAGGACACAAGTCTTCTAGCAAAATAGTGGTTTGCAAAAAATAATATACACGTATTGGAATGACCAGCCCAGTGCCCAGATCTCACTCCCATTGAGAATTTGTGGTGTGACGTAAAGGCTGTGATCGCGCAAAGAAACCCCACAAACAACAGCACATTGTGGAAGGTTGTGAAGGATGTGTGGATGTCCATTCCCGCAGAAAGGTGCCAATATTTAGTAAACTCCATGCTACGACGCTGTGCGGTGGTAATTGCCAACAAAGGGTTTGCCACAAAATACTAATTAAGATGCTTACCCTTCGTAATACACATTTAGCCCACGCATCAATTTCTTTTAGTTTGTACTAACCATTAAATGAATATCACTACTATTATTTTGACCGGCTATATTTGAAAGAATTTGAATACTTTCATATTTTTGTAACTATCTTGAATTCTTTTTTTTTTTTGTTTATTTCCTAGAATTTATATAAGGAATTATGTTAATAAAATTAAACTTAAAAATTTACAAAATTATTTTGAAACCTTTTTACTTCTTTAAAATTTGCGCAATACCCACTAAATATTATTATTTTGACTGCAGCTGTATGTATGGTTCTTTGTCCAAATTTTTGTTAGTTTTCTAGATAGCTTAGAGGATTTTGTATTTGTTAACTTTATCTACATACTGGCAACACTTCTAAATTATGTTTACATTTGAAATCTTTGTGCGATGTCTATTGCGCAATGTAAGCGTTTTCCAAATATACCCTTTTATACCATTGTTTATTTTACATTTTTCCATTTAACACAAATTAAATTTCCTTGGCATATGAGTGATGCTGATCTGCCTTCTTTTTATGTAATGCTAATATAATTCGGAAACAGCAGCAATTTAATTTTGTGAACTTTTCAATTTAATAGATCCTTCCTAATCGCCTTTTTATCTTCTTTTCCTTTCTTTTCAGGTAATGTTATCACTTAAATTCTACTGGCGTCAAACATGATGTACTGAGTGTATTTTTCAATCAGCATTTTTTATAATCAAGAGGTAACATAAACTAGTTTTATTTGTTGAACGTGTTTAACACCATCATTAAAACGTTTTCCTATCGACTGCATATCTTTCTATTACGTTTTCATTTCGATAAATTGAACTGACAAACAGTGAATCATACAATTAAGAAGTCAAGAGTAAGAAACACATTAAGGATTATACGAGTATTTACGCTGAACGTTTTATAGTGGAGTGAGCAAAGTTTTTTGGTTATTTGAACAAGCTTTGTGGCGGCTAAGAACTTATTCGTCTGTCTATTAGTGTTGTCAGTTTAAAATTTTAGTTTTATATCCATCCATATTGTGGCATTCTAAAAATACTGCAAAACGTATTTTAACGGGCGGTTGTTCTAATCATCACATTTTTCCAAAGAATTATGAATAATATCGAAAGATTTGTGTAGGCAAAATTGTTAGGTGCTCGACAAATGAGATTTTATGACTTGTGAGTTATTTTTATTCTATCACGCAATCAGTGCTACATAAATGATTCTTAAAGAATGCCAGTCATAAATCATTCATATTCATAATTCATAAACCAAAAATATATTCTACTCTGGTAGAAGACAGATTATTAATTTGCATGCTCTATGTAAATAATTCTAAGTATGTAAGTTGCATAATCTGCATAATCTGATCTGCGGTGATGGTGTACTATTAAACAATTGATAAAATTTTATGGGTTATAACTTATGAAGCAAGCATATCTAAAATTGAAAAATGTTTTTTATGTAATAATATCTCTGAAAGGATACCTTTAATTCTGTTATTGTAGACTTGCGAAAAGCTCTGCTTGTGGTCTATAGGATATCCTAGCTTCATCACGGAGCCATCCTTATAATCTCAAGAATAACAGGAATTATAATTAAAAATACAATATTTCTGCATTGCATTGAAAGCTATCAAATATTACCCTACCTCTGAGCCACTGATTCGGTTAATAAAATGTTTTATTTCTCAATGGTTTAAGATAAGACAAATATAAAAAGAATCAAATTTATTTGATATATAATTTGTTTAAAACCACACAGGAACGCTTGAAAAGTAATCGGTAGACTTCGGGATCAAAGTCAAAACATAACGTTGTTATCAGCCATAGTAATCCAAAAAAGATTAAGAGTCAAACCAGATGCATAATACAAATATTAGAAAAATATTCCTAACCATTTATTTCTTAAGCTATAGGTCTCTTCGAAAACCTAATAGCACCTTATATATTTATCGCAGATTTTGTGGAATGGCTGATTTCTAATATCATAAAATAAAATCTCCAAATAATTAAATTCCTTCAGTCAAATTTAATACGATTCAAGAGTTTAGAGAATTTATTTCTAAAAACCCGAAACCTTCACTAAAACTAAATTTCGCTTCACTATTTAAAATCAAAAGCACATTAGAACAACCATTCGGAAACATATATATAGTTTTATGCGATCGTGTTCCTCCATCTAAATCAGAACTCGAACTTGATACCGTTTCTTTTTCTAGGAGAGAGAAAAAAAGCCGGCTACCAAATTGTGAATAGTAAAACTGCTTCCCGACTCTGACAGTTAAAAATATTATTTATTCTTTTATTATTATTAAAAATCTCCCAATGAAGCACAAAAAATATCTTATAAACTGAATCAGATCCAACATGGTTTTTAATTATTTGAAATTTTTGTTTTTCAAGTATGAAACAGAAACAAAATTTAAAGCAATTTTAATTCGAATAAGGGAATGAAGAAAATCCAAATAGTTTTTCAGTCTGATTTCGGTGATGGCTCTTGTTAGAAATAAAATTAGACTGCAGTGCCACGCTTGCAAACAGAGAAATTCTAAAAATATCATGTGGATAACCACAAATACCTCCCATACAAATATCTCTTCTATAATTTCGATTCGCTACCAACATATCTATTTCAGTAATGTAAATTAATCATGGAAAAAGTGGCATCCTCCCCGCATTTAAATTTGACTTTATTCGTGGATCAAAAAAGCAGTACTCTGACTTCATATGAAGATTTGGAAGATGCTGTGAAGTCAATGCAAACAATTGTGCGAAAATTTCAAACCTGATTTACACAAATAAAAAAAAGGTGCTAAGCAAAATGGCAATCAAATTTCATTACAGCATTTTTTTTTAATTCCATGAAATCTTAGTACACTAAACAAGAACAATTTTGTGTTAAATAAATTATGTATTGACTAAATTTGATGCAGTACAATCGTTTGAAAAAATAGAAATTAAGCTTTAAATATAAGTCCTTAAATACATTAAAAGTTAATAATGCTAACTTTCAATGAAAATGTCTACTTTGCCACGATTTGTGGGGCAATAATGGTTTAAGTGTTATTAAGAGCCGTGTAGTAAAATCAATCAAAAAATTTTCAGGGCAATCTATGTGAAGCGCAATTTTTGTGTTATGTTGTTACCATCAATAACCTGATGTGCCTCATCCAGCATTGCAATGCGCATGATTTGAAAATTTTGATGTCAGATTTGAAGTCAGCACGACTGAAGTTACATAAAAAAGTAATTTGTATTTTCTACATAGAACAATTCATTGTGCATCTGGGCCACATATTGCGAGGCACAGACCAATACAAGGGCGATCCCAAAGCTAGACGATTTGACGTATAGGTGGTGCCGGTAGAGTGAAAATTAAGATCTTTGTGGAACGTGGCAACCTTTAAAAAAATATGTTTTAAATTTCAAGGCACCACGTAGTTTAGTATTTTTATTTGTGCCATCGAAAAAAAAGATCTCAGTGAATTTATAACCATGGAAATAACTAGCCAACGTTATGCAATTCAATATTTCCACTTGAAAGGTTCAGTCTAAGCTAAATTATCCACTGGGGGAGTCTGGCCTATCGATTACGACAGCGAAATATTAGGTATCTTAGTCGTTCGTAAACGAGTGTAAGATATTGGGTAGCACAATTTGAATGAGGCGGCACGAGCTACCAAAGGCGTACACCGCAATTAAGATGTCTACGCCAGACACGGTTAAGAAAATCCACAAAATCGTATTGGATGATCGTCAGCTGAAGCGTCGCGAGCTAGCTGATACGATAGACATTTTAAAAAGTGTTTTACATTGAATATTGACCGAAGATTTGAAGATGAAAAAGCTGTGAGCAAGATGGGTGCCGCGCTTACTTTCAAAAGAGCAAAAACAGCGTCGTGAAGATGTTTCAGTAGAGTGACCGCAACAAAGCCGAATTTTTGTGTTGATTTATAACCACGGGTGAGATATATGCTTCCCACTTCACATCTGAGACAAAGGAACAATCAAATCAGTGTACTGAAATAGGAGAATCGTTTCCAAAGAAGCCGAAGACGACTTCATTTGCAGGCAAGGTCATGGCGTCTGTTTTGAGATGCTCATTTGATTATTTGTATTCATTATCTTCAAAAAAGAAAAAGGAATGTTGTGCTAATTTATTGCAGCGTTTAGGTTATAAAATTATGGGAAAAAGGCCGCATTTGGCGAAAAAGAAAGTGTTGTTTTATCAAGACAATACTTTAGCTCCCACATCCAAAATTGCAATGTTCAAAATTAATTAATTACAGTTCGAGTTGCTTAATCATGCAACTTATTCGCCAAATTTAGTTCCCTCGGACCATTTTTTATTTCCAAACTTGAAAGAACGGCTCGGCGGTAAAAAATTTGCGAACGACGAGGAAATGAAGCCTGCGGTTGGTGGCTATTTTACAGTTTTCACTATAAACAGAATACAGAAGCTTTCGAATGTCAATGGAAAAAGTGTATCGAGCTAAAAGGAGATTGTGTTGAGTAATGGAGAAAAAAATTGTCAAACTTTTTTGGGGCTTCTTTGTTGGTTCGGCTAGTTTTTGGTCATTCCCCGTCCAACAAAAAAGTTGAAATATTGACAAAGTGGGAATTTTAGGAGAAGAGAGATACACTTTGGAGAGATACACTTTTGAAATATTCCATATCATCAGCGTTCCTATTGACAATAGTCTGAAATATCGTACTGATGCAGAGAAATATGTTCAAATCCATAGACACTCAATTAACAAACACGGACGCTCAAAATGATAAATTTGGTTGATACAGGATGTTTTGTTGGTATTTAGAAGTTATTATTGTTTGTTGAGTGTTCTGTATTCTTTGTTTTATATAATGTCTAACATAATTGTCTTGTTTTGTCTTAATGGTTAGATAGACCTGAATTGGATTGACTGATTCAATAGACATATTGGGAAATATAAAATAAAACGACCAGAAACAGTACTAACATCCATGTTTTTTCAATTTAATTCAAAAGATTTTTTTAGTTTAAAATCAGATTGCTATGCTATTTCTGTTCTCATCTGTATGTAATATCATATATGTATGGCTTCTCCATAAATACTTTTGTAAAAAAAAACAAATGCCGTCCTTTCTCTCAATTTCAAAAGTGTTAAGAAAACGTTACCTTCAGTTCTTTTTTTTTATTTTTCTTTTCCTAAAGCAATTCTTTTAATGTCAGCAACATGAAACACCGGAAGATAATTGAAAATACATAAAAGCTATTGTGGATTAGAAAATATGTGTTATATCACGTATCTGTCTATGGAATAGGCCAAGTAAGTGGTAGCTGTTCATGACAAATCGCAAAAAACTCGAATATTTTTTTTTTTTTTTTCATATCAATAAAATGAATGAACATGAATTTGAAGCGACAAACCTTAAGATATGCTACAAGAAATTAAAAATAATCAAAAAAAACCACTTCGTTGCCAAGAGAACTTTTACTTTGTACGCATTTCTTCGTCTTTGATTCTATATAAAGTTGTTGGGGTAGCAATTTAATATCGGCTGTGTAGTATACAATGCGTGCCTTAGGGTGACAGAGAAATATTATCTACGAAATTTTATAGTTAGCTGGGTTTAGATTTTTGTTACGAGGTCTAAAAATAGTATGTAGTAGTGTAAAATTTATGGGAAAACCTGTCTGTCTGTCTATCTGTATCAAAGGTCAGAGGGAGGTTATGGTTTATGGAATCCTAAACGTCCCTTTATTAACATCAACAAAATACTTATTGAATCTAGTATAATCTGGATATAGATTGACAAAAAAAAAAATGGAATAATTGAACTAACGCTGGGGCTTTAACTCGAAATTTGGCACAATATTGAGTGAAGCCAGTACTGAAATTTCAGACAGGTAAACTGATTTACACATTCACGGCTTTTCATTTTGTGGTTCTAAAACAGCCGGCCGTAAACTGTTAAATAACTGTCATCTGAAGTGTTATTTATTTAGTGAAAGTCTTGCCATTAACGAATATGGATCGTTTAACAACCGAAGAGCGCGTAAAAATAGTTAAAGCTTGCCACGAAAGCTGTGATTCAAAAGTGGGCACTTTTTACGTATTACGGGGTGATTATGGTCATCATAATCGACCTGCTGTGCACGGACTTGCCAAGATTATAAATAAATTTGAAAAGACTGGTAGCCTGTTAGTGAAATTGTGGCGCATAACCCAAATTTCAATTCAGAGCGCAATGGCCGTATGAAAGCCGAACTTTTTGGACCTGCAAGTAAAGATTATGAACTGGACGATATGCAGTTTGAACAAAATGGCAGCACAAGCCACACAACACTACCGATTTTGACTTTATCGTACGAGAAGCGTCCAGAAAACGTAATTTTGGCGACGTCAATTATCCATCAAAATTATGCGATTTGATTTGCTGCATTAAGAACCGTGTTTACGCAGATAATCCCCAAACATTGGAGTATTTAAAAGCCAAAATTTGTCAAGTTATCGCCGAAATACGTCTCGAAATGTGGGAAAAATTGGGCGGAAACTATTTCAACAGGATCCACTGTTGCAATCAATTCAGAGGCGTTCATTTAAATGACATTGTATTTAAAATTACATTGTATTTCGTACATAATAGCAAAGTCCATGCAGTGTAATGAAATAAAAGTTTCATCGAAATCAAGGCTATATGTTTATTTTATTTAAGTTTACTTTTGAAACCGAAACATGAATAACCCGATACTTCACACAACCTCTTTTTTGTTTATCCCAAAAATGTGTGAGGAGCAGTGACAGCTTGGTAAACCGCTGAGATCTTATTAACAAATACTGTAGATTAAGCGACAATAAATGAAGCACAATTATAAGTTTTTAAAATCAAACGCTTAAAAATTACAATGGGGACCACTGGCCTGTAATTTTTGGAAAATTGCTAAGTTTATATTAGTGGTACCCCTAGAGATGCGCAATCCATTCCACTTTCATTCGCAGAAATAAGTTTATTGCAATTAAATAAAATGAATGAATGTGGGTAAAATCTAGTAATTTGTGTGGAAGTTACCAGAGAAGCCGCAAGCATAGAGTCTATTTCTGGAATGTAACCTAGAATTACAATAAAATTATCAAAAATGTAAGCAGATTCAATGTACGAACTACGGTTTATAAAGAAAAATAAAATTTCGATAAATCGGCCAAATGCACATGGGAGATTTCAGAAGCGATGCGGTAATACTCTATTTTCATTGTCGGAACTTAGTTCTCTAAATGCACATCAAATTCGATTAAATTCAGTACAACTACATGAAATATATTAAGCTAACAATGTATGAGTTCAACAGATCCTTTGTACGTGAGGGGCCTCCAAGGGCTAATTGATAGATTTTACTTAAGTTTTATAGAGAGTTACAAATCAATATAATGGACTAAAATTTAGATTGCTGCAGCCTACTAATTAGAAATGTAGTATATGAGTGTAATTTGTCTAAGTATGGGTATATTCTCTAGAAAGATCATCAAAACCGCGTATAGAACATTCAAGTATGATATATGTAATCTCTTTCCCTCTTTATCTGTGGGTGGGACTTTTCTAGAATTACGTTTACGACAGTAAGTTATGTTTGTTCCTCTCACTCTCACTATATAGTCTATTGTTATCTCCTTTTCACTTGTTATGTAAATAAGAACATTCTAGAATTAAGTCTATGATACACAAAACTATTCTGTAAATATGTTTGTCTTTGTTGTACCCATTATGTAAATATGTGTTCTCTCTGAAATATCGTAGCATTTTCTAGAATAAGTCATTTTAGTATAAATAGAGCAACTTTGTACGTTTTGATGGGATTAATAAAGTTAACGTTGATGTGGAAATACGCTCCACGATACCAAAGAAATTAAGAAAGAAAAGATTGAAATTTGGAAAAGGGACAATTTGTATGGGAGACACCAAAAGCGGTGTGTCATTACGTTGCGTTTTCATTTTGAAACTCTACTTTGTCAAGGGCACAACATGTATTTTGACATAATTTAGATCGTCTAAATGATCGTCTTGCATAATCGGTCTATATTTTCAAATCTTACCGAGCATGATAAACCGAAATAATGAACAAAAATTTAATTTACTGCGGTTGCAATAAAAAAAAAAATCCTTTCTGAGAACCGGTGAATTTCTATGGGAGATGCTGACATAGGCCATTTAGAATCTCCACCTACAATTTGGCAAAATATTCGGCTATGCTAAGTTTTAAGAAGTTTCATACAAATTTGTAGCAGTTATTGTGTCTGCAAGCCAGATAGGTTGACTTTCAATTTTCCAAGTGATGAAGAAAACACACTGTCGCGGAGGATCGAAAGTCGTGGGTACTTACCGATATGATATCTTTTGTTTAGGTTTTAAATCCTTGGAACTGAAACAAAGTTTTAAGAAGCGGTTAAAATAGAACGATTTCAGAAAACGGTTGGTGTAAAATTTAACTTTAAAACTGGATTTTAGGAAACAGTAAGTAAAGTGTAAACATTAGAACATAGTGATTCTGGGAACTGAAATCGATTTGATTGTATATTTAATGCTAATGCTAATATGATATTTAACCGAGCTCCTAATTCTAATATCTTGTGCAAAGAGACCATTAAAAGGAGTTCCAAAATTGGGTTTTATTTTTGTACTTCAATCTCCTATATCGTGCGGTTTCAAAACCTGTGTTAGAAAATCTGCTACACAAATCTTTTTATTTAATACAATTTATATTCTTAATTGATTTTTGATTTAACATATTTTTTTTTTTTTGCTATTTTTGCCAATGACTCACTAACAACAATACTTTCAACTGGTATAAATCGCAACAATTTTTCAAAAATTTGATTAAAAGTTACCTTTTCTTCTTGTTACAATTGGCGTCGACAGCCGTCTAAAAATAGCATGCTTTTAAGTTCACTGATTGAGAAAAATTCTCCCATGTGTCATCCTTGGGATGAAAGGAATCTGCATTGAATTGCAATCTACACCAAATGCTCCTTCATCGAAGAAGGCGTGATGTCGATTGCAATGTGGAAGTAAGGAATTTGAGCTAAATTCAAATTAACCACAACTTACCTACCACGTTTGTCATGACGTGGTATTGATAATGATTATATAGGGTGATTTTTTAATCGTAGTTTCTTTAAAATACGAATAAAATACTCAAATTTGAGTCATATTTAAAATTTTTTTTATTAGAATCGATAAATTGGGCTTTGCCATTTAATATTTAAAGATAATTTCATGTAAATGTTGTCCGCTACTCCGTCACAAAATGTCCATTTCGAAGGTCCAATTTTTCGTCACTTTTTCGAGCATTTCGGCCTGTATTCCACGAGTAACGCGTGTTATGTTATCCTGTAAGGCTTCAATACTGTTCGACTTGTCCACATAGACTGATGATTTGACATAACCCCACAAGAAATAATCAAGAGACGGTAAAACGGAAGATTTTGGGGGCCAACTTACAGGGCCAAATCGAGAGATAAGCTGCTCACCAAATTCATCCTACAACATATCCATTGTTTCACGAGCAGTGTGGCATGTTGCATCGTCCTGATGAAACCACATGTCAACCAAAATCGCGTGTCATGGCTGGATATCGTTCGCCGTTGACGGTAACGTTTCTTCCACGATAGTCTTTGAAGAGAAATGGACCGATAATGCCACCAGTTCATAAATCACACCAGACAGTCGTTTTTTCGGTTTGCATCGGTAATTCATGTATGGCATGTGGCTGTTCATCACTCCAGTACGACAGTTTTGCTTGTTTACGTATCCGTTCAGCAAGAAATGAGCCTCATCTCTGAACACAATTTTTCGATAAAACAGCGGATTTTCATTGAGTTTTTGTAAGGCCCCTTCACCAATAACTAGACGTTGTGGTAGGTTATTCGTCATTCCATGATGAAATGGCAGAGTACACTGTACACTTTTCACTTTAACAGATGACGTTTGGATGTCACTACTAACCAGTGTTGCCAACCTGAAAAACTTAAATTTTAAAAAATCACCCTATATAAGATTGCATAAATCCTGCAAATTCGTTACAATTGGTATGAAATCATCGACTAATATAATGGTAATTAAAAAAAGAATCATTTCACTTGATTTTAAGAAATTGTAATAAAATAGTCAGTTAATTGCTTCGATCAATGAAATGTTCCCATGCATGATACAGATCCCTACTCTAAGGTGTTTATGTTTGACAGCACGAAAAACTAAAATTGAACATTTTTCATCAACTCCCGAGTTAGGATGCCTGTTGTTGCTGTATTTGCTTCATTTTTTGATCAATTTATGATTGGCATGAACGAGAGTATAAGTTTGCCAAATTTCATGAAAACTCTCATAAAGACAGAAATAATTTTGCATATTCGAGTTATGTTGTATCAACTAAAGACGAAATCTTTAAAATTTGCACAATTTTCTGTACTTTTTACATACAAAAAATATGCTTTCAAAGTATTTTCACAAGTCAAAATTCAATAAAGACAACGTCGCATTATGATAAATCTGGCAAATACTTTGGATATGGAGCAATATTAGTTAAATTACTGGCGAGAAACTGAGAAAGATATCAATACGGGTGACATATTACTGCGGTGCAATAACTAAGATTTCTAGGCTCATAAAGCTGGCTTCTTTTTGAGAGAAGTTTCACCTAAAACATATAAAACTCAAATAACATCCCATTTTTGGAGTTTGGTCTGGTGGAATATTATGCTTTTATTCATAATAATATAATAATCGAAGAGTCAGCAATGGCTCAGTTTTCCATCGACTTTGGTGCAATTTGGTCTAGCTTTACCTTTGGCGTGATGTTCATTCGAGCGGTCAGGTGATTGCTGATCATAAGTACTACTCTCTAGTCCCAACACCCGTAATTTATAATATGCAAGTCGTTAGAAATCATTACTTTATCTATTTTAACGCAAGGTTTTTTTTAATTGACCGTTTTTGGTACCGACCGAGAATCGAGATAACGCGTCTCAAGTTCAAAATATCTTTCAAAACGGAACGGATGGATCAGCTCAGATTACTATCATTATTATTAAGGTCTTTAACATTTGATCGACGCTTTATGAGCACCAAATCTCGGTTTTGTGTTTTTTATCGGTAAAGGTTGATTTTTAACTCGATTTAGAAGTTCTTTAAATTGGTTACGCTATTTGTAAACATATCTTTGCAACATTATAAATATTTCCAGAGCAGAAATTACATTTCGTAAACTAAATTTAATCTTCTTTACTAAACATAATCACACAGATGAAAAATGGCCGAAATCACGTTTTGCGGGGTGTAAATAGGTTTTATATGAAGGAAATATTGGATCTCCAAATTTTCGAACAACTTTTTTCTACAGATAATTGTCGCTCTGTCGTGAATCCACTCACGGATACGTCCACCTCCACTACATACTTGTACACAAGTTACTTTGTCGTTTTAATACATGCTCGTGTCATTAATTTGGATTTCTAAGGAATCAACGTGCACACTTTGTGCATTTAATTAATTTACAATTTGTTAAGCCTTTATTAACTTAATGCTGTCTTTAAGAGTGAATGAGCTTTCATTATATCGATGGGGTTTCTGTAATTGAAGTAACAAATGTTTGCTAATGCATTTTTATGAATTTGTAAGCTAAAATTATACAATTTAGAAATTATGAGTTTATTTTTGGTTTAAATGTGGATCCTTCGCTGCTATGGTTGGGCACGACAACGATAAACGTTCCCTAATGTTTGTTTGTTGTTTTAATTAAGGAACCCAAATTGGCATTTTGAGCAATGAGGATGTTGTTGTTTTGACAAACTTGCAAAACCCAAAAAATTGTTGTTGTGGCGTTGTTCATTTTGAATATTTGTTTGCATGTAGGGCTTGCTAGAGGAATATTTAACTTTTTTTTTTTTTTGATGGTAGGTTCTAAATATACGTACGGTAAGGATATAATCATGATAAACAAGAGACCAAACCAAATATTTACATACGCAAGTATGAATTATGATGATAAGACTTTGCCCTTATTAAATTCATACACTTTAATATTTTAGAATCATTTTAGAAAATAAAATTTATGTGATTCTATTACGACTATTCACTAAGGTGACCATCGGAAAATAAATTAAGTATTTGTCTAAATAGAAATAGACTTTTTAGGTCACAGACGTCAATTTTATGTTCTTATATATTACTGCCCACGTCTCGCTGGTTATTGTACACGGATATTGTGTACACCCTTATGGACTCTATAGCAAGCATAATCTTTTATCGATGCTTGAACAATGGTCACATATGCTGTCTCTTATTTGGCTTTGTTAAAATATTTCCCAACTGGAATTCGTAATCGCAATCTAGAACTGGCAGCAAATGTTCGATTGAGCCGAATTGCCGTACATACCTAACATAGGACAATTATACAGGGTGGCGCAATAGAACGTGCATATTTAAAAAATAAATTAAAAACTAAATACAAAAGGAATGGTTAAAATAAATCTAAGGCATTGTAGAGTAATAAATGGAGCTTATTTTTTAAAAATAACATCATCTAAATGGTGACCCTCTCTACGACGGCACTCCTCTAACCGCAAACGAAAATTATTGAAAACTTTCTTCAGTAATACTGGTGTAATATAATCACTACGGATATTCTCCTTGAGCTGAACGATGTTTCTTGGATTATTACTGTAGACTTTGTGTTTGAGGTATCCCCACAAAAAAAAAGTCAAGAGGCGTCAAGTCTGGCCTACTTCACCACCGCCATGGAGTCATTTGATGTGTGACAGGTAGCTCCATCTTGTTGGAACCAAGTTCTGGAATTCACTATTCCTGAACTTTCAATTTCTGGAGCCAAAAATCCGTCCAACATCTCAACATAGCGTTCCGTATTAACCGTGACGTTTTGGCCCCGCGCATTTTCGAAGAAAAAGGATCAATTATTCCTCTGCCAGAGATTGCTGCCCATACTGTCACTTTAGGACTATGCAATGGTTTCTGGTGTTTGATTTTGGGTTTTTCACTGTTCCAGTAACGACAATTTTGACGGTTTACGAACCCATTCATAAGGAAATGAGCCTCGTCAGAAAAAAGGATATTGTAAAAATTGGAAAATCGATTAAGCATTTCATTAGCAAATGCGAGTCTTGCTATGAAGTCAGACTCTTTCAATTCTTATGTTAATTGCAGCTTATATGGATGCAGTTTAAGATCCAATGTTAAAATTCGTTGCACACTTCGTCGCGATAATTGTAAGACAGACGATCTCTTGCGAATCGACATTTGTGGATTTCCCCGTACTGACTCCATAACTCTCTCAACATTGTCTTCGGTCCTAGATGTTCTTGGGCGACCATTTGCTTGTGGTTTAAATGTTGAACCGGTCTCTTCAAAACGCTTTACCCATATTTTAATTAAATTAGCACTCGGAGCTTCATTAGTTCGTCGTAGTCCATATTCAGCACAATATAGTCGTCTAGTAGCAATATATGAACGAGAGTTCTCGTAAAATGCGCGCACGCAAAATGCGCGACGCTTCCCATCGAAGTGATTCATAACGACTAAAACTCCATGAGCCCGCCAACCCAACGATGGAGACGCCCCCCGCCAGCGCCTTTTCTACCCCGCAAAAAAAGATGATGCAATATGCACGTTCTATTGCGCCACCCTGTAGTTACTTATTCGTTCTTTGCACATACGCGTTAAAGAGTATTTCTTTCATATCTTGGTTGTATCTGGAACTAGCAAGGTCAGCTCCCAAGTATTCATTTTCGACGATGTTTTCGACAATTTTGAGAGGTATTTGGCGAAATATCATTTCAATCGAAGCTTAGTTATCCATTTAGACTTTAAACTTCACGTAGCTATTAGCAGTTCTTAGACCATTTATCCAGTATAAAAATATTTTTTATTTTTAAATTCGCCAACAACCACGCCCATAATTATATCTGTTGTCTTAATTTATACATACCTGAGGATACTTCTTTTAGCCATCCGTTAGCTGCCATCGCATATTACTTTAAGCTAACTAACATTATTGAATCCACTACTGACCGATCGTGGTGCGATGGTTAGTCCTCGAGACCATAGCTCACATGATCCAGGGTTCAATCCCGCCTGCAGCCATCTATTATTATTTGAGCGGTGGTCACCTTGATGTGTCTGGCAAAAGCTTCGAGTAGTCGAATATTCGACTTATCCGATAAATGCTTCTCAAACTATGACGTTCGGAAACGTCGTTAAACTGTAGGTCCTGTTAAGTTAATTTAAGAATCGAATGTATGTAAGCTCACTGAATGTGAGAAGTTCTCCCATATGCTATGTATGGGATGTAAATGTATTTCTTTTTTTTACTCAATCCACTGTTGTATCTAAATTCCAATTTCAATTACTCGAGCATATCATGTCTAAGAAATATCAGCGTTTAAGTTGTATCTTTATGTCGCGAAAGCATTTGGAAAGACTTTGTAGAAAACAAATGCTTGCAAGTGGCGTATATAGTTCAGAGAACGAGTTAAAGGCGCACCGGACGATTATCATCCTCATCCAGTACGGGATCAGGTGCTCAAAAATCGCCTTGTTGATGATATTGACCATTCAAGCAGATCCTCCTCCTCCATTCTAACTCGATTTTAATATACATATATATTTGTGTAAATATAGAGCCAAAAGCGATTAAAGATCGATTATAATGGCGTTTTGCATTCAAACTGTCAATAACAAATATTTTTTAGACGGTATGAGTCTTTTATGTGAAGCTACTTATTAAAAAAAGTCGAATCTATGGACCGAATACATCACGGTTCGCAAGGTTATCGCCAAAAATGCAACTAATATCGCCCCAAAACTACTGCGATCGCCTAATTTAGCGCCGTACAACTTCTAAATATTTATAAAACTCAAAAAAAAACCTCACCAGGGACATCGCTTTGAGGTGATAGAAGAAATTCAATGTGAATTACAGCAATCTTCGAAGCTCATACTTTAAAGTGACAATTTTTCAAGCTTTGAATGTTGGAAAAACGTTGTAATAAGTAAACGATTAAAATCACTCCCTTCTCATCCCTAACATATAACATTAGGTTGTTTCCCCACTGAAACTTCTTACATTTTAGAATGTTTGTGTAGGGCGGCCATCTAATAGCCACATAAACTTGTGTAGTTCTTTGGGGAATCTACCACTTTTCACAATTTGTTGCTCTTCTTTAATAAACAATTGGTATAAATGTAGAAAAAATTTCTGGTAAAGCTCCTACTTTTCTAAAAGTTGACTCAGTTCTATTATCGCAATATGTTTTTTATTCGGCCGATGTCGAAATTAACATGCCTATGCTTATAATAGATTCTCGTCATCTTATATGTAATGTTCAAAACTAGCCGGTTTGACGTATAGATGGTGCCGGTGGTTTGAAAACAATTATTTTGGTGAAAAGTGGCAACCTTAGAAAAATTATGTTTTAAATTTCAAGGCACCACTTAGGTCAGTATTTTTGTTTGAGCCATCGAAAATAAAGATCTCAGTGAATTTACAACCATTGAAAAAACTGGTCAACGTTATGTAATTCAATATTTCCATTTGAAAGGTCTCAGTCCAACCAATATTAAAATAGATCTATGTTCTACTCCAGCGCAGTCCTCACCTTCGATTATGACTGTAAAATATTGGATAGCAGAGTTTAAACGAGGCCGTACGAGTTGCCAAGATGAACACAGTAGTGGTTGACCAATTGAAGTATTAACGTCAGACACGGTTAAAAAAATCCACAGAATGACATTGAGTGATCGTTGACTAAAGGTGTTTGAGGTAGGTGAAATGTGCAGGCATTTCAAAAACTGCTACATATCGTATATTGACCGAAGATTTCAAGATGAGAAAGCTGCTTGTGCACGATGGGAGCAGCGCTTGTTTTCAATAGAGCAAAAATAGCGTCGTGAAGATGTTTCAGTAGGGAGCTTGGCGTTGTTTCACAGCAATAAAGCGGACTTTTTGCATCAATTTATAACCACGGATAAGACGTAAGTCCACCACTTCACACCAGAGATAAAGGAACAGTCAAACTGGTGGACCAAAAAGGAAGAATCGCGCCCAAAGAAGACGAAAAGGGTTCCATCAGCGGGCAAGGTCTGTCTTTTGGGATGCGCATGAGATTATTTTTATTTATTGTCTTCAGGAAGGAAAAATCAATGGCGAATATTATGCTAATTTATTGTAGCATTTAGGTGATGAAATTATGAAAAAAGTGCGCATTTGGCGTAAAGGAAAGCGTTATTTCTTCAAGACAATGCTCCCTACAGTTTACACATCCACCACTGCGATGACCAAAATTAAAGAATTAAAGCTCTAATTGCTTTCTCACACACTTTACTTGGGAGATTGAGCACCCTCGAACTACTTTCTACTCGTATTTCTAAACTTAAAGAAACCACTCGCTGGTAAAGATTTGCCAACAGTGAATAGTTGGAGTCTGCGGTGGATGGCTATTTTAATACGTTTGACAGTTTTTACTATAAACAGGGCACACAAGCTATTGAATATCGCTGGAAAAAGTGTATCTAATTAAAAAAAAAAAATCCTAGTTTTTTGTGTTCTTTGTTAGGTCAGCTGCTTTTGGGACCGCTGTCGCATATTAACTTCGCCAGCTTCCAGAGAAAATTTATATTTATTGGTTTTTCAGTATATGGCGAACCACTTTAATAGGCATATAAATGCCGCGTTTTTTCGGTTTACTCCCTGCCAATTGATGGTTCCTGTTAAATAACAAGTTATAAAATTACAGAAGAATGGGAAACATTGGTTTTCTTGAAGTGAGTGGCAATTTGTTTGAGCTTTTTTCGCCAATATCAAACATACCCTATCTATAACAATTGAGCATTCTAGAGCAAAATTTTAGCTTCTTAGCTTTAGAAATTTATTCGCGCTCTGTCATTCCTTTAGCAAACGTGCAGAAGGACGTATGTGTTTTCAATCTGTAAAGAATTTTATGACAAACAAGATTATTCCTTTGGTCGCAAGAAAAGAAAAATTGACTCAAAATTAGTTCACTTTTGTGTTTAAGTGCGGCAGCAATAAGGATATTGTTGTTTTTACACAACCTTTGCTGCATATCTGGTTGGTGTTACCCAGATGGTTGTGGTAGATTACAGTTGTACAGCAGAACAAGGTGAGTGGGATTTGTTTTAAAACAAATGACATTTTTTGAGGTAGATTTACATGCAGTTTTTAATACGCGCATGAATTTAGTTGATATTTTACTTTGCGTCCTGCAGCTAAAAACGGGATCTGGAGTTTTAATACAAAGGGAGAAATTCGTGTTCGTTAAAAAATTAAAAATCCTACTCACAGCATTTATGCGATCTTTGGCAAAAAAAAAAGGCTACAGTGTGTTTATGATTTATATCTTGGAATAAGTTTTGATATCTGCTTTATCATCATCAAAAAATTGGCCTGCGATTTATAAATATCTTGTCAGTTTTCCATTGCTGAATAATTATCATATCAAGGTAGTTTCGCACCAACATTGAAGAAATTAACATTTCAATGTTTTTTTTTTTGTAAGCACTGTTTCCTTTGATGATGTATAAGTTTATTTAATTTGCCCACATCCCCTTCAAATTGCTTCCCATTCCATTTGTCTTGTCTGCCCATCGCATTGGAAATATCGATTTCATTAACTTTCCCAACCAACAGTCAACAAAAGTTAACCTAACGAAAAAAGGTTCTAATACAATTTAATTATTATTTAATATACTCGCTTGTTTGTTTCAGTGCTGGGCGACCCCAAACCGGACTAAACACCAAATGCATAATTAATAATCTCATTTTCAACAACTGCGAAATTCCGCACAAACCGGAAGTTCAGGCAATATAAAAATCACTGTTAATTTTGGTTTTTTCCGTGGGGTTCATCTTACTCCCATAGAAAATTTCCAAACAGATAACAGACAAACTGCACAAAAATGCCCAAACAGCTTTGCAAACAAAAAGAAATGGGAAATGAAGCAAACGAATTTGAAATGACCAAGATGAAGTAAAGCAATCTGGGTTTCCAGATACCCATCTGCGACTTTTGCTGACTGATTCGTATAAATCTGTTATTTTTTTTTTATTGTGTTTGTTTGCTGATTTTTTTCTTTGCGGATACTGACCGTTTTTGAAAAAGTCTTGGACAGTGGGAGGAATAAAAAAAAAAAAATAAAAAAAAATCATAGAAATAATATTTGCTTCCTTGGCAAAGTCATGTCCAGTATTTTGTTAAATTTTCTACACTGTTACGCTCTGTGTTGTGTCATTTCTCTTCAATTTTCCAAAGGGTCCTGTTAATGTCTGCGTGTGTTTTCCTTTTGGCATTGACCACTTTTTCGGGATGTATCAGACGCCATTGTTGATGCCGCTGCCCGTATTTGTTGCCACCAACATAACCAATTTTTATCACAGATTTTTTGGTTGTCTTCTGGGCCAAGTTAAACTTGGCTACAACTGTAAAATCAAACATTTCACAACAAAAATGAAGTAGAAAAAATTAAATGCTTTAGTAGGGGATATGAGTGGCGGAAATGGCCGTCATGCCTGTTACATGTGTTGCCAAGACTAATGTAACTGACGCTATTAGTTGTTGCCGTCATTGGTGTTTTTGCTTTATGCTCTTCCACTCACAGTCGCATGACTACAGGAGTGGCTCCACTCGCTCTCGCTCTCATCACGGGCATTTTATCTCTCGACGTTCTATTTTTTCTGGCTGGGGTGATTAATTAATCAAAACCTTTTTTAGACAACAGAAGAGAGTTTTTTCCGTCCTCATTCTTCACAGCTCAAACTGAAAGCCAACAATTTGTGTTAGTTTTGGCTAAATGTTTTGGTTGAGTTTATATGTGATTTGGTTTTTCTGCTGGTTTCCTTTTTTATCATTCGGGGTTTTTCTTTCTTGCTTGCTGAAAATGATATGTATTTCGTCTTAATGAATGACTTTGTATGTTTTCGTAGACATTTTACGAGTAAAAGATTTGCCTAGAGAGTTTCAACTTGGCCGTACTTTACTCTTCATTTTGCTGAGCTCTAATACTGAAGCTAATAAAGTGGTTTTTGAGATTTTCTAGGCAGTAGGAGATATGAAAGATTTAGATGCTTGAGTGCCTTTTTTATTTTTTGTTTTATTTTTTTTTAAGGGATTATACTTGTGCCCAATTTTGCCAAAACAAAATTGTGTAATCACTGAAATTTAAAGATCTTATATATGTTGAAAAGGCTTTTAAGAAAATTTGTGCTTCACAAAGTTTCACGAAGTGCTTAGAAATGTGAACCAAACAAACAGCCGATAAGTCGTTAATCACCATTGCGTTGGCAAGACGCTTTTTATGTTTAATTAATTTGTTTTCGTTTTATGGATTTTTCATTTCAAAGAATTTTTATGAACGCACGCTATAAACAGTTTATTTTTTTAATCGTAGATTTATCAATAATAAGCTTTTATTTTTAATTTAAATTGAAAAAATCTAGGCTTTTGTAGATATTTTAAAACGATCTAAAAGAATATTCCAGGAAGTAACATAATTAAGTCGCAAAATCTTGAATTGGATTCAGTGGATTTAATGTAAAGGAATGCTGGTTATAATGAGCAGTAATACTTGTATGTATTAATATGTATTCTAATCGCAGCATTTCCATTAGTGGGTACTCGAATATGAAAATTCATTTGCGTTAACGTTGCGGATTTGAACCTCTAACCGATCCTTAAAACGCGGTCCATTTGAAAACACTAATTAATGTTTTGAACAGAAAAATTGTTTTGCATAAAAAAAGTATGGCTATATCAAACACCATTCACGATTGGAAATGCACGTGATAATTTTTTTTAACTTATGTGCATACCAAAAATAATAATAAATTTGTTAATGGAATTTCCCGTAGTTTATATGCCAGTTCCGAAGGGAGATATGTTGCCAATTTTCAATTGGATAGTTGTGATTTTATTCTGTTCACCTTCGTCTGAATGAGTCCAACCTGCTAAACAAAATTCAAACAACAGAGCTTACTCTACTTTTGTTACAACAACTAGGTCTAGATGATGACATTCTTTTGTGCCAACACTCCTGTGGTTTTTCGAATTTAATTGAAAAGAATGTGCTTCTTAATTTTGGTCATTACAGCTTCATTCGTCTGTGCTAATCTATGATACAGTTTTTAACTCATTTGTTTCCTTTTCTGTTCCCGCAACCTGCAAATTTTTAAAAAAGCATTTCCGATCACTCTCATTCTAAGGTAAAACGCTAATTTACCTACCAATTTTTTTTTTTTTTTTTTTTTTTTGATTAGGCTTCATGGTTTTTTAAACGAAGGTGCTACTTGTGAAGGAGAAATCGTTTTTGTTCATATTCTAAAAGGACGAATTCAAATAAAAATCATTCTACGGCGCAACTACGCCGTAAAAGAAGTGGCAGTCTTGATGTAGTTGAGTTCAATTCCAGCGACTTTTAAGACGATGATGTTAATTTGGGCCTCTTTATCGTGTACGAGTTACCAAAAAGTTTTTTTTTTTTTTGAAACCAACCCTAAACCCCAGCTTTGTTGATTTGCGATAGGTGAATACCTAAAAATTGTCTCTACTCTTGTCAGTACTGTTACAATAGTCTAGTTTTTTTCTTTTTTTTAATTCTGTACAATATACAGTAATATAACAATTGGCCTCAAAACCAGAGGGCTTTATTGAGGCATACTAGCAACAAGTTTCACGTGTACGCTAACTAAAACACACAATTTCAAGTAAAATATATTAACAAATGAGTTCTGTTAACTAATTAGTTAAAAGTTCATATTTTTTGAAAACATTGGAATTACAGGAAAAGCATCTACAAATTTTACCTAATAGCATGAGCTATCAATCCTTCACATTCTTTTTAAATGTGGATATATTATTCACATTTTTAATGGTCATTGTTAAATTATTGTATTCAAAACTACCTGTTTAGTGGTCTCTAATCTGCACCTCACAACTTCCAAATTATTGAAATTTCTTATGCGAAAATTAGTTTGATTTTGTGTAAATTCAATCATTCTGCATCCGATTTTATTTAAAGATTTATATACACACATAACAAGCTGATGCACAGATATATTCCACGGATAGGCAATACAGGAACATTTTTGTCCTTATAGAGTAATAAGGTTGGGTATGCGATTGGTAAATGGAATATATTTTTAAGTGCCTTATTCTGCATGGGCTGTAAACTTTTTAAAGCAACAGTATTTTTGTGACCACATACGATTGCCAAATAATTTAAATGACTTCGAGCGAGTGATTTGATTACAAGTGGCTTAATTTTTCTCTTCAAAATGTATTTTAATTTATATAAAATACCAATAGCAGGAGCAATTTTATTCTTAGCATGGGTGATATGACTTTCCCAGGTTAAATTGCTTTGTAATGTTACACCCAGGTAGTTCAGTTCAGAAACTTCTGTGATTGCCATACCATCGACAAAAATATTGAAATTGTTTTCCACTCCATGCGTGCGTGGTCTAAATCGAACTAGTTTAGTTTTGGTTGCGTTAAGTACTAATTTGTTTATTCGCACAAACTCAAAAATTAATGATATGTCTCCCTCCATCATGGGTTTTAAAGCCAGATCATATTTATATGGATAAAATAAACATATATCATCTGCAAACATATGCAACCGGCCATTCAACTTCAAATTAATGAAATCATTTAAATAAATAGAAAACAGAAATGGTCCCAAGGCACTAACTTCTTGCGGCACTCCTGATTTTACATGAACTAATTCACTCTTTGCCTTACAAATGTATACATGTTGCTTTCTGTCACATAAATAGCTTTTAAAGAGTTGTAATTCCTTGCCGGCAATTCCACAATATGATAGTTTTTCCAGCAGTATATCATAATCTATAAGATCGAATGCCTTAGAAAAATCTAAAAACAAGCCTGCAAAACCATGAAAACCACTATCCACACCATCACAAATAAAATTTACCACATTGATTACACCTTCTTCAGTTTCACATCCTTTTGTATATCCAAACTTGTATTTGTACATATATTCATTTTGATTTAAGTAATCCAACAACATCTTTCATGACTTTAACTAAACTATGGTACCATTTTTTGACACATTTTTTTCTATTTTGTTTCCTGAAAGACGAGTTATAAAAAATATATTTTCTTCTCTCATCCAAGTTCCACTTCTATTGATTTCAGCTATTGTGGACAAGGATATTACAATAGTTTTTTCTCTTCGCAGCATTGTGGTTTTTCAAACGATTTTTTTGCTGGCTTCTGCGTATATAAATATCTGTTATGTATTATTAAGAAAGAAATATTTACAAGTGGGATATAAGGAGGCTAAGAACGTGTTGAAGACGCAAAGCACACCGGTCGATCATCAACCTTTACTGATGAGATTCACATCCAACAAATCCGAGTTTTGGTGCTTAATAACCATCGGTTGACAACTAGGAATCCTACTGATAGTGTTAGTATTTTAAGTGGATTAACCGACTGAATTTGCAAAAGAATTTTTGTCCTCGGGTGAGTCAAATCTTGATTGGAAGCCAAAATACTCAATTTTTTAATTTCATAATGCAGTGTCTCTTCTTCAACTAGCGACGCTACAAAATCATCCTGTTTGCCTGACTTAACATCGTGTGACTTTTCCCGACTATTTCCTAATTTGAAAAAATCGGTCAAGGGATACGGTTCTGAGTCGATTGTAGAGGGTCAAATTGAATCATAGCGTAACCTGAAGGCCATAATTTGGAATGGTTCAAGGATTAAAAGAGAGAAAGAGGAGTACTGTGAAGGCAATAAAATCGATTTGGGCTACCAAATAAACATTATTGAAAAAAGCTTGACTTTCTTTTGAACCACATTAGTATGTCCTTATTTAAAGATTTTAGAATCAGCCGATTGCTGCAGAAAGTATCACCATATTGGATCATATTGGGAAGCGATTGGATTTAATTCCTCAACCAAATTAAATTAGCACAAATTCTTAACATATATGAACAAATTTAAACTAAAGTCCGGCAAAGATGCATTAAGGCTAAGCAAGGCAAGTTCCTGTCCTTATGGAAGTATTATAAGTTATAATAAATATAAAACTTAGCATTGTCCATTTTATGTTTCTAGAAATCTTATCGTATCAGTGATTATAGTTTGATTCATATACAGGGTGTCCGTCGGGAAGGTACACTACTTTGTTTGTTTATAATTTTTGATTAAATGAAAGAGAATGGATCTAATATTGATAAATGCTTTATTTAATGTAGGCAATTATGTATGAAATATAATATCAGATAAATGTCCGCCTCTGTTAGCCTCACAAATGCGAGCCCATTTGAGCACATTTTTCATTACATTCTCATACATTTTACGCGGTATTTCATTAATTTCATAACGAATATTTTGTTTGAGTTGTTCAAGCGTTTCTGGTTTGTTTGCATAAACCTTGCTTTTCAGATATCCCCACCAAAAGAAGTCCGGAGCAGTCAAATCAGGCGACCGTGGAGGCCAATCAACATCACCATTTCTTGAAATAACTTGTTGTGGAAAGAGGTCTCGCAATAATTCCATTGTAATTCTGGCTGTATGCGATGTGGTGCCGTCTTGTTGATACCACATGTTAATCAGGCTTAAAGCATGCAGTTGTGGCGCTAAAAAGTTTTCAATCATATCACGATATCGCTTCCCATTGGCAGTTACCGTTACGCCGTTTCAAAGAAGTAAAGTCAAATGATTCCTCCTGACGAAATTGCACATCAGACTGTCACTTTTAATGGATGCAAAGGTGACAGATGAATAATTTGAGGGTGTTCCACTGCCCAGAACCGACTATTCTGTTTATTCACATATCCATTCATGAAAATCGGGCTTGTCATGGGCGAGCTGTAACATCGTATTGGCATATGTACTTCGGCGTAAATGGTCTTGTGGAAGAAGCTCTTGTGTCAACTGAATCTTAATTGGAAACAAATGCAAATTCTTGTGCAAAACTGTGGCCAAGAATTTGGTCTTTGAAGACCAAGCTCGTGAGCATAGCGTCGAATTTAGGTTGATGGATTGTCTTGAACACTTTCTTGAACATCAGTAATGTTTTCAGCCAATCCAGCAGTACGTTGTGGTCCATGCTTGGCCCTGTCAGCTACAGACCCTCTTTCTTCGAAATCATTCACTACATGATAAATAATGTGTCTTGTTGGCACATTGTTTCTCCCAAAAATTTCACGTAACTTTCTCTTCGTCACAGTAATTGGTGATTGATTTTGATAAAATGTTTTAACGATTAAAACACTTTGGTTTACTGAATATTTTTCCATAATAAATTTTCCATGTCTCTACTTCCCGACTGCCGAATATGAACAGTCAAGTCTAATGTTGTCCAAAATGCCGGCAAAACCAAGTAGTGTACCTTCCCGATGGACGCCCTGTACTAGTAGAAGCAACAAAAAAAAAAAAAAAAAAATAAAATTAAATGCAGAACTTTAAAAACATCGTAGTCTCTTGCAACGGTTGTTGAGATAAATGAAGAGATTAAAATACATCTTCATTAAAACTCTATTACGTAAATTTATACAATTCAGTGGAACAAATATTGCATAAAACATTTTTAAAATCTTCAATGAAATTTCCATTCCACAGCTCGATTTACAAATGAGGTTAACACACACGATTCTATCTTTATCCGCCACCTTACCTTGTTGTTACATACTTACACTTACATACACTTACACGTGTAATTAAACACTCATGTCTGCCAAATAATATTGTGTTGTTACTTTTGTATTCTCTTACATTTCTGGAATATAGTGCAGATTATGTAGAACGCGTAACGAAAAGAAAAATATCAGTAAAACTCAATTATCCACACACCGCACACACACACACACACACACATACTATTTTCATATTGTACAGATTTAAAAGTACTGCGTAAGATAAATGCGCAGAAAAACATGAATACTCCTACAGCTAGACTTGCAATTCGTTTTCACTGACTTGTATTCAAGTCGTATTTATCTCACACAGACATTGGCATACAATTTTATACAACAACCGCACACTTTTATAGGAGTACAACAACCCCTACCCTTGCAACAATATTTGTGTACTCACACATTAACACAACCGTGGCGCACAATGAGTGAATCCTTGCCAACGTGTTCCTGTCAAGGTATCACATATCTGTACTGTTGAATGCCAAATGTTACGCCTGTTTTGTAGTTGTTACTGCTTGCTGCTTCTACTCTTGATGTTTGAAATGTTTGTGAGATTGTGATTGTGGTTCTCGTTGCTATTGTTGTTATAATTACACAAAATAATGCGAATGTTCTGTACGAGTATATCCAAACAACTGTATAACGATGGAAGCAACAGCAGAATACAACATAAAATGAATTTATATTTAAGATTTAACATACAAACACTTACTCTTATACCAGTGTGCGTAAGGCTTCTATTTGAGCCTACACGCAAACAACTGATGTTGCTGCTGTTTCTGTTATCGAAATTAAATATTAATGAAGTTTTTTTTTTTTTTTTTGCTGTTCAGCGTGTTGTTTTTCGGTATTTATGTTCAAATACATTCATACATCTTACGCACACTTTTACGGTATACAAAGTGCATCTTCGTACATACACAATAACAACTCCAAAATCAATTAACATAATACCGAGATCGGACAGTATGTAGTTTTCATACAAATGTGTTTTATATACAGGGTGGCGTAATAGAACGTGCATATTTAAAAAATAGATTAAAAAATAAATACAAAAGGTATGGTTAAAATAAATCTAAGGCATTGTAGAGTAATAAATGGAGTTTATTTTTTAAAAATAACATCATCTAAATGGTGACCCTCTCTACGACGGCACTCCTCTAACCGCAAACGAAAATTATTGAAAACTTTCTTCAGTAATACTGGTGTAATGGCGGCCATTTCACCGCGGATATTCTCCTTGAGCTGAACGATGTTTCTTGGATTATTACTGTAGACTTTGTGTTTGAGGTATCCCCACAAAAAAAAAAGTCAAGAGGCGTCAAGTCTGGACTACGTGGGGGCCATGGGATATCACCTCTTTTCGAAATCAGTCTGCCAGGGAACATCTGCTTCACCACCGCATGGAGTCATTTGATGTGTCGCAGGTAGCTCCATCTTGTTGGAACCAAGTTCTGGAATTCACTATTTTTGAACTTTCAATTTCTGGAGCCAAAAATCCGTCCAACATCTCAACATAGCGTTCCGTATTAACCGTGACGTTTTGGCCCCGCGCATTTTCGAAGAAAAAAGGACCTATTATTCCTCAGCCAGAGATTGCTGCCCATACTGTCACTTTAGGACTATGCAATGGTTTCTGGTGTTTGATTTTATGATTTTCACTGTTCCAGTAACGACAATTTTGACGGTTTACGAACCCATTCATAAGGAAATGAGCCTCGTCAGAAAAAAGGATATTGTCAAAATTTGCGACCATTTGCTTGTGGTTTAAATGTTGAACCGGTCTCTTCAAAACGCTTTACCTATATTTTAATTAAATTAGCACTCGGAGCTTCACTAATTCGCCGTAGTCCATATTCAGCACAATATAGTCGTCTAGTAGCAATATATGAACGAGAGTTCTCGTAAAATGCGCGCACGCAAAATACGCGACGCTTCCCGTCGAAGTGATTCATGGCGACTAAAACTCCATGAGCCCATCAACCCAACGATGTAGGCGCCCCTCCGCCCACGCCTTTTCTACTCCGCAAAAACAGATGATGCAATATGCACGTTCTATTGCGCCACCCTGTATCTTAACAAGCAGCATCATGGTTAACAGTTTGCTTGGCTTCTAAAGAGCACAACAGCAGGACAATCTGCAATAAAATCTGCGATGTCATCTGCAAAAAAAAAAACAAAAAAAATAATAATAATGCTTGTCTTTTCTTCCTTTGTAGTCAATTCACTGTCAGGCACTTGAACATATGATATCAACAAAGGAAGTTGCTATTACTTTAGGCTCTTGTCATCCTAAACGTATGAAACAGATTTTTGTAAAGTGACACAGAGTGGGTAAAAATTCATAAAAATTTGTTGCAAGCTGCATTTGCGATGGCTGCAAACGAAGTTAATTTAATAAATAACTTGTGTATTCACTAAAGTCTCATCATTCCAAACTTTTGCTACCAAATTTTGTACCGAATTCATAACGTGGGTTCATACTAAAGGAAACATTATTTGTAAAGGGTGTCCCAACAGGAACGCAAGATTTAAATTTTAAATAAAACACAGAAATTAAAAAAAAATCGTGAAACTTTATTATATCGTAAAGTAGACAGAATGAGGTTATTTATGAAACAACACATCGGGCAGATGGCCGCCGCGGCTTTGCTGGCACACACGCGATCTTCTAATGAAATTTTCAATGTCCGTTTTGCATAAATGCTGTCTAAAAAGTCTAATGGTGTTAAATCGCACGATCTAGGCGGCCAATTCTGGTCTCTAAAACGCGAAATAACACGACCGGGAAATGACTGATGCAGCAATTGTATGACATGTGGCGCCGTCTTGTTGAAACCACATGCTTTCCACATTCATTTCTTCAATTCTGGGCACGAAAAAACTGGTTATCATTTCACGATACCGAACACCATTGACTGTCTTGCGTTCTTGTTGGGACATTTATTATTATTTTCAATCAGCGGTTAAACATCTAGAAACAGGTTTACACAGTAGATCATTTGGATACTTGCTATGATCCAGGTTTCCGAATGTTGAACTGTTATTCATTCAACTGTTATCCAATTAATATACCAATTCCATGATTCCTCCATCAAATGGTTACACTATATTATTACAGCTCATATACCAAAAATCGGACAGTTTCGGGGCTATAATTTTATTCGATTTGCAAGCAAATATTTAATAATTGCTTCGATTTTTAAAATTTCTTTTAAACAAATTATAAAATCCAATAAAAATCTTGCGGCCCCCATTTGATGATTGATCATTAAATATCCTCAACTAGATCAGGGTGGTGCTGAAATTAAATACATCAAGTTGTTATTATTTTGGGTAAATTTAAGGTCTCCTTTCAAACGCTCCGAAAATCAGTCAGTGAAGAACTAGCATTGTTTATGGTCACAGATTTTTGTACTCCTGGATCAGTTGGATCTTGTACATCTGCATTTTTGCTAATAAAGCTTTATCATTTGCATAGGGTTATCCATTTTTTCCCTTAACAAAAGTAAAGTCAAATAAGAACACATATAAGGCTATGATTTCGATAAAACTTTTATTTCATTATAATGCTTGAATCTTGACATTATATACGAAATACAATGTAATTTAAATGACAGTCTCTGGATTGGTTGCAGCAGTTCTGACGTTCCTCCAGCGGCGATACTTCCAGACCATAAAACGCACCAAACAGACATTTTTTCCAGATGCAGTAGCTTTTCCACAATCATTTCTGGATTGTAGAAATTTTGCTATTTTGCTTGTAACCACCGAGTGAGAAATCAGTTTCTTTGCTAAAGAAAATGTTGATCGATTGAAGGCTAATGTTAGAATCACCACTTTTGTAGTATATTTTAACTATTTCTACGCGTTCTTCGGTTGTTAATTTATAATCGATTCGTAAATGGCAAACCTTTCACTAAATAAATAACACTTTAGATGACAGGTAAATGCAAACGTTTTACTAAGTAAATAATTATTCACATGGCAGGTATTTAACATCATTACCATACCGACGGTTTTGAAACCACTAAAGGGATCAATCGTGTAATTTGATATGATGATTTCGCGTCAATGAGTGTTGTGTATTACAGGTTTGACAGACATGATCATGAGCATGATCGACACAGACTGTCAACACAATTCGCCTTAATTACAAAACATTTCATATTTTAAATGGTAATTTTCAGCTTCTTTTAAGTATCATTACGAGATTACAAGTCAAAATGTTGTAAAAATTTCTTGTTGTACTTGCGATTCCACCAGTAGTTATTGAAGAAAGGAATCCTTTTTCATTAATTTCTTTGCATTCTAATGTGGAATTATTTTTTTTTTGCGGAATTTAAACTTTATATCTGTATACTTTTTACAAGGCATACTAATTGTACATTTTCACTTAATAATGTCTTACCGTGGCAAAACCATTCGAATAATTTATTTAGATATGTTGTACAGGATGGCACACCAATTGTGGTATAATAAATAAGGAATTCAAATAATTTTTGTTTAATCATTGTATTTCATTTATTTATTTTTTTATTGCATAGAAAATTTGAATTTATTTTATATGACTAATTGGTTTTGAAGATGATAGATCGTAAATGATTCACGCATATGCAACACCTAATTAGAAGATTACTCATTGCGTCCTGAAAGGTTGAAGTTGGGATCGTCTCAATTATTGTTCTAATGGGTTGTTTCAATTCCGTCAAATTCCTTGGTTTCGTTTTGTACATCAACATAACTGTTTGTACATAACAGAAAAGTCTGGTGCAGTCAGGTTAGATGACCTTGACGTCCAGCAGAAAGTGGAGTTTCTGAATATGAATTTATTTGGGAATTTTCGTTGGAGCTCCGCCATAATCGGTCTAAGTATGTGTGTAGTTGCTCCATCTTTCTGTTGAGACGGATACACTTCGGGGCTGTTCTGCGTAAAAAAATCTCCTTCAATATCTTTAAACAACAGCTCCTCTGATAGTTGATAATAGCACGGTTCGTGCGCAATCCTGTATGATGCTCTCAGGTAATGAAATGGATTTGTTTAAGCTTCAGTTCGATCATATATTAATTTTGTAGTGAAGGTAACATTTGATCGCTGATCAAATCTTATTAATAAACTCTGTTATTCAGATTCAGAGCTGTGTATTATGCTCAGCTAGCCAATTATTGAAATAGGTTCTCCTAAAATTTCTGAATAGATATTTTTCTTTCTTAATGTAGGGTTATCCATTTATCAAGACAGCCGGTCCGTCAGCTGTTAAATACCTGTCATCTGAAGTGTAATTTAATGAAAGGTTTGCCATTTACAAATATGGATTGTGTATCAACTTACTACAAAAATGGCCTTTATATCGACCAAAATTTTCTTCAGCGATGAAACTCATTTCTCACTCGGTGGTTACGTTAACAAGCAAAATTATGGACCGTACGGAGCTTGTAGAACCCAGAAGTGATTGTGGAAAATCCATTGCATCTAGAAGTGCCACTGGACCGTATTTTTTCGAAAATTATCTCTAAAGAATCCACTGCTATGACCAGTCCAGAGGCTGCCACTTAAACTACATTTTATTTCATACATAATGGCAAAGTCCAAGCATTATAATGAAATAAAAGTTGCATCGAAATCGCAGCTTTCTGTGTGCTTTATTTAACTTTACTTGAAAACGAAAAATGGATAACCTTATACTATCCAGATTTTTGAGTACGAAAATGTTATTTTCACACAGTATACTATAAGCATTTTTCACATTCTCAGTGCACAGTTCGTTTGTTATGATAAACACCCTAGAAGAATAATGGTATACATTAAAACAAATCCTTTCAGTTCTTTGCTTCGCTTTTTCCGTTTGTGTTTATTCTAGTATTTAGTTTAAGCTTACGTAATCTTTGTGTGAAAACAAACCATTCATATCAAGGGCAGTATAATTATCTCCATATTTCATATTCACAATTTGCAGACATTACATGAACTTTTTAATGGGAGTGGAAATAATAACAGATCTGATATTATTTTATAATTACAATATTTCTAACAAATTATGTAATTTTTACATGGCTCGTTTATGGTGTGATATTCTATTGCGAAATAGCTTAATTGATGTAGAAAATAAATTCCATTGGAGGCAGTAAAGAGATTTTTTTTTGGATTTGGGATACTAATTCTTGAAGTAAATGAAACCTGCGCTCCAAAATAGAAAATATATTCCTTCTGTTTGAAGAGATCCATTTTTCCATAACAAACGAGAAATATTTTTGTTGAAAACAACTTTCTGTTTCTTAGGAAACTGTAAAAATATATTTTTTTCATAGCCACAAGAAAATTTCTGGAAATTTGTAATTTTTCTTTGTAAATATACTTTTAGTTTTTAAATGTAGTGTTTTTCAGTTGCTGACTGTTGACCCAGCCGCCAAATATTGTAACGTGCTTTTGTAAAAATCTTCAAAATATGCCTCATTATCGTTTCTTAGACAGAGAGTGCATTTTGTCTTTGATCATCCCTGATCAGTAACATCGATCGAACCAAGGTATAGCCACATATCTTTCCATAAGCGACGCCATCTCGATATGCAAACGAACACTTCAAGTGAACGACAAATATAGTAAAAATTTCATCGACTGTTTGGATTTAATTTAGGGTAGGTCCTTTTTAATGAGTCTAAAAATAGATTGCATGCAATTTATAGCAAAATTTGTTGAATGAGACTATCGGCGCCATGAACTTATGAAACAAATGCATTGCCTTGAAGACCATATTTTCTACCGAAAGTAGAAATTGTACCTTCAAATACCATTGATTGCACGGAAATCTCCATTTTCATATTTTGCTTCGAGTAAAAGTAACCGATATGAATTAAAACGCGTGCAACCCTAAAAACTATGGTCATCACATTTTGGCCCGACTTCACGTTTTCAGCTTTAGTTTATTATTTTAGCAATTCTCACATTCTGAATTTGAAATAATGTTTCCCGTATCATTCACAGTACTGAATTGGTGTGGGTAGGCGGATGTTTCCTAGGATGCTTTGTACCGCTTACCCCTAAAACGCAAGCCTCTCAACCCGATCCTGTAATTAAGCAGGCAAAGGATGATGCTTGCGTACAAAAACAATTAGTGTGTCCTTGTGCCACTTGCCCTAGGAAGAGGTGGATTATGTCTTGGGATTCAGTTATAATATGACATCAAACTGATCTTGGTACTCGTTTTTCGAAAACCAAGTAAAGGGGAGAGTCATAGTCAAACAAGACACATCCTGGCAACAGTTGCGGTTATAGAGAAACCGTCGGGAGGTATCAGAAGATTTATCTTTTCCGTTACTATAGTTGTATGACCAGAGAGATCTGATTAATGGACTATGATTGGAGCATGGTGTGCTTTGCTGTGTTGATATTCTCTCCTCGGACATTGAAAATCTATGCCGTAGATTATAGATTACCAGTTCCATGCGAGGTATGATATAGCAAAACTGGAGTAGCTCGTCTGCGAAACTCAGACCAGAGGGTTCTTCTCTTCTGGTAGCACGGGTGAGCAGGGGCCCAGGGAACATTGTTCCTTCCTGGTCAATGGTGTTGGACCCCTTGTGGGAGCATCGTGCTGGCTGTGGTTGCCCGAACAAGTGTTTTCAGTGCTTTTGCGTTGCTTCAGGTTGCGTTGATGAAGGAAGGTATTAGCTTAGAAAACACTGTTCATGTCTATCTTCCTAGATTACCTCAACTCCTACCCGAGAGGTAGCTCACTTTATACCAAGTGACTACAAAGGTACTTTGGCCGAGTGAGGTAGTGGGACCTGAGGAAACTTTTCCAAGGGACCTACTTCCAATCTCTGGTAGTTTGACTAATCCTTGTGGGATTAGTTTGAGTACCCCAAAGGGGCGCTTGCTGTCGCTAGAAGAAAGAAAGAACATATAACCAAGAAAAAATGATGGAAAACAGCACCATCACACCATGGGTAAGGCTTTCAAAACGAGACCCATGTAAAACCTGCACATTTGAGTACTGAATTGGTGCAGAAAACCAAATGGAATACAATGTAATAGGTGCCCAACTAAGATTTCGCTGTTTTTTTTTATAAAAATTCAAATTTACAATCCATTCAGTGAAAGTATTGTCCATCGCTAGCTACTACTTTTTTTCCATCTTTCTGGCAAAGCTAGAATTCCGTCACGGTAAAACTGTTCGTCTTTAACTGATCAAAGTTTTGTTAACAAATTAATTGAATTCAGGATTTCTTAACTAAACCAGCTTTATATTTATTTGTGTTTAATTTGCAATTGTGCCACTTTAATAACACATTGAATTGCAAATTTTACAAAAACTTCATGAAATATCAATCGTAAACTGGTGTTTCATCATAATTTAGAAATATGGGAATTTTAAAGCAGTTTGATCTCCGGTTTGTAATGCTCCCACCAAAACGTACACAATGAAAATATATATTTAGTTTATCACTTTTCATTACCATCGCTTAATCGATAACCAGAGAAACCCTATAGAAATCGTTTCCCCTAACGATTTTATTGTACCGCATCTATCATCCTCGTACGTGTAAAAATATTCTAATTTATTTCCACACGATTTGAAATTGTTCAAACTATTTAAGCGTCTGTGTGCGATATTCGGCTTTGTTTTGTCTTGCATTCTGAATGCATCAATCTATTGTTGTCTCCTAAGCCCGCAATGCGAAACTTTTTCTCCTTCATGTGCCCACAGGCACGATTGAGCCAATTTGCAAAAGTTGGACAGGAATAGCTAACACCCATCAATTAAATACTCATATGGTCACGTAACCAGTAAATAGCAATTGAAGGCAAAATCCTGTAACATTACATCAACCGCATTTATTTCATTGATTTCGCTGGATTAAATTCACTGGCAGAGACAAAACCTTTTACGAAAAAAATAATGATTACAAACAATGCTAAGGCCACAGAAGCCAAAAAAAAAAGAAGAATAGCGTCAACGCCATGTGTGAATACGTTAAATGCTGAGGCTGCTGCCCCCTCCCTAGTTACTGACCAAATTTAAAATCGTTTGATGTTGATTGCGCGAATGCAGTTAGCTTTTGGGTGGGAAAACATATAAATTGGACCGCTTTGAAAAAAGCGTAAACAGGGATGAGAAGTTTAGTTTCAGTTTTTTCCTCGCATTGTTTTTTGTTTTCAATGCAGAAATTCATCAAAAAGTGCTTTCTACGGGAATATATAGAAGAATTGAAAGGGCAGATCAATTTTTTATCTGAGGTATAAAATTCTAACAGAAAAATTCTTGGAAAGGATAGCAAATAAATATTAATTTTGAAAGAATATACTCATAGAAAGTATCGACACTCGACAATTATGTAGATCAATTAGTAACACTTGTCTTTTAAATCAGAAGCAGTATATAGAATATCTAAAGACACTTTGAAGCACACAAATAAAAATATGTCTACATTTAGCTTTACCCTCCCTCAGTTGCAAATTACAACAGTGTCAGTAAATTAATTGGACGAGCATGAACCATGGAACAGAATTGCTCTAACATAAAGGATTTTTGGGTAAATTGGAAAAGTCTCGAAAAAAAAAGTATTTACGTAGTTTTCGTTAGCTTCCATAAATTTTTCGATATTTAATACAAATACGACAGAAGAATTATGCTGTAGCTTGAGTTTGTTCAGAATTTGTGAGATTGAATTTGAAAGAGGAGATTTTAAGAATTTTTTAAAGAATTTATTGCTGTGCCATCAATTCATAAAACTTTTTGATGCGTACACAAAAAAAAAATATTTTCCATAACAACTTTAACGCTCTCCAAACTGCTCGATATTTGTATCATTGTTATAGACGAATAGTTGACCTTACTTGATATTAGAAAGGCACGCGCGGAGTTTAAGTAAACATAACTTGCGATCAGCATATTTAAAATAATTACAAATCTTTAAGAAATATTTTAGATTAGATACTGTGTCAAGTTTTCAACACCACCAGATAGCTCTGAAAGTATTCTAACCACCCTTCTTCAATTTCAATTTCTATTTCGTTTAGTAAAACTTAGAGAAATTATATCTATTTTATTATTATGCATGCAAGCTAAAAAAAAAACATAAACATTTTAGATTTTTCAGTATTGGCAATATTTTCTCAATAAATTTTTATGGCAAACCTCTTGTAAATTATTTTTGTCAACTTTTGGTTTACGCCAAATCCACATATACAGTCTTATTAAATAATTGAATAATTTGTACAATCCAGACATTTTCCGTATATGTTTCTGCGGCTCATTATCGAAAAGTCTGGGCGGTATTCTACAAGTTTCGGCCAGGTCGAACTTTTAGCAGCTCTCCAATTTTGCGTTTTCTATTTGTTAGTAATAAAATGTGTAGAACTCATAAAACTTGAACTAAATTAATTTAGCGAAAATTAAACCATAGCAGAGACCGATCACACAGAAGGAAACAATGTCACGCCTTTTAAAGCCTTTTATTGGGCATGATTTTAAAAACCATACCCGAGCCGGAACCATTATGTTGTCCTTTCCAAATTAGACAAAGTTTCATTGGGGGACAAGATCGTCTCCTCCTGTTGCACATTAAAGACCTTATTTCAGGCCTCTAAAAGAACGATTTGACAAAGTCTCTAAATCCTACTAATTCCTAAAGTAAAATTAATGATAAAATAAGTGAATTTATAACATTGCGGTGTATTACATTTGAATTTATCCCTCTGTTGTGTGGAGTATTAAGTTCGAATTTACCTTTTCAAAATGCTTTGCATTTTTTATTTAAATTAGGTTTAACTGAGCGTACGACCAATTATTTAATGGTTACCGATGCTATTCCATGACCTAACGCATACTAAAACATGACAACTATCGTCCAATATGACGCAATGTCTTTGAAAAAAAGGAACTCTTTTGTCATGCTTTCCAGATATAGCGAGTGTGGAATGTGTTGCAGTAAACTATCAAAATTTGATTGACGAACAAGTTCCTCGCAGCCTTCTGCCAGAATGTATTTTACGATAGGTGATGAAAAAAGGAATTCGTGGACGTTCCTCCAAGTGAAAGGAAGATAAACACTTTATATGAGAGCGGTCTCAAAATTAGCCGATCTTATGTATAGATGGTGTTAGTAGTTGGGAAAAAGTTACTTTAATGTAAAGTGTCTACCTTGTAAAACATATATTTTAAGTTTCAAGGCACCACGTTAGCGTTTTTATTGAGCCTACGAAAGTAAACGATCTCAGTGAATTTGTAAACATGGAAAAAATTGGCCACCGTTATGTAATTCAATATTTCCATTTGAAAGGTCTTAGTTCAACCAATATTAAGGCCGTATTAGATTATAACCTGGGGGAGTCTGCTCTCTCGTTTACGACTGTAAAATATTGTGTAGCAGAGTTTAAGCGGGGCCGTACGAGCTACCAAGATAAACGCCACAATTGAGGTAACACGCCAGACACAGTTAACAATATTCACAAAATTTGGATGATTGTCGGCTAGAGGTGCGAGAGCTAGCTGAAATATTGACCAAAGACTTGAAGCAGAGAAAGCTGTACACAAGGTGGGCGGCGCGGCTGCATTCAATAAAGGAAAAACACTGACGTGAACAAATTTCAGTAGAGTGTTTGACGATGTTTCAGAGCAATAAATTCGAATTTTTGCGTCGATTTATAACCACGGATGAGACACGTGTCCACCATCTAAGACAAAGGATGAGTCAAACAAGTGGACTGGAATGGAAGAATCGTGTCCAAAGAAGGCGAAGACGGTTACATTTGCAGGCGAGTTCATGGCGTCTATTTTTTGGCATGTGTATGGTATTGTTTGTATTGATTATCTTTAGAATGGCTAATAACGGCTAATATTATACTAATTTATTGCAGCTTATGAGTGATGAAATTATAAAAAAAGGCCGCATTTAGCAGAAAAGGGAATGATGTTTTATAAAGACAACGCTGCAGTCCACGCATATATATTGCGATGACAAAGATTAATGAATTAAAGCTTTGCTTTATCATGTATCTTATTTGCCAGATTTAGCTCCCCCCCAATAAACAGGTGGCGTCTGCAGTTAATGTTTATTTTAAAGAGTTTGATAGCTCTTACTATGAACATGGTACAGAAGCTATTATCAAGCTAAATGGAGTTTATGTTGAAAAACAAAGAAAAATTTTCCCATTTTTTGTGTCTTCTTCTTTGTTATGTTGGCTAATTTTGGGACCGCCCTCGTTCAATTCATTAAGTATATTGACGAATTTAAATGAATACCATGTTTGCGCGAGGTTTTGCCTTTTCCGCTACTGAGGTATACGAGTATGCTTATATGTTTCTTTTTTTTACACGAAAGGACTTCTCGCATCCTATTTCGATTATTTAACAAAACAACTTGTGAACTTGTGACCACTGTTATTAAATCTGTGGTAATACATTGCCGCACCTGCTACACTTTAAGTATAAAGCTGAATACAGCTGAATACCACTGAATACCAAAGAAAAATCATTAGCTGTTGCAATCAAAAGCGAATTGCAATAAACCAACCGAACCACAAATTGTACTCGTACCAACACTGCAACTTTTTCCATCCCGATTTGACCATCATTTTTCCAAACACTCCCCCCTCGCACATATAAATCCACTCACGCCATTAGGGGTTATAACAACAGTTTGTGCTTCGCTAAACCAAATGTTGTTGATGGTTTGTGCCATGGCCATGCTGGAGGTTTTCCCTTTGCTGTTGGCGTCATTATTGCCACTGTGCAGGACAAATGTTTAGTGGTGGTATTTGTGGATAATACTGTCGTTGCGTGTGCCAATGTGGGAATGTGTGTGAATGAGTTTTTGTAGAATTCGATTTTAATCTTAAAACCTCTGGCAACAACGAACAAATGAAAATTGTAAATCTGCATGAAGTAACAAATACAAATGAAAAAATTCCGCCCACGTTGGGTTTAGTTTTTCTTGGTCAGTTTACCCTTTACTGTGAGTAATGTGAGCAAAAAGAGATCTGGACACAGATGATGCAAATCCATAATACGATATAGGCTTAAAGTATTGTAGCAAATATATGATTTAGAATTTGTTTAATTTAATTCCCTGTATTTTTTTTTCATTTTTTTGGGAATCAATTTCCAATTTGCAGCAAAAGTAGAATTTTTCAATATTTCGTTTTTGTTTCAATCAATCCGATTTCCATAAGTACTGTTTTTTTTCATTTTTATGAAGGATTTGTAATGAATGATGATTGAATATATGAAAAGGCATAAATAAAATATTTTAGCTATTAGTTTTCCAAATTGTTAGTCATGGTATTTGTTCATTGATACAATTTCTAATGATTATTGGGTTATGGAAGAAATATTGTTAATGCTCTCAGTGAAACACAATATAAAGCTTTTGAACTTTGCAACTGACTACACTAATTAGACTAACTTTAATATTCACAGATTTAAAGTGAGGTTCGATTCGGAATAGTATTTAGGGCGACTCACTTTGTCTTATTTAAATTAGGCTATATTAAGGAAACCTCTAATGGTCAACAAGAATTAACGAGTATAATTTTTATTTAGTTCACCGCATTTATACAAAAATTTATATAAATTTTTAAAACTTTCGGACGAACTAAGGGAGAGCCTCCAACGCCATACTCAAGACTCTGGACTAGGGCAGTCTATACCTATATATTTAAACATTGGTACGAAATGTTAGCTCAAAGCCAATTAAGCGAATGAATATAGAAACATGACGTCTTCTTTTTCAAAAATCCGACTTTCAATGATTCTATCCTATACGAGTATGTAGATTAAAATTCCGAGGAAATAAAAACTAACTCAAAAACAAATTCAAAACGTAACTATTATTATTAGTAGTAATAGTGTTAGTATTTTTAGGTTGAAAAGTGATTTTATTTATAATGCATTGATCAAACACGTTAGTCAGTTTGAATTGTTTCGTTTGTACCAATTTTACTACGAAGCAAGCGAGAACTGGACATTGAAACAAATTATATTTTTTTGTCCGTCTACATTATTAATTTTCATATAGTATTCGTGAAATTGGACAAATTTTGAAAGAACAACCGTTGTGAGGTCAAATAGATGATGTATAATACAGAGTTATCCATTTACTGGTTTCAAAACCGCTGGCAAGACTGTCCGTTGCTAAAAACCTGTCGTTTGAAGTGCTGTTTATTTACTGAAATGTTTGCCACTTACGAATATGGATCGTTTAACAACCGAAGAAGGTGTAAAAATTGTTAAAACTTACTATAAAAGTGGTAATTCAAACGTGATTCAACAAATTTCAAATAGGCAATATTGAACGACTCCTTCAGATACCTTTGTCTCCTTTCTTTTCTGTATAATTTCTAAATGGTAGGCTACAGTAACACATGTTTACGAATATTGTATTAAATTCTGATGATTGTGGCAAATTTACAATTAATAATGCCCTTTCGGAAACTCCCACACAAATTTCCAATTTACAAAAAACCGCAACTAGAGAAGTTAAAAAGATACGCTAATCGTGATTTAGAAGTGATGAGAGATTGGATAATCATCGATGAGTTTAACATGAGAATGTCATAGGAGGGTGCTTTTGTTTTTTACGCCATTTCACCATATTTTTATCACATCATCTATAGCAATGAAAACTCTTTAAATCACTTTTCATTACTACTTTCTTCTTTAAATCAGAATTTACATAATAAACTAATTTGAGTTACTAACGAACAACAATTTTAAATAATAATAGCTATAATAGTGTTTACTATTTTTACATCGACTGCCGGTTATAACACCTCAATTTCATTGGTCAATTTCGTGTAAATAAAAAGATCTTCCTAGAAAGTGGAAAACGTGCTCATATAGTATGAAAATACTATACTTATGGAATTACCTCTACTTATTTTGCTGGCTTCTTATAATTATGTTTTTTAATCGGTACCTCAAAATTCATTTCAACTTGGTAAACTCAACTTGGTAAACATCAAGCGTTTAATAGACTTACGTCTGAGATTAAAAATACTCTTCATTTCAAGGCTTCTGCTGGTACGTCCCATTACCAGTTTTCCGAAGTTCCATCTTTTCTCTGTTTTTGGGTTTATATTGTTTTAAACGCTTGGAAAAATTTAGAAAAATTGACCGCGTCGCTACATACCTTGCGATAACTCTTATGCAAATGACCTGCTTTACCTATATATTCGTAGGTCCTCATCTTATATTCGTGACCGACCGTGACGCTGTGGTTAGTACTCGCAACTATCGTTCGCATGATTGAAGCTTCAACCTCGCTAAGAGCCACCTATCAGTGTTTGAGCGACAGTCACCTCGAACGTTTCGAGTAATCGAAAAGTCTTGCAAATGCTCTTTAAACTGTGACGTCCGCAATCGTTGTTAAATCATAGGTCAATCAAAAATAGAATGCGTATGAGCTGATTTCCCATGTCTTATTCATGAGGTGTAAGGAATTTGTTTTATTTGTATGTCTTATATTGAATTACAACGAATTTAGTAAAATTTGCCATAAGCCACTGGTTTGGCAATACCAGTTTCGGCCATACAAATTGTAAAAACATGTAAAATATTTCTTAATTTAGTAGTCAGGTCTAGTATACGAAATTTTAGGAGAGCATATTAGAGAAATTGTATTGCCAGAAAGAGGCGCCTGCATTTTCAAGAAACTCAAAATAATAAAATGTTTTGAGCTATTTGAATAAGCAAATAATTTTTCGCATATCGAGTAAATACTATACATTATTTCCAAGATATCAGGAAAATTATTTTTAAGTATATATTTAAGATAATAATTTCCATGCAAAGTGTATTACACGGTTATTTTTATTTGACTAAATATAAATTTTGCTACTGCTGCTGACAACAGTCTGTTCTAAAGTTGTGGCCATCATCGAGTTGCCGACAAGGAATTAGAAGTCATCATTGAATGGCAGTTATTTTTCAGTGAATCTAAAAAGGCGTATAAGCTTGCAAAATGTGGAAAACTCTACCACGTTCAACTCAAGAGTGTAAATGGATTGAATTTGCTTTTGATACCACCTACTATTAGATACGATTATACTCCTCCTCCGATTATACTCCTGACTCCTTTTGTAACAATCGTATACAGCAACCTTAGACTCATACCTTATGTATATTCTTTATCATCGTAAAAATCGAAATTTATTGAATCATGTTCATCCTTGCGCTTTTCTGTTGCAAGAACAATAGAGGTGTCTTGACTTTGTCCTGGAAAAGTAAAATTTGTATTAAGAGAGTCTCATATTCATAAGCTGATTAATTAGAAGTTTAACAAAGGTCAAAGGTCAGTCCAGTAGATCAAAAACAAGACCGAACAAGGACTGCACCCAACTCTCGAAAGATGAGCATTTTTTAGTATTTTTACAAAAATTGTATTATTTGTTATTTTATTCCTAATAAAAAGCATCAGTGCTATTTTAGAGATACTGAAAAAGCTATACCGACTCGTATATTTATTTTAGAAACTGAAATAATTGTAGGCGTGGCTATTGAGAAACACTACAAAAGTTGCCATTACCCTCAAAAGCGCAAGTGGACAAAAACAAGTCCAGTAGAAACAATATGCCCATACCAGGACTAAATACAGCTTTGGTGTGATGGACATTTTTAGTGCCTTTTTGGCAGTATTGCTATTTATTCATCAATTAAAAATTACATATTGCATATGCTTGTAATAGATATCGCAGCTCATAAAATTGTTAAGGGCTACCCGAAGTGAGGGTGAGGGATATCGAAACATTTTGAAAAAAGGCGAAATTCCACACGAAAACTGGTATAGTCGATGCGTTATACAGGGTGGGCCATAAGGGTGTTGGCGGTTTAAATATTCAATAAAAAAAACTACGAAACATAAAAAAAATAAATTGTATTTTTAAAAAGTAGAAGTATGGGAATTTTTAAGACTTAAAAATAATGTTGTCCAAATGGCTTCCCCCGGCTGCTTGACACTCTTGGAACCGAAGTCGCAAATTTTGGAAAACTCGTTGAAAAGTTGTTCTCGGTATTTTGTTACTTTCCTGAATAACGTTCCTCTTCAACTGCTCTAAATTGGTCGGATTATTCTCGTAGACTACCGATTTGAGGTAGCCCAAAAAAAAAATCGCATGGAGAGAGATCGGGGCTACGTGGGTGCCATTCAATATCTCCTCTTTTCGAAATGAGTTTTCCAAGAAAAACATTTTTCAGCAGCTCTATGGATACCCTAGCCGTATGACATGTGGCCCCATCCTGTTGAAACCACATCCTCGAGGTATTGCCTTGAAGTTCTTGCAAAGCTGGCACCAAAAAGTCTGCTAGCATGTTGCAATAATTGTTCGCTCTAACCGCCATCGCATGCGCTCTTTCGTCCTCAAAAAGGTATGGTCCAATAATACCGGTTGACGTTATCCCAGCCCACACGACAAGCTTAGGGCTGTGAAGTGGACGTTCATGTAAGCGTCGGGGATTAGTCTCGGACCAGAACCGACAATTTTGCTTGTTCACATGGCCATTAAGGTGAAAATTGGACTCATCACTAAAAATCACGTTGTTGAAATTGTTGAACCGCTCTAGCATCAAATTGACAAAGTTAAGTCGGTTATTGGCATCATCGGGTTTTAATTCTTGGACTATCTGAATCTTATAAGCCTTCAAATGCAAATCACGTTTCAAAATTCGTCGTAAAGTTGTTCTTTTGACATCCAAAGACTGACTTCTCTTACGTGTTGACTGTTGCGGATTTCGCTGAACTGAAACACGAACACGCTCCACAAAGTCGGCTGATCTTGCAGAAACTGGGCGACCACGAACCGTAATTGGTACTGTTGAGCCGGTTGTTTCGAACATTCTGATCCATTTTCGTATTACATTGGCGCTTGGAACTTCACTTAAATCGTGTAAACCGTGTTCATGCCGAAACAAACGTCGTGCAGTAATCACTGATTTATTGTTTTCGTAATACGCTCGGACACAAAATGCACGATGCACTCCCGTGTACGGCTCCATGGCGATTAAATTCCCAGGAAGAGGCGCAGCGAACAATATATCCCCCGCCACCCCGCGCCGCGCGTTACCGAGAAATTGAAGAATTAAATCGCCAACACTCATATGGCCCACCCTGTATATGGCCAACTTATGTGAAACTTTTGAATGCAGTCCATGTCAGCAGCTATATACGTTTCGGTTCCGCTGTGAACTCGTTCTTCATAAAAGAGAAGCCTTAACAGGTGTGACCATGTGGATGTTTCGGGTTTTCCTTGCATTTTCTGCATGCTCCCATACAAGAAAAACATTAAAACATGTGTTGATAATATAGGAATTTCTATATTAAATATATGAATTAAAATTATTGATTATTGAACTGAAATTATATATACTCATACTTTTATAGTATAATATACATACATGCGGTATACGTTGATTTTTGGAAAAGCTGTTGACCTAATTTTCTTGTTTTATTATCATTTCTTCTCCTTTTTTTGGTAAAAATACAACGTTAAAGGCACTTAAGCGAATGCTGCCCATCAGAGTTATTGCGTTGGTTTAAAACACTCCCATAACTTTGTGTTAAGTGAAAAAAAACATCACAGAAAGGGAGTTTAATAATTTGTTACATCTTAGTGGGGCCCAACAAATTTTCAATATTCAGCTAAATAAACGATGGAAGGTAACCTATTCTACTACTCACTGGTAACAATCAACATTGCATTATTGTTTTCAAACGAGAAAAGGACTACGACGATAAATTGGCAACATTCCTTAGCTATGGCCGACAGGCAAACATGAAAGTTAAGCTTCACCAACCCTCCAGCTAACCGAAAAATATGGGGATGAAAAATGCTTCTAAAGTGGTTAGAGGGGGGTTTATGTTTTGGGGTTTCGCAGGTATTTTCGGGTTGGTTGCTTTTTTTCTGAACGATAAAAACCTATTAGTTTAAATTCCTTTGAAACAACAAACTAGAAAGCGTTTGCACTATAATCGTTTAAAACCAAATACTGACAAACAACAAAGTTTTGAAGCTTTCAACCGTTGATTGTCCATGAGGTTGCTTTGAGCTCAATGGCGATGGAGTAAAACCTGCGTTGCGCAAAAAGTGAAAGTCGATTTGTTGTCGGTGATTGTTTGGTAAGCGTTTTTCGCATATTACTATTGTTGTTGCTGCCGGTTCTTGGCTATTTAGCAGGGTTTACGTTAAGATGGTTAACAGGTTTGTGGTAAGTGTTTTAAATGCTTTGTCAGAGAGAACTGGCAAAAAATGGTGTTTTTGCAGGGCGGTTCTGGTTGTTTGTTAGATTAAAATGTGCTAAAGATTTAAGATTGTGTAGGGATCTAAATCTTACCAAGAACTGGGAAAAATGTAACTTAAACCCTACGAGTAGCAAGGAATTGTGTTGTATATTTATTAGTGACCTTTTAGGAATTTTTCTGGATAGAATTTACGCATACACTTTAAGGGTAGGTAGAACAAAACCGAATAGTTCAAAGAGGAGTTAACATTGGTCTTGATATTATCTTTGTTTATGGGATGTGTACGGACTACCGACTGCAATGATTTTGTATTAAATAGAACTATGACATTCACAATCGTAAAGCGGCAGAATGGGGTTTCTTTCAACATTGTACTGGGCTATTCATTTTGTGGTTTCAAAACCGCCGGTCTGGCAAAGCTGTCAGTTGTTAAATATACCTTTCATCTGAAGTGTTATTTATTTAGTGGGAGGCTTGCCATTTACGAATATGGATGGTTTAGTAACCGAAGAACGCGTAAACGCAGTTAAAGTTTACTACAAAAATGGTGATTCAAACGAGGTTACTTTTCGTTCATTGCGGAGTGATTATGGTCGTCATAATCGACCTATTGTGCAAGGATTGGCAAGATTATAAAGTAATTTAAAAATACTGAAAGTATTATAGATGTGGTCAGGCCTGCACATCATCGCTATGTACGCACTGCCGAAAATATCGCTTCTATTAGTGATAATCCGAATTTGTCGGTTCCACGACATTCTAAGTAATTAGGCCTATCTTACGGCTCATTATGGCGTATTTTGGATTTGCACCTCTATCCATATGGAGTTCAGCTCACGCAACAATTAAAGCCGATTGACCATTCACAACACCGTAGGTATGCTGGTTGGCTGCTACAGCAACAACAGGCTGTCAATGCTGAATTTTCGAAAAAAAAAATTGTGCTTCAGCGATGAAGCTCATTTCTCGCACGGCGGTTACGTCAAAAAGCAAAATTGTCGTATATGAGGCTCGGAGAAGTGACTATTTGGTATGCATTACGACCTGAAGGTGTTATTGGGCCATATATTTTTGAAAATATCGCTGGAGGAACCTCAAAAGGATCCACTGCTGCAACCAATCCAGAGGCGGTTATTTTATTTCGTGCATGATGGCAAAGTCCAAGCTTTGTAATTAAATAAAAGTTTCATCGAAATCAAAGCTTCGTGAGTTTTATTTAGCTTTACTATTAAAACCGAAAAATGGGTAACTTTTAATGATCTGGAGTCACTGTTTTTTCTTCGACAAACAATCATTTGTGGAGAAAATCGTATTGTAGTGTCACATTATAACATTAATTTAAAGTTAATCTTAGGTAAACTTAAAAACTCGTGAAAATAACCAAAAATTCAATACAACCGGATCTCTGCATTGAGCATGATGGTCTTACATTGATAATTTCAATTATTGCTGGCAGTTTAATATAAATAGTAATTTTAAAATAAGTTATTTTTACGTTGCCGGCAATTTGCTGACTTCATATACCACTTATCTTCATATTAATGATCAGTTTATTGTTTAAAATGTCAATCAAGTGCGTATGGTTTTAGGAATTTAATATTTTCTTTTGCCTTAGAATACCTCTTTAGGCGACATCTAAATTTTCATAGCTCAATAATTTTTAATCAGACCGCCTTGTATGGCAAAAGATTTAACACGAGATGAGTGATAAAGAGCATATTACTTTTATTATTTCAATTTCAACTATTAGATTCTCTAAGATCCTGTAAAGTTTACATATTTTTCATAGTTGCAAAAATATATGTCACTCCGCTTGTCTATTGAAAGAACGATGGATATCGCACTGGCTGATGTATATCTCGCTAAAGCTTGAAATTTGCGATTTAATTTGAATTTGGCAAATCGGTTTAATAGGAATAAACTTACTTATACAGAAACAGAACTGAACAATTTAAAAATTTACAATTCTTTTATTAATTGAAATCAATGTCTACATATTGGAAACAATCTTATCAACTCATACATTTGTTTAAGCGACCGTTTTAATTATGTAGTAAAAATATTAATCTCCTATAAAAATTCACACTAAGTCGATATATAATGCACTAGAAGAGCCTATTTCTATGTGCAGTTCTTTCTAGGGACGAACCAGTTCCACACCCTTTATATTAGGCAGTGAAAGGTTTTTGGGGGGAATTATTAATTAATAAAACAAATAACATAAACCACCGGTAGCATAATACAAGTCGAATGGGAAGAAAGGAAATAAGACGTTTTTGATTAGACCGCTTATTAGGCGATGGATCAGTTAATGGTCTACGATTTTGTAGATTGGATATAATTATCTTAGGATTGAATTTAGCGATCTCGTCCTCAGATATGATGTCTTAATCAGAGATGTAAATAAACGAAGATTCGGTATCAGAGTTGCAGGTAGGCATTCCTTTATCATTTTGATTACAAAATTTCTTGGCGATTAGTAAACCTGAATGCGGGAACCAATATAATCCCGTAGAATTCTTTCCTGCTCTGTGTATGTGAGCTCAGTCTTCACAAATGCTCAGGTTTTTGCGCAAAAGTCTTTCCTTGAAGGCTTGCAATCTATTCGTTTGCTTCTGAAAACTTCTCTAGGGGTTCAGATATGTTACATTGCGTTAAGAGTGGACTGTATAAACCGACTCACCCAATTCTTTATTTTGTGAACTCTTAAATACTAAATTTTACGAAAACTAAAGCAAGCCTATACTAGAGTTAAACGATTGATAAGTAAAGGAGCAGACATCTATTATCTTAAAGACGCGAATATTTTTACATAATTTATGAATGTGATCAAATTGTTTATGGGTATCTGCACACTTGTATACATTGAAATGTTTTATGATCGGGCTTATCTTTTATTTACAATACCAAATATTAAACAGAAAAGTTGATCCTAGATTTAAAATTTATGTTTCGGCATTTGGATTATTTTAATTTACTTTAAGAAACAGATGTGTGCACAGAAGATAAGGGAAGTTTATACTTGAATAGATAGTGTTTTGCTTAGGACCGCATTAAGTGAAGCTGTCCAATCTTTCAGCTTTACTTAAGTTTTTTTGATATACCCTTTTTAATTTATAATTTTGGAGAAAAGTACTTTTAACTCTATCGCAGATTCCGGATTATCCCCGGACTCCACTGCTCGTTGATTCTACCAACGTACACAATTCTTCAAACAACAAGTGAACCTTCAAGCAAATGAAAGGCCGTTTGTCTCCAACCTTTATTAGAAGAATGACGTTCTGCGAGGTATACCGATGCCGAATTTTCACTAAAAGTTTATAAACAAAGCAGCCTATATGGATGTTGCAGTTATGAACGCGAGTTAAGAGATCAGCGATTTTAGATATGACACGATAAGCGGTTCCAGGAGACAATTGATTTGTGGTATGGTCTAGATGGAATACATTTGTAATCAATAATCTCAAACAGTTAGCTGGTTTGTTGCTTGTGCATATTTAGCGACTAAGCAAGGACTACGATGACAGATAATTAGTTTGCAAAGTAAACGGATTAAAAGCATTGGATAATACGAAAAGAAAAACTTAGCAGTTAGAGTACTTTACATAAACAAAATTAGGTTTAACTGTTGTTTCATATATCACAACCAAACACTGAAAATTCGAGCTTTTTTTTTTTTTTTTTTTTGTTTTCGGTGGTGACGTTTTCGTGTTTTTCTAGAAACGCACTTCGGTAAATAATTTTTTTTTAATTCGATATTTGAATTCTTTTTGAAGCTTGAAATGTTATTTTAGTATATACGATTATATCGCTTGTTGCCATTAGTTGCCCGCTATCAAAAGCATAGAATATTTATGTAATCTGTCGATAGTATTTCAACTGTTCTCCCCTAAAATTTGATTTGAATTTATTAAGATGGCAAGAACTGAACCTTTTACCCAAATCGCAGAAATAATTACGAATATCCCTAACATGCCCTTCTCATCCCTCTGTTTGGAGACAATATTTATGAAGCACAAAAACTGACTATGATGTCATCAAAGCACTCCATTAGCTTTACACTCAAAGTCAAGCTAAAATTTGTCTCTTAAAAATGTAATTCTAAATCTTCGTATTCAACACAAATCATATTCCTATTTGTCTTTGTATGTATTTGAAGACATCGGTAGTCTTAGCTAACAATGACCATCAACTTCAAATCTTATCAAAAAGGCGAACAAAGAATACAACAAATCCTTATTAGGTTTTATTACAACAAAAAAAAAAAAAAAAAAAAAAAAAAAAAAAAAAAAAAA